>BTHU01000002.1:150275146-150810146 GCA_036184795.1 Tokudaia tokunoshimensis
GAAAATGCCTTCCAGCTGGATCTCATGGAGGCACTTCCACAATGGAGGTTCCTTTCCCTCTAATCATTCTAGTTGATATACAAACCCAGCCAGGACAACAGCCAAATGCTCAGGGTCTTCCTTTTCTTATCATGGGCAGGGATGTACTTGCATGACAGCTTTGGAGAATACATGATCACCTTTCTTTTACTATGCTTTGAGGTTAACTGGTGTTCCATGAGTAACCACACAAAGTGTTCTTATGATGCAGAAGCTAGGATGTGTGTGGGCTTTTAAGGCTGGAAGGGCATCTGCATGGCTGCACATCTTAGTGGAGGCACGTTGGCATCTCTCTGCTTGATTCACCAAGTGGGTGAATCAAAACCCAACAGTCTTATGACTAACTCTGTGTACCTACAAATTTCGATAGGACAAGCCCCAGGAACTCTGCTCAGAGAGTTGTAGAAAGACAACTAGTTTCTACTGGGTAAAGTCTTTCCAGTAGGGTCATGCAGGGCCTGGGGAAATCATTTGGAGAACATTAAGTAAACCTGAAAATGGACAGGAGAAAGTAGTCTTCACTCTCACTATGGGGCAGAAGAGAAGGGCTAAGGGAGAGGGGTGGTACCTCCTAACTACCCCCTCCTCACTTCCTCCTTCCCCTCCCCCCCCCTCGTCCAAATGGGTAGATGTGATCAGAGCCCAGTGGTCAGGGCAAAGAAAGAGTTGCTTCTACACATCTAGAGGCTTGGCTGAAAACTGGGCTCAGAGGAACAATTTCTTGTTTCTCATTAATCTGTAGTATTCTTGTTTAAGCCTTTCCCAGCTTCTCCATTCTAAGTGGTCCTGGGCAGACCTAGGACTATTTAGGAAGAAAGATTTCCAAGAATGTTTCAAGTTCCTCCAAAAGACAGGCAGGAAATGTCCCCTTTTGTGAGCTGACACAGCAATTTGAATAATTGTAGAGGCAACACTTCTCCTGCCTCAGACTTTGATTCTTCTCAGACACTTCCTGTCTTTGATGCACCTCAGGGTATAAACAGTTTGTGTGTATGTTTAATTGTTTGGTTTAATTTGAGATAGAGTCTCACTCACTAGTTTAGGCTGGTCTGAAACAGTATGTATCCCAGATGGGCTTTGAACTCACTGTAAAGTCAAGGCCTGTCCTGGAGCTGGAGATGATCCTCCTGCCTTTTTCTTCTAGAAGGATTACAGGAGTGTGTCTCCATCCCAGGCTTTGATTTGATCTCATTTTATTTACAGTGAATAAAGTAAATAGAGTTCTACACCATTCATAAATATTTCAGCGTGTAACGAGATCTTTCTTCATATTAGTATTGCTCAAAAGTTTCTTTCGAGCTCACCAAGCTCTATGCTAGGTGGAGATGTTTTGCAACAAATAATTTAGCTTCTACCCTGTCTGAAGTCGACACTCCAGAACTAATCCTAACTAATTTGTGCACCCAGTCTGCTGATCGAAAGATGACTGGAGGCCGTGAGTCATCGGTGGAGCTCTGAGGTAGCCTTTCTCACATTCATGTGTTTAATGAGAAACAGCTTGTGGAACATGCTCAGCTCAAGGCCGTTACTGCTTTCTGCTTGTCAGACTCTGGAGTCCAGGAATATATTCTTTCATAACTTCTTTATTTTTCTCTCTGATTGAAAAGAAGAAAAAGAAGAAGAAGAAGAAGAAGAAGAAGAAGAAGAAGAAGAAGAAGAAGAAGAAGAAGAGGAAGAGAGGAAGAGGAAGAAGAAGAAGAAGAAGAAGAAGAAGAAGAAGAAGAAGAAGAAGAAGAAGAAGAAAAAGAAGAAGAAGCAGCAGCTAGGTATGATGGGTACACAGTTACAATACCTTTCACACCTCCCCCATCGTTCCACTCACTAGAGATAACCACCACTGAAAGTTTGCTTTACTTAATTAAATGCAGTAATGAGGTAAAGGAAAAAAAATGAGTCAGTGAGTCATACAGACAGAGAATAAACAAATGGAGAGAAAGGAGGCCTCTTGTTTAGGAACAAAATGTGGAGAGCTGATTGTGAATGAAGTAGGGTCAGCTTGAGGTTGAAGCCCACACTTTCCGGGTAGTGTGACTAGAACTGGCTTAGGAAAGAACACATAACCAAGCTGATGTTCTATGGACTAGTGCAAAACTTCTATGGAATACTAAGGACATCTTAGGAGAGGACTAAAGAGAAACAGTGTATTTTTTAAAAAAGGATAGAAAGTGTCTTTTAAAAGTGCCAATAATTTTTAAAGTGGAAAATAGATTAAGGGAGCTAAAGCAATATGGCCCCTAGGTGCAACACAACATTAGATCTGTGTGATGGAAGAGGGAAAAAATGCTATAGGAGCCTTGGCATTGAGATGTAAGTTTGTAATTCTAGTACTCAGGGGGTTGAGGCAGGAGAATAACAATTGGACAAACTGTTTAGAGCCTGTTCTCTGTCAGCTCAGGCCAGGTTAGACAGTATTGATAAAGACAACATACATGGTATGAAGAAGTCAACCTGGAACTGGCCTCAAAGTTTCTGTCCCTAGCGAGCCTCCACAGTGATGGAAGGAGCTACGCAGCTGATGTCATCAGTAGTCTGTGACCTGGAAGTGTAAGAAGTAGTGAAGCAAGGCTTTCTTGCCCAAGTTGTTTCTGCTCATTGTCTTTATCAGAGCAACAGAAGAATGACTAATACACATACATTCTCAACTGAGCTAGTGATGTAGCTTTGCTTCCTATAACACTGTAGTCTTAGACTACAAAACATGGAACTGAGGAGAGTTCTCAAGACCTCCTACAGGCAGTAAAGAACTTTATGCAGTACGTGTGAACTTTGTGACAAAATAGATACAAATTACTCTTATTTATTGATGAATAGAACTTCCGCAGCCATGCATGGCATAACTGAGCAGAATCAAATGAATAGTGAAATAAAACAGGTTTTAGACCATTTATAATTATTAGTTAATTAATTAATTTAGTGAATGTGTATGCTCGTGCATATGTACATGCATGTGTCCCATGGGAAGCATGTCATGTGGAGATCAGGGGATAACTTTCAGGCATCAGGTCTCTCCTTCTACTGCAAAGGTCCTACGGATTGAACTTAGGCCATAGGATTGGTAACAAGCATCTTTACCCTGTATCTTCTTGCGGGTTGGAAATAAAATTTATAAACACTTACAAAAATCGGTCCTAAGATGTCCAGACAGGTTATTTCTGATTCATGCCTATTGTTTTGGTTCAGTTGCTCTGTGTCATGATTAATCTTCCTTGGCAACCTTACTGGATGTCTAATCAATCAGGAGACACACCTCTGAGGCTCTGAGGGCATTTCTCGAGAGGTTAAATGGAGGTGGGAAGACCCACCTGGGATGTGGGCAGCACCATTCCATGGACTGGGGCCCTGGAATAAATTTAAAAGGAGAAGAGGCAGAAGGCCAGCTAACCACAGGCATTGCCCATTCTCTTTTTCCTAATCTGCCCAGATGTGAGCAAGCAGCCTCAGGCTCCTGATGCTGTGAGCACCACCATATCTTTCCTCTCATGGTGGGCTGCGCTCTTCTAATCTATGGGCTCAAATAAACCTCTCCTCCGTTAGTTGCTTCTCTTAGGTTTTTATCACAGCATCAGAAAAGTAATAGCTGATGCAGGTAGTTGTATTAGATCAGTTTCATATTTTGTGCAAACTTACTTCTTGGTGAAAGTTGTCAAAATTTTCCTAAGAAGGAATCTGAGAATCTCAGGATTTAAACACAGTGGCAAAACACTTCCTTTAGAAGGTCTTTAACACTGCACCCCCAAATAAGCATAAAATGGACTTGGGGTGTGGTAAGGGTCATGTGAGTTCAGAATGAAAGAAAACACAGATGAACTGTAGCTGTCTACTTTGGCTACAGAAAGGGTTATAGGGTACTATTAACATCCACAGGTCAGACAGGTAGTTACAGGTAACTGTGTTGTTTCTCTGGTGATCTTTTTTCCTGTGCTGCCAGGTCTCCATAATAAATGGCTACTTCATGTGTCTGGATACACTTTCTTTGGCATACTGAAGAACTTTCACTATTCCTTAATGATGATATTCAAACTTTCCTTCTCCACGAAATTCTTCTGGCTTTCATAGTTTCTAATACCACTGGATTATGAGCCTCTGGAAATATGGCTCATGTCCTTTAGTGAAACCAGACAGTCTTATCAATACTAGCAGAGCGCCTGGTCAAAGAAGACACCAAAAACATTTGTGCAGAAAGAATCACAAGGTAGTGCAGGAAAATAGTAAATGAGTGGGTGTTCAATATGAGAATGATCATAAGGGGGAAAAAAAAACAAAAACCAAAAACAGCTGAGTGTTGGTAACATGTGCCTGTAGTCTTAACACTTGGGAGTCTGAGGAAGGACTATAATGAGTTCCAGGACAGCCTGGATTAAAAAAAAAAAAAAAAACAGCAACAAAACCTATAACCCTATAAAGCATTCCCCCCTCCCCGCCCCCTCCCACACACTTACAAATGACAAAGTATTTTAGGGATTTGGAAGTTCAGACAAATCTGGAGCTAAGACAGAATAATGAAGTATTGTAACATTTGGGTGACATTTTGATAGATAGCACATTGACTAGGGAAATAGTAAGAATCACTGGGCAAGGGTCTACTCATGAAGCTAGAATAGAACAGGATGATGATAGCCATTTTATGTCACCCAGAAGATAATATAAACCAGGTGTAGGCCAGAGGTCTTTTCTTGAATAGTTAGGGAAGAGGAGCATCTATGCTACACAAGTTTAGTGTCAGATCTCCCCCAGCCCTGCTCTAGGACAGACTAATTGAAAGACTGAAGACCATTGGAATAATGAAGGAAATAGATTAAGTTGACCAAAATAACACCCCTCCCAGCTCATTTTTTTCATAGGATCCACCAACAAAGCTCCAATAAAGTTAGATACAAAAGTAGTGTATTGTTGGGTTTGGTGGTTCAGGCCAGTAATCTCAAGGCTATTTAGAAGGTTGAGATAGGAGAATCTTGAGCTCAAGGAATGCCTGGCCAAGTGAGTTCAAGGCAGCATGCTTTCAAATGAAGCTCAATAATTATAAAATAAAATAAGACTAAAGGGCTGGAGATATGCTTAGTGGTAGAGCACATATCTCAAATGCACAGGCTGTGGGCTGGATTCACAGCACCTGAAAAACAAATGAGGTGGGTGCCACTCAGAGGAAGGAATGGCAAGGGTAAGACACGTAATATTGGCCAGTGAGGAAGGCATCCTGCAGTGAGAATCCCCAGCGTCCATGTTATAGCAGGTGCCCTTGAGATGGACAAGGTAGAGTAAGAGAGCTTGTGTTTGCGAAAGCCAAACAACTTCGAATCATGGCTGTGGACACTGAGCTTGCATCTGAGCGATTATAATCTTATAATTCAGTTTTCTTGTTTGTAAAATGGGATCATGATGACTGTGATGGTGCTTATGATGGTGATACCTGTGCACTCCACTGAGGATAAAATGAACTGACTTCCTTGCACTTCTTAGGACTGTGATGATGGCAGCTATTGTTACCTAATACCAGCTGCATCCTGGACATTTTGATATGTATTAATTGATACTATGCATAATATTACCTTTTTTCTGTGTTCAAAAAATGTTTATGATCTGCCTGTAGGGGTGTACACATCATGAGTGTGTGCCCAGTACCTATGCAGGCAAGAAGAGAGCATCAGATCCCCCAGGATTGGAGTTACATTGGGTTGTGAGACCCATGTGGTTGCTGGGAATTGAACCTGGGTCCACTGGAAGAGCAGCCAATGTCCTTAACTGCTGAGCTATTGATCTAGTTCCCATAGCATCACTTTCAATAGGCATTATGAAAACCAATATGTAACTGGCCAGCCTCAGAGAGTTACTGAAGTCTTTTGATTCTATTCACAGTAAATGGCAGATCTCAGTTAATTCTGAATGGTCTAACAACACACTGTAATGGTGTCATTATATTGTGCTCCTCCATGAACACGTTACTATCTGAGCACACATTTTTGCTTTGCCTTGTCTAAACATATCTCACTTTAATGGGCTTTCCTGAGTTTGCACTTAAAAAAACAAACAAACACAGCAATTGAAGGTTTGTGATAACTGTACTTTGAGCAAGTCTGTGTTATCTTCCCAGTGGCATGTATGCACTAGGTTTCTGTCTCATGTTTGGGTAACCCTGGCATGTTTTTCAAACTTTTTCATTATTATTATATCTCTTTCTTCCCATTTTATTTTATGTGTATGGGTCTTTTGCCTGCATGTGTCTGTGTGCCATGTTCATACATTTCCTGAGACCAGAAGAGGGCACCAGATACCTTGGGACTGGAGTTTCATAAGGTTGTGAGTCTCCATGTTGGTGCTCGGAATTAATCCTCTGGAAGAGCAGCCAGTGGTCTTGACCACTGAGCCATCCCTCCAGCCATTAGTAGGAGACTTTAAAATAATCTTTTGTGATTCTCCTGTATATTTTTCTTCTGGCCCTATTACCAATCATATTTTCTTAAAAAAATGATGCTAAAATGAGCATGTGATGGGAGGCTCTGCTAGGGCATAACAAATACAGAGGGACACTCTCAGCCAGCCATTGAACTGAGCACAGGGTCCCCAGTGGGGGAGCTAGAGAAAGGACCCAAGGAACTGAAGGGGTTTGCAGTGCCATAGGACAAAAAACAATATGAGCCACCCAGTACTCCCAGAGCGCCCAGGGACAAAACCATCAACCAGAGAGTACACATGGCATTACCCATGGCTCCAGACACATAGGTGATAGAGGATGACCTTGTTGGACATCAAAGGGAGGAGAGCCCCTTGATCCTGGACAGGCTCCATGCTGCAGTGTAGGAGAATACCAGGACAGAAAAATGAGAGAGGGTTGATTGGGGAATAGGGGGAGGGGAGACAGCTTATGGGATTTTCGGGGGTGGGGGGAACCAGGAAAGGGGAAATCATTTGAAATGTAAATAAAGAATATATCTAATTAAAAAAAGAAAAAAAAGGGGATTACAGTTACATGATTGGATGAATCCCAGAGGGTAAAAAACAAACAAACCAAAAATAAAATAAAATAAAATAAAATAAAATAAAATAAAATACCAAAACAAAAAACAAGCTTTTGGTGAACTTCACTAGGAAAACAGAATAAAAATTAAGTGTAAAGTGTATGCAAAAAAAATGAGCAAGTGAGTTATAGATATTATAAATATGAATTCAGAGTTTTCTGATTTTTACATAATTCTAAATACTATTAGAAGCTGTCAAAATCTGTAGCCTACCTAATATTTTTGTAAGTTTTATAGTGTTAACATTGTAGAAAACAGGGGTATGCATAAATATGCTAAATAACTTAGAATTCCATACCAATTATCTGGGAAATTTATTTATTTATTCATTCATTCTTTTTTCCAGTAGCAGGGAAGTCACCCAGAGTGCCTCACCTATTCAACAAGTGCTCTACCATTGGGTTGCATCCTTAGCTCAAAACTGTAATGTGTAATAATGAAGGTAATGAATTTATGTTTATGTGTTCATGTTTGTTTGTATATATGTGCATACACATGTGTATGCATGTGTATAGAGATCTGAGGCTGATGAAAATCATTTATAGATAGAGTTTTTCACTGAATCTGGAATTCACTGCTTTAGCTAGACTGGCTGCCTTATTGGCTCCGGGATCCTCCTATCTCTTCTGTACCAGTGCTGAGAATATAGGGTTTCACTGACACACGTGGCTTTTATGTGTGTGTGCTAGAAGTTAATCTCATGTTCTTAAGCTTGCATACAAAGCACTTTGCCACTGACTGAGCCTTCTCTCCAATCCCCAAAATTTTTTAAAGTTTCCCACCTTTTTATCTAGCCTAACATTTTTATAGGATATTTGTGTCTCAGAATCTCCTTCATTGATAATTACTACTCTTATCCATTTCTAATTATACTACAGCTGTAGGGATTGTGAATAAAGGAATCTAAGACATGGGTCTTTCTCTTCCAGTCACTAGAGGTAAAGATGTGTGAGAGGAAAGAGAGTCAGTCCCCAGAAAGAAGCAATACTTTGCACATGGCAAGAAAGGCATGTGGAAGGGATCACAGAGGAAAAAAAAATACGGGTTAAGAATCCCTTATTCTAAATGCTTGAGACTAGAAGTATTTCATGTTTTAAAATTTTTCTTATAGAATATTTACGTATACATAAAAAGAGGCCCAGTAGGGAAGAAATCCAAGTCTAAACATGAAATTCATTTCTGTTTCACACACATATTACACACATTGCCTGGAGCTAATTATATACTTTATTTTTATTGCATCTATGTTTTGAGTATGACTCATCCCATGAGATCAGGTGTGGAATATTCCATTCCTGGTGTCATGTTGATACTCAAAAAAGCATTGGCTTTAGAACATTTCACATTTCAGATGTTTTACTTTGTGATGGGGGATTGGGGTTTTCTCTGCAGTGCAGACTGATCTTGAACTCGTGGATATCCTCCTTTGGAGTCTTTGGAGTGCTGGGCCTAGAAGCATAAGCTGTCACTTCCAGTTATGGGTAATATTGGTGGATCATGTGGTCTGTGTTCTAGTTTCATTTCTGTTGCTGTGATAAGACATTTGATAAAAGGAAGTGGAGGAGAGAAAAGAGTTTATTTCTGCTCATAGTTGCAGGATATAGTTTATCAATGCAAGGAATTCACAGCGGTGTAAGTTTTGAAATAGCTAGACACACCCACAGTCCAAAGCAGAGAAAACAAATGCATCCATACTTCCAGCTCAGCTCCCTTTCTCTGCTTCTATACTGTTCAGGAACCAAACCTAAAGAACGGTGCATCTAACTTTTAGAACTGGTCTTCCCACATCAATTAACATAACCATGACAATTCCCTAAGGACTGGCCACAGGTCCACCTGATCTAGATTGTCCTTCACTTTCGCACTCAGCTGACTGTAGGCTGTGTCTAGGTGACAGTTAAAATGAGCCATTACAGCATGTATGAAAAATTATAATTTCAGGTGCTTTTCTGATATTTTATTTCAATCTTCTGTATCAAAGAAGACTTTTATCTTTGGATACTTTAAAACACCCCATAGTTACTTTAAATGCTCTCTTTCCTCTTTTAACTCAATTTGGATGAAATTCTGTTGTTTCTCCTTTAAGATAAGAGCCAGTATGGGGTGGGGGAACTTTATTCATTTCATGGTGCCAAGGATTGAACCCAGAGACCAACACCTGTTAGGTAAATGTTCTGTTGTTGAACCACACTCCCAGCTCCTCATGGGCTGTTTAAGCTACAAGAGACAGATCTGAGTGACCCTGATATAAAACCCAAAGTAGGCATTGCTGCAGCTGTCTAGTGTTCTGTAGTGACTAGAAGATGATTTACATTAGCCTGTGCTAAAAAGGAGTCAGCTTGATGACACTTCCTTTCTCTTATAAAGAAAACAGTAAAAGCATCATTTCTTGTATTAATAAGTATGTAGAGAAAGGAAGGGCACTTGGGTTAGTTCTCTTTACAGGTGTCAGCTTGCTGTAGGCTAAGGATTCTAGGCATTCAGCTAAGGCTGGAATTCTACCTCCATTGCTTACTTTCAATAACCTGGTATTTTAGTAGCTTATCTTCCTCTTCACATCTGTCTCACTTGTCTTTCGAATCAGTATGGGATTGGTAAAGGCTGCTCTGTGTGGCAAAGGGCCTAGATCATAGCTGGACCTCCTCTGGGAGTCATTGGTCCCACTCTCAGGCTTTGTGTGTGGCCTTTGTTCTACTAGCTCCAGCAGCCTGGTGACTTCATAAAAACGGGGAAGGGAGAGCTGTAAACATTAGCTTCTGAAGAATACAGTTTCTGAGAATCTTAACTCTCCATTTATTTTTATTCAGTGTTATTGCCACCCTGTGGATTTCTTGGGTAATGAAACTAATGCTGAGAAATCAAAAGGGGAATGAAGTCAAGTGAAGTGCATTCCAGTCTTTCTGAGTCCCCTCTTCCAGCGCTGGGAGAGTGAACCCAAGTTGTTTTGCTTTTGTTTGTAAAGTTTAATACAAGGCTGGGACTTGAGTGAGATCACTACTTAATACAATTTCATCCAGAAGCCCCCTTCCTCTTCAATTTCACATATGAAAATCAAGTTCTAAATAATATGAATTTCAAGGCTGGCCAGTAATGAATCTAGGAAAAGAATCTAAGACCTTCTGATGTCTAATTAAATATTCTTCCCCCTAATATGGTCGGATAACAAATACTATTCGCACAAAGGATTGATTTTCTCAATACTACCTCATAAACAATACTTTCATTATACAAAAGTGATAATTACTTGTGATAATTACAAGTGATAATTACTTGATCACTCAGAAACTGCCTTATAGCACCATATCTAATGTGGTTCTGTGCTTTTATGGTTGATTTCCTTGGACTTGTTCTTCACCTTTTAGAAGCATTTTCTGTTGCTCTCTTTTTACAGATGTGCTGCCCAAGGTCACACTCTAAGGAGAAGTCCCCATTTACTCAAGCCTCCCTCCTTGGGAACTTCCTATTTCTGTCTACTTCCAAAAACACTCCTCAACTTCAGAGAAGCTCTGTACACGTTATTTCCTCTATGTTCCACTAAGTCCTGTCTGCTTCTGAGCCTGTGGGTTGTAGTGGTTCATCTTCCTCTTTTGAGGCATTAAGGGGTTCTTTTAGCATCTTCCTAATTCTTTAGCTAGGCAATCAACTCAGGAAAGTGCCCTGGCTAATCGTGTGTTGAAGAACACTTGAACTACCAGCATGTACTCAATAACTATGCATTTATTAATCCATTGTGGTTATCCCTGCACTCCCTTTTCACGTTCAAGCACTTTTCTTTCTTTAATCAAGGTGGTTGAGATACAGAGAGGAGGACAGATTAATTTTAGAATATTTAAATCTCATGGAAAAATTCTGTTAGGATCCATGACTTGATAGAACAATCGAGAGCGAATTGACAGTTTAGAATAATCTTCCCAGCCTTAAACTTGAGTTACTGCTCTTTGTCCTACCTCCATTAACTCTCAAAAAAATGTTCTGATTTTCTTTTAGAGATCTGACATTGAGGTTTTATAAAAAGATTTTTTCAAAAACTCTAATTTTCTACTGGTCACTGCTGTTTAAACAGAGAGTACTTACATGGTACTTATTTTAAATCCTTTAGTCAACTTTTAACTGGTGAACTTATTCATTAATTTAAATACTGTCACTTGGTTTTGCTTGAATTTTCAAAGACAGTTATAATGACTGACCTCCACCCATTTAATATTTATGCTTTCTGTGTACTTTCCCATTATTTTTGTTTTATTTGTGGTTTCTAGTGAACTCATTTCCCCTTGTGTAGGCTTTGTTTTCCTTGACTTACTATGAGTGAGTGTGAGACTGTAAATGTGTATATGTGTGTGTCTGTGTGTGAGTGCATGTCTATGTGTCTCTCTGTGTGTGAGTATGTATTTTGTGGAGGTGGATGTTTGTGTTATTGTGGTGGGTGTGGAAGCAGGGCTAACCTGTTGGATAGTTTTGCATTCCTTCTCTAAGCAGTCATCTTAATGAGTGCCCTCAGCTCCCCAGTCTTCCCTGTTTTCCTTAATTATGGGTTAGGAGAGTCTAAAGAACTAATCTCAGCCTTTATCAAATGTTTTACCTGGGTGCTCTCTCAGTGGAGATATGGCCTCTCAAGTAAGCCCTCCAAATTCCTACATTTGGAGGACAGAAGCAGTTTTAGTTTTCTATTCTTTCCTTCCTTCCTCCTCCTTCTTCTTTCTTTCTTTCTTTCTTTCTTTCTTTCTTTCTTTCTTTCTTTCTTTCTTTCTTTCTTTTTTAATGTTTAAGTTTTATTTATTCTTCTCTCATACATCCCCTTCCTCCACTCTTTCCTCTCCCCCCTCCCTCAACCCCAGACTCACCCCTTCCACTCCAGTTTTCCCCCAGAAAAGAGCAGGCCTCCTAGGGACTTCAACTGAACTTGACACAAGATTCAGTGAGACCAGGCACAAACCCTTACATTAAGGCTAGATGAAATGACCTAGTAGGCGGAAAAGGGTCTCAAAAGCAAGCAAGAGTCAGATACCCCAACTCCCATTGTTAGGAGCTCCCCCACCCCTGAAGAGAAAACAAACCATCAAGTCAATAATAACAAATGCGCAGGACCTCACCCGGACCACTAAAGGCTCAGTGATTGTTGCTTCAGTCTCTGAGCTTCATAAGACTTACTTAGTTGATTTTGAGGCCTTTGTTCTCTGGTTCCCACATTTTTCCTCCTCCTCTCCTTCGTTGGAAGGTTCTAAGTTTTCAATGGGGACTGACCGAATGGAGGCCTCCAGCCTGGGCTCTTTCTTGGCCTTAGTTTTGTCTGTGGATCTCTTCATCTGTTGTCAACAGCTGCTTGACACAGCCTCTTTGAGTATAGCAGAACAGAATTAGGTATTTCATTGATTCCTCCCTCCTCCCCCAATCCAGACATTTTTGGTTCTATCCTAGGTCTCTGGGCTCTCCAGCCTCCTATTCCTAACCATCCAGGCAGAATTGAGCGTGGTCTCCCCCTTGTGGCTTGAGCTTCAAATTACACCAGTCATTGGTCGGCCACTCCCACAAGTTCTGAACCACCATTACACCTATACATCTTGCATGCAAGGAAGATTGAAGTGTTTGCTCCTAGATTGGTGTCCGAGTCACACCATTGAAAGCCTTGTCTGGTTATATAAGATGAACGGTTCAGGCTCTGAATCCTCCATTATTAGGAGTCCTTGCTAGGGTCACTTGAGGGAGTGTCCATTGCACTAGGTTTCCACACTGCCTCCCAAATGCCCACCATTTTCAGTTGTCTCAGTCGTCTCTCCACATACTCTCTTACCATTCCTTTTCCACAGCACATGATCCCTCCTATTTCCATCTCCACCTGTCCCCAGTCCACTTGCAAAAATCTATTCTATTTCTCCTTCTCAGGGAGATAGATGCATTTCCCCTAGAATCTTCCTTGTTACTTAGCCTTACTTGGTCTGTGGATTGTACCATGATTATCCTTTACTCAATAGATAATATTTACTTATAACTGAGTACTTACTTGTTACATGTAACTTTGCTACCCTGCCTAAGCTCCAGGAATGGGCTGGGCTACCAGTCCCCACCCAGCTTCCCCTGAATCCACACATAAAAGACACAGACATACACATTGTTTAACACTTGCCTTCTTGGCACATTACTGGGCATTATTAAACTCCTACAGCTAGCTTGCCCTTATCAATACTCTTAGCTCTTCACCTCCCACCTGTGCTAAGCTTTAGTTGCTCAGTTACATCTAGTCCCTACTAAACACTTCCAACTTCCTGCTTGTAGGAGTGGCTGGCTAGAGGCCACTGATCCACCTGAGATCTCACATGGCTGCTCATCTTTTCTCCCTCAGAAACATGGCAAACTCTCCTCTCCTTTCCTTGCATGTCTCCTTCCTCCAGGGACCTGGAAGTTCCACCTATTCCTTCTGCCCAGTAATTGACTCATGGCTTCTTTACTGACACATCAAGAACCAATTGGGGAACAGGACCTTAGCACCAGAACAATCCCTACATACTATGTTTTTCTTTCTGGGTCTGTGTTACCTCACTCGAGATGAGTTTTTTTTCTAATTCCATTCATTCATTTGCTTGCAAATTTCAAGATGCCATAAAATATAAACCTGTGGAGTATTACTTGATCTTGTAAAAGTACCACATTTTTTTATTTTCATTATTTATTCTTCAGCTGAGGGACATCAAGGTTGTTTCTAGTTTCTGGATATTATGCATAAAGTCACTATGAACATAGTTGAGCAAGTGTCCTTGTTGTAGAATTGTCCTTTGGATATATCCCCAAGAGAGAAAGATAGATGGCTCTTGAGGTAGATTGATTCCCAATTTTCTGAGAAACTGCTCTACTGATTTTCATAGTGGATGTATAAGTTTTTACTCCCACCAGCAATGAAGGAATGCTCTCCTTGCTCTACATCCTCACCAGCATGAACTGTCACTTGTGTTATTGATCTTAGCCATTCTCATCAGTATAGCATGAAATCTTGAAGTAGATTTTCTTTGCATTTTCCTAATGGCTAAGAATGTTGAACATTTGCATAAGTGTTTCTCATCTATTGGAGATTCCTTTCCTGAGAATTCTGTGTTTAGATTTGTACCCCATTTTAACATTTAATTGCTTGGTTTCTTGAGTTCTTTACATATATATTGCATATTAGCCTTCTATCAGATATAGAGTTAATGAAAATCTTTCCCCACTTTGCAGGCTACCATTTTGTTCTTTTGATGGTGTCCTGTAAGCTTTGCCTTATAGAAGCTTTTCAGTTTCATGAGGCTCCATTCATTAATCGTTTATCTTAATGCTGCAATCAGTGTTCTGTTCAGGATGTTGTCTCCTGTGCTAATATACTCAAGGCTATTCTCCACTTTCTCTTCTATCAGGTCTGGTTTTAGGTTAGGGTCTTTGATCCACTTGGGTTTGAGTTTTGTGCAGGTCAATAAATATGGATCTATTTGTATTCATCTACATGCAGAAATCTAGTTATGACCAGCCCCACTTGTAGAAGATGCTCTTTCTTCCATTGTGCCTTTCTGACTTTTTATTAAAAAAGTAGGTGTCCATAGGTGTATAAATTTATGATTGGGTCTTCAATTAGATTCCATTGATTAGTGTGTCTGTTTCTATGTCAGTATCATGGAGTTTATTACTACTACTACTACTACTACTACTACTACTACTACAGCTCTGTAGTACAGCTTGAAATCAGGGCTGGTGATTCCTCCAGAAGGTTTATTGTTGTCAGGATTGTTTTAGCTATCCTGTTTTTATGTTTCTTTACTTCTTCTTCTTCTTCTTCTTCTTCTTCTTCTTCTTCTTCTTCTTCTTCTTCTTCTTCTTCTTCTTCTTCTTCTTCTTCTTTCTTCCTTCTTCCTCCTCCTCCTCCTCCTCCTCCTTCTTCTTCTTCTTCTTCTTCTTTCTTCCTTCTTCCTCCTCCTCCTCCTCCTCCTCCTCCTCCTCCTCCTCCTCCTCCTCCTCCTCCTTCTTCTTCTTCTTCTTCTTCTTCTTCTTCTTCTTTCTTCCTTCTTCTTCCTCCTCCTCCCTCTCTACCTCCCCTCCTCCTTCTTCTTCTTATTCCTTCTCCCTCCTCTCACCTCTTCCTTCTGTTGATTGTTGTCCTTCCAAGGTCAGTGAAGGTGTTTATCAGCTGTTAGTGTTCCCTGGTAGAATTTGGGGGTCACTTATGCATACTATCATATCATATCTACTATATGTGGATAGTGATACTTTAACTTTTTCCTAACTAATTTGTGTCCCCTTGATCTCTTTCTGTTTTATTGTGCTATCAAAAACTTCAAGAACAATATTGAATAAATATGGAGAGAGTGGACAGTCTTGCCTTATTCCTGATTTTAGTGGAATTGCTTTGGGTTTCTCTCCATTTAATTTGATGCTGGCTATAGGCTTGATGTAAACTGACTTTATTTAGTATATTCCCTGTATCCCCAATCTCTCCAAGACTTTTATTATGAAAGGGATTTGGATTTTGTCAAAGGCATTCGCATCATTTGTGACAAGAGGAATTTCTTTTCTGATCAAATCTATTTGATGTTCTGTCTCCTTCTTTTACATTTATGACCAGCTCTTTCTTTAAGTTAGGGAAGATTTCTTCTATAATTTTGTTGAAGATATTTTCTTGCCCTTTGAACTGGGAATCTTCACCTTCTTCTATTCCTATCATTGTTCAGTTTGGTCTTTTATACTGTCATTTTCTTTATTTAATTTTCAGCTGAGGGACATCTAGGTTGCCTTAAACTTACTATGAACTTATAGAATGTAATACTACTTAGAAAACCATGTGAATGATTATCTTGAGGGAGTATAAGAACTAAGAACCACAAATAAACCAAGGTGCAGCCTTCTTCATCTTTATCCAGTATGCAGGTCTCTATGAATGCCTTTCTTTCTTTCCTTCTCTTCTTTTCTCTTCTCCTCTCCTCTTCTCTCTCCTCTCCTCTCCTCTCCTCCCTCCCTCCTTCCCTCCCTCCCCTCCTTTCTTCTCTCCTCCCCTCCCCTCCCCTCTCCTCCCTCCCCTCCCCACTCCCCGCCCCTAACCTACCCTCCTCTCCCCTCTTCTCTTCTCTTCTCTTCTCTTCTCTTCTCTTCTCTTCTCTTCTCTTCTCTTCTCTTCTCTTCTCTTCTCTTCTCTTTTCTGATTCATGAAGAGTTATGGAACTTCAAGCCTCTCTCCTGTACAGTGAGATGACTGAGTCAAAGAGAATTAAGTCTTTTATCCCAGGTTACCAGCAGGAATTTATTATCAGAAACCTGTGGCATTTAGCTACAAAATAGTAAGAAGTGCCTACTAGCACTAAATAGTATGAGAAAAGAAGCCAGCACTTATTAGCACAAAATAGAAAGAGAGAGTTACAAAGTCAGAGATCATCAGTCTTTGACCTTTGTCAGACAGTGTGTCCCACCTTGTGCTGTTCATTCTAAAGACCAGAGCAGGACCCTGGCAGGTGTGGACCAGAGAGAAGATGGAGGGAAGATAGGGTAGGGTGGACCTCACTGTAGCTGGGCTTGTTGGGGTCCCAGCAGGTGGGGAGATTGGGGCATGGTTGTCTCACCTTGGTGTCTTGGGTGGAAGCAAGCCTTCCAGGGGGGCAGGCAGAGCTGTGGATGAGGAGAGTGAGGTAATGATCCAGGATTGCATGTGGAGGTGTGGCAGGTGTGGTTACTTTTTGTTCTAGAAGTGCTGAGTCTGTCATAACCTTGGTAGGGACAGAATGACATGGTTCCTGCCCCTGGGACAGGGTTGCAGGGATGGGCCTCCAAGAGTGTTGATGGCTGCTGTGGGCATAAGGCTTATTTGTATAATAATGTACATATTTTCACATTCCTCTGAGGAATGTTATCCCTATTAACATTAATGACTCCATGATAATCAGAGACAGCATGAGTCTGGGAGGTAAAGATGTGGCTAATGTTTCAGCAAAATGGGAAAAAGGGGACATTCAGGACAGTCCATAAGGCCATGGAAAAGAACTCTGAAAAAATGATTTTGAAAATATCTAATTTCTCAACTATGCAAAAATATAATGATGCAATATGAATTGTATAAGGAGCTTCACAGATCTAAAGGAACAGAAGCCGCTACACTATGAACCAGCTTGTCAGGAAGATACAAAGACAGGCAGATACAAATGCAGGCAGATTCTTAAGTTTGAAGTCATCCTGGGAGAATGAGAATTTAGGTCCAGGCATGGTTGGAATGGTGATCTCAGGACAAGGTCCTACAGAGCTGATTTTACAGTGGTAGGAAGATCTATGAATTATTTTGCAATGTTAAAAAAAGGAAAACAATATATTTGCTGTCCTTTTCCCAAGAGTCAGGGGGCTAGGGTCATGGAATGCTGATTCATGGCATGGTCAAGAGGGAACCTGGAATAAATAGCTGAATTGTGAAACAGGATTTTCCCTGTCCAATTAATTTAATTATTAATGTAATAATAAGCCTGCAATTGGACAGGGAAAGGGAGGTGGAGCAAAGGGTTGCAGAGAGAGAAACGGAAGAGAAGGAAGCAAAATGGAGAACAGGAGGATTCAGATTCCATGTGGTTTTAAAGGGTCACAGGTAGATATAATATCATATAGGGATAGAATAATTGGGGTAACTTGTCTAATCTAGGTGGGTAGCTTGTACCATTATCAATTGGCCCTGAAATTATTGTGTGGGCATCTTGTGTATTGAGAATTTATTGATATATAAATCTGACTGATTAATTATAAGCTTCTAGAGTTTTGATTTTACTGGGTTACTGGGAATTGTGATAGATAACCGAGGTAGGCTGTCATTGCATGGGCTGACACGGCAGCGACCTACCAAGGGAACTCAGGAGCTCTGGGTCAGAGAGTCTGTGAAGATTAAAACACCTTGATGGAGCCATGTGGCTTGGCAGTTCCCAGCATAGAGCAGGAACTTGCCATTTGTTTTAATATTTCCTGCAACAGAACTGATATGAAATAGAAAACTGGGCTTTTGGTCTGCATGAAATAAGCTAGAAGAGAATGATAACAGTTCTCCTTTACATTTTCTTTTTTCCTGGTGAGAGCTGAGGTGTCTGGAGATCTCTGGAGAGCAAAAACAGCTCTTTAAGATTTTTTTTTTTGTCTAACAGGATTTCTAATTTGGGTTGGAAAATCCATGAAGAGTGAACACAACTCTTTTAGAATTTTTAACAGCTCTTTAAGAATTTTTTTAACAGAAATTTTTGGTCAGAAATCACAAGAATTACTGAGAGATCTGACACTAGTCTTTTAGAATGTTTTCTATAAATATCCAGAGAAGGCTGTCTGAAGAGCGAACACAGATATTTTAGAATTTTTCTGGCTTTTTGATTTTGATTGGAAAACCCAAAAATTACTTTTAGAAATTTTCTAACAGGAGTTTTGACTTAGTAAGATGATCCAAGAATTTTTTTATAGCAGCTTTTCTGACTTTGGTCAGAAAACCCATGAACTATCCAGAGAGCTTATAGCATTTTTATTAGCAGAGAGAGAACTGCCTTTAGCAAAAAGCTAGCTGTCTCAACCAGAGAGTTTTTAGAATAGCAAGAAAGAAAGCAGTCTAGAGTAGAGAAGAACACACACACACACACACACACACAGAGAGAGAGAGAGAGAGAGAGAGAGAGAGAGAGAGAGAGAGAGAGAGAGAGAGAGAGAGAGAGAGAGAGAGCACGAGCAGTTTGGAAAGCTATCTCTGCAGGACTTAGGCTGCTAGGTTGCACCTAGGAATTGACTTTGACCTTCATTTCTGTTGCTCCCAAACATGCCTTTTCTCAGAAACCCTCTTCAAGCCAAGGCTGGACCTTGGCAAAGAAGTCTTTAATTTATTTCTTCCCTTCTCAGTGGTCATTTAATAGAGACTTGTTCAGTTTCCTTGCGTTTGTAGGATTTGTTGGTTTTTTTTTTTGTTGTTGTTGTGAAAATCCAGCTTTAACCCATAGTGCTCTCATAGGATGCAAGAGGCTATCTCAATTTTATTTTGTATCTGTTGAGACTTGCTTTGTGACTAAGTATGTGGTTAATTTTGGAGAAAATTCTATGAGGTGCCGAGAAGATGGTATATGCTTTTGTGTTTGGGGGAAATGTTCTGTAAATATCTGTTATATCTATTTAGCTTATAATTTCTGTGAGTTCCAAGGTTTCTCTGCTAGTTTGTTTCAGGATGACTTATCCATTGATGAGAATGGGTTCTTAAAGTCTCATATTATCTATGTGTGAGGGTCAATGTGTGATTTAAACTCTAGCAATGTTTCTTTTATAAACATGGGTACCATTGTGTTTGGGGTATAGATGTTAAAAATTGAAACATTATTTTAGTGAATTTTTTGAAGAATATGAAGTGTCCTTTCTTTTTTTTTTTTTTTTTTTTAATTTTATTTTATTTTATTTTTTTTTTAATTTACATTCCAAATCACTTCCCCTTTCCCGTTTCCTCCCTCCCCGAAAGTCCCATAAGCCCCCTTCCATCCCTCTTTTCTCCGTTCAACCCCCTCTCATTACTCTGTCCTGGTGTTCCCCTACATCCAGTCTTTCCAGGACCAGGGGTCTCTCCTTCCATCTTTTTAGAAATCTATTGATATGCTGATTGTGTCTAGGGTATTCTGAGATTCTGGGTCAATATCCCCTTATCAGTGACTTCATACCATGTGTGATCTTTTGTGATTGGGTTACCTCACTAAGGATGATATTTTCAAGTTCTGACCATTTGCCTAGGAATTTCGTGAATTCATTGTTTTTAATTGCAGAGTAGTATTCCATTGTGTAAATATACCACATCTTCTGAATCCATTCCTCCGTTGAGGGACATCTGGGTTCTTTCCAGCTTCTGGCTATTATAAATAAGGCTGCTATGAATATAGTGGAGCATGTGTCCTTATTGCATGCAGGTAAAGTCTCTGGGTATATGCCCAGGAGTGGTATAGCCGGATCCTCCGGAAGTGTCATGCCCAGTTTTCTGAGGAGCCGCCAGACTGCTTTCCAGAGTGGTTGTACCAGCCTGCAATTCCACCAGCAGTGGAGGAGTGTTCCTCTTTCTCCACATCCTCGCCAACAACTGCTGTCTATGACTAATTTTGGTTTGAGGTCTATTTTGTTAGATATTAGAATGGCTATATCCACTTGCTTCTTAAATCCATTTGCTTGGGATATCTTTTTTCTAATCCTTTACTCTGAGATAATATGTATCTTTGATGTTGAGGTATGTTTATATTTTTATTGGAAACATTCTTCATTTACATTTCAAATGTTGTCACCTTTCCTCATTCCACTTCCCATGAAAATCCCATAAGCCATCTCACCTTCCCCAATCAAACCTCCCCCACATCTTTCCAGAACCAAGGGCCTCTCCTCCCTTTGGTGTCTAACAAGACCATCCTCTGCTGCCTATGTGTCTGGAGCCATGGGTAACTCCATGTGTACTCTTTGGTTGATGGCTTTGTCCCTGTGAGCTCTGGGAGTACTGAGTGACTCATATTGTTGTTCCTCAGATGGCACTGCAAACCCTTTCAGTTCCTTGGGTCCTTTCCCTAGCTCGCCCACTGGGGACCCTGTGCTCAGTTCAATGTCTGGCTGAGGTGTCCCCCTCTGTATTTGTCATGCACTAGGAGAGCCTCCCAGGTAATAGCTATATCCAGCTCCAGTCAGTCAGCACTTGTGGGCATCAACAGTAGTGTCTGGGTTTTGTAACTGTATATAGGATGAATCCCTGGATGGGGTAGTCTCTGACTAGTCTTTCTCTCAGACTCTGCTCCACCTTTTGTCTCTGTATCTCCTTCTGTGGGTATTTTGTTCCCCTTTCTACAAAGGACCCAAGGATCCATACTTTGTTCTTCCTCCTTCTTGGGCATCATTTGATATGTGAAATGTGTCTTGGGTATTCTAAGCTTCTGGGTTAATATCCACTTATCAGTGAGTGTTCTTTTGTGATTGGGTTACCTCACTCAGGATATTTTCCAGTTCCATCCATTTGTCTAAGAATTTCATGAATTCATTGTTTTTTTTTTTTTTTTTTTTTTTTTTAATTTAATTTTATTTTATTTTTTTAATTTACATTCCAAATCACTTCCCCTTTCCCGTTTCCTCCCTCCCCGAAAGTCCCATAAGCCCCCTTCCCTCCCTCTTTTCTCCGTTCAACCCCCTCTCATTACTCTGTCCTGGCGTTCCCCTACATCCAGTCTTTCCAGGACCAGGGGTCTCTCCTTCCATCTTTTTAGAAATCTATTGATATGCTGATTGTGTCTAGGGTATTCTGAGATTCTGGGTCAATATCCCCTTATCAGTGACTTCATACCATGTGTGATCTTTTGTGATTGGGTTACCTCACTAAGGATGATATTTTCAAGTTCTGACCATTTGCCTAGGAATTTCGTGAATTCATTGTTTTTAATTGCAGAGTAGTATTCCATTGTGTAAATATACCACATCTTCTGAATCCATTCCTCCGTTGAGGGACATCTGGGTTCTTTCCAGCTTCTGGCTATTATAAATAAGGCTGCTATGAATATAGTGGAGCATGTGTCCTTATTGCATGCAGGTAAAGTCTCTGGGTATATGCCCAGGAGTGGTATAGCCGGATCCTCCGGAAGTGTCATGCCCAGTTTTCTGAGGAGCCGCCAGACTGCTTTCCAGAGTGGTTGGACCAGCCTGCAATTCCACCAGCAGTGGAGGAGTGTTCCTCTTTCTCCACATCCTCGCCAGCAACTGCTGTCTCCTGTGTTTTTGATCTTAGCCATCCTGACTGGTGTGAGATGGAATCTCAGGGTTGTTTTGATTTGCATTTCCCTAATGACTAAGGATGATGAACATCTCTTTAGGTGCTTCTCAGCCATTAGATATTCTTCAGGTGAGAACTCTTTGTGGAGCTCTGTACCCCATTTTTTAATAGGGTTACTTGCCTCTCTGGAGTTTAACTTCTTGAGTTCTTTGTATATCTTGGATATTAGCCCTCTGTCGGATGTAAGGTTGGTAAAGATCATTTCCCAGTTAGTTGGTTGCCGCTTTGTCTTTTTGACGGTGTCTTTTGCCTTGCAAAAACTTTGTAATTTAATGAGGTCCCATTTGTCTATTCTTGATCTTAGAGTATAAGCTATTGGAGTTCTGTTCAGGAAATTCTCCCCTGTGCCCATATGTTCAAGGTTCTTCCCTAGTTTCCCTTCTATTAGTTTCAGTGTGTCTGGTTTTATGTGGAGATCTTTGATCCACTTAGAATTGAGCTTAGTGCAAGGAGATAAGGATGGGTCAATTTGCATTCTTCTGCATGTTGACCTCCAGCTGAGCCAGCACCATTTGTTGAAAAGGCTATCTTTTTTCCACTGGATGGTTTTAGCTCCTTTGTCAAAGATCAAGTGACCATAGGAGTGTGGATTCATTTCTGGGTCTTCAATTCTGTTCCATTGATCTACATGTCTGTTACTGTACCAATACCATGCAGTTTTTAACACTATTGCTCTGTAGTACAGCTTGAGGTCCGGGATACTGATTCCCCCAGAGGTTCTTTTACTCTTGAGAATAGTTTTAGCTATTCTGGGTTTTCTGTTATTCCAGATGAATTTTTGAATTGCTCTTTCTAACTCTATGAAGAATTGAGTTGGGATTTTGATGGGGATTGCATTGAATCTGTGTATTACTTTTGGTAAGATGCTCATTTTTACTATATTAATCCTGCCAATCCATGAGCATGGCAGATTTTTCCATCTTCCGAGGTCTTCTTCAATTTCTTTCTTCAGAGACTTGAAGTTCTTGTCATACAGATCTTTCACTTGTTTGGTTAGCGTCACGCCAAGATACTTAATATGGTTTGTGGCTATCGTAAAGGGTATTATTTCTCTTACTTCTTTCTCAGCCTGCTTATCCTTTGAGTATAGGAAGGCTTCTGACTTGCTTGAGTTGATTTTATATCCGGCCACTTTGCTGAAGTCGTTTATCAGCTGTAGGAGTTCTCTGGTGGAGTTCTTTGGGTCGCTTATGTATACTATCATATCGTCTGCAAATAGTGATAGTTTGACTTCTTCCTTTCCAATTTGTATCCCTTTGACCTCTTTTTCTTGTCTAATTGCTCTAGCTAGAACTTCAAGTACTATATTGAAAAGATATGGAGAGAGAGGGCAGCCTTGTCTAGTCCCTGATTTTAGTGGGATTGCTTCAAGTTTCTCTCCGTTTAGATTGATGCTGGCTACTGGTTTGCTGTAAATTGCTTTTACTATGTTTAGATATGGGCCTTGAATTCCTGATCTTTCCAAGACCTTTAGCATGAAAGGATGCTGAATTTTGTCAAATGCTTTCTCAGCATCTAATGAGATGACCATGTGGTTTTTTTCTTTGAGATTGTTTATGTAGTGGATTACATTGATGGATTTCCTTATATTGAACCATCCCTGCATCCCTGGGATGAAGCCTACTTGATCGTGGTGAATGATCGTTTTGATGTGTTCTTGGATTCGGTTGGCAAGAATTTTATTGAGTATTTTTGCATCGATATTCATAAGAGAGATTGGCCTGAGATTCTCTTTCTTTGTCGGATCTTTGTGTGCTTTTGGTATTAGTGTAATTGTGGCTTCATAGAACGAGTTGGGTAGTGTTCCTTCTGTTTCTATTTTGTGGAACAGTTTGAAGAGTATTGGTGTTAGGTCTTCTTTGAAGGTCTGATAGAATTCTGCACTAAAACCATCTGGACCTGTGCTTTTTTTGGTTGGAAGACTTCCAATGACAACTTCTATTTCTTCAGGGGTTATAGGACGGTTTAGATGGTCTATTTGATCCTGATTTAATTTTGGTACTTGGTATCTGTCAAGGAAATTGTCCATTTCCTCAAGATTTTCTAGTTGTGTTGAATACAGGTTTTTGTAGTAGGATCTGATGATTTTTTGAATTTCCTCAGTTTCTGTTGTTATCTCTCCCTTTTCGTTTCTGATTTTATTAATTTGGATACTATCTCTGTGCCCTCTGGTTAGTCTGGCTAAGGGCTTATCTATCTTGTTGATTTTCTCAAAGAACCAACTCCTCGTTTTGTTGATTCTTTGTATGGTTTTATTTGTTTCTACTTGATTGATTTCAGCCCTGAGTTTGATGATTTCCTGCCTTCTACTCCTCTTTGGTGTATTTGCTTCTTTTTGTTCCAGGGCTTTCAGGTGTGCCATTAAGCTGTTAGTGTATGCTGTCTCCCGTTTCTTTTTGGCGGCACTCAGGGCTATGAATTTTCCTCTTAGCACTGCTTTCATTGTGTCCCATAAGTTAGGGTATGTTGTGCCTTCATTTTCATTAACTTTCAAAAAGTCTTTGATTTCTTTCTTTATTTCCACCTTGACCAAGTTATCATTGAGTAGAGCATTGTTCAGCCTCCATGTGTACGTGGGTTTTCTTTTGTTTTTGTTGCCATTGAAGACCACCCTTATTCCATAGTGATCTGATAGGAGGCATGGGATTATTTCTATCTTCTTGTATCTGTTGAGGTCTGATTTGTGACCAATTATATGGTCAATTTTGGAGAAGGTACCATGAGGAGCTGAGAAGAAGGTGTATTCTTTAGCTCTAGGATGAAATGTTCTATATATATCAGTTAGTTCCATTTGGTCCAAGGCTTCAATTAGATTCACTGTGTCCCTGTTTAGTTTCTGCTTTCCTGAACGATCCATTTCAGAGAGCGGGGTGTTGAAGTCACCCACTATTATTGTGTGCGGTGCGATGTGTGCTTTGAGTTTTAGTAAAGTTTCTTTTACGAATGAGGGTGCCCTTGCATTTGGAGCATAGATATTCAGGATTGAGAGTTCTTGATGGTGGATTTTTCCCTTGATCAGTATGTAGTGTCCTTCTGTGTCTTTTTTGATGACTTTGGGTTGAAAATCAATTTTATCCGATATTAGGATGGCTACTCCACCTCGTTTCTTGGGGCCATTTGCTTGTAAAATTGTTTTCCAGCCTTTTACTCTGAGGTAGTGTTTGTCTTTGACACTGAGGTGCGTTTCCTGCATGCAGCAAAAAGCTGGGTCCTGTTTACGTATCCAGTCTGCTAGTCTATGTCTTTTAATTGGGGAATTGAGACCATTGATATTAAGAGAGATTAAGGCATAGTGATTATTGCCATCTGCCATTCTTGACGCTATCTTTATGTTTGAGTGGTTATCTACTTTTGGGTTTGATTCAAGAAGGTTATTATCTCATTTTTTCCAGGGTGTTGTTTCTCTCCCTGTATTGGAGGTTTCCACCTATTATCCGTTGCAGGGCTGGATTTGTGGAAAGATATTGTGAAAATTTGGTTTTATCATGGAATATCTTGGTCTCTCCATCTATGGTGATTGAGAGTTTTGCTGGGTATAGTAGTCTAGGCTGGCATTTGTGCTGTCTTAGTGTCTGCATGAGATCTGCCCAGGATCTTCTGGCTTTCATAGTCTCTGGTGAGAAGTCTGATGTGATTCGGATAGGTCTTCCTTTGTATGTTACTTGGCCCTTTTCTCTTACTGCATTTAGTATTCTTTCTTTGTTTAGAACATTCGGTGTTTTGATTATTATGTGACGGGAGGTATTTCTGTTCTGGTCCAGTCTGTTTGGAGTTCTGTAGGCTTCTTGTACGTTCATCGGCATCTCTCTCTTTAAGTTAGGGAAGTTTTCCTCCATAATTTTGTTGAAGATGTTTACTGGCCCTTTAAGTTGCAAATCTTCACTCTCATCTATACCTATAATCCTTAGGTTTGGTCTTCTCATTGTGTCCTGGATTTCCTGGATGTTTTGGGTTACGCGTTTTTTGCATTTTGCATTTTCTTTGACTGTTGAGTCGATGCTTTCTATGGAATCTTCAGCACCTGAGATTCTTTCTTCCATCTCTTGTATTCTATTGTTGATGTTTGCATCTATGACTCCTGATTTCTTCCCAAGGTTTTCTATCTCCAAAGTTGTCTCCCTTTGTGATTTCTTAGTTGTTTCTACTTCCTTTTTTAGTTCCTGGATGGATTTGCTGAGATCCTTCACTTGTTTGTTTGTATTTTCCTGTATTTCTTTAAGGTAATTTTGCATTACCTCTTTCAGGATTTCTTCCTGATGACCCACGTTCTCCTGCATTTCTCTGAGCGATTTTTGTGTTTCCTCCTCATGGGATTCCATCTGTTGATCCATCGTCTCCTGCATTTCTTTAAGCAGTTCTCGTGTTTCCTTTGTAAGGGCATCTAACCGTTGATTCATTTCTTTAAGCAATTTTTGTGTTGCCTCCTTATGGGCATCCGTCTGTTGACCCATATTCTTCTGCATTTCTTTATGCAAATTTTGTGATTCCTTTGTGAGTGCATCTACCCGTTGATTCATCTCGTTAAGCGATTTTTGTGTTGTCTCCTTGTGCGCCTCCATCTTTTGATCCATGTTCTCCCGCATTTCTCTAAGCGATTTTTGTGTTTCCTTTGTAAGGGCTTCTAACCGTTGATTCATGGTCTCCTGTAACTCTTTATGAGATTTATTTGTGTCCTTCTTGTGATCCTCTAATAATATCATGAGAAGTGATTTTAAATCCAGATCTTGTCTTTCGGGTGTGGTGGGGTATCCAGGACTTGCTGCTGTTGGAGAGTTGGGTTCGGATGGTCCTACATTACTTTGATTACTGTTAGTAACATTCCTACGTTTGCCTTTTGCCATCTGGATACCTCTGGTGTTAGTTGGTCCTGCTGCCACTGGCTGTTGGTTGGACCTCCTGTGAGCCTGCAAAGCTATTTCTGCCCCCCCCTGGATTACCAGGATTCCCCTGGCACCGATTTCTGGGGCCTGCCTGCTCCTGAGTGACTTTGGAGCCCTAATGTGCTTTGCCCCAAGTGATCTTATATTGGGGAGGCCTTGCACATCTAAAGGCTCAGCCTAGTGGATTCCTGGAGCAGAGGTCGCCAAAGGGAGGCTGGCAGGCTCCTGCCCTGTGCAGGGGTGTGTGATCTCTCCTGGGGGGGGAGGGGGCGTCCCTCTGCCAGGCAGAAGTCCCACAGCAGATCTGGCGCGCTGGTCACTGCAGATCAGCCCAGCACCTGGGAGCAGGTTACACACAAGCTGCCTGAACCCGAAGCGATATTATGCCTGTCTGTCTCTGAGCCTGGCGGTCCCAACTACCTGGTCACTGGAGCAAAGATGGCGGAGGGCAGTCTCCGTGGCGCCGCTCACCCTGTGGTCACGATGGCCCGCCGATCTGGCGCCCAGACGACTACAGCGCCAACCCGCCCTCGGGCACAGATGGAAGCCCCAACAGGCCGTGTCCCAAGTGATGTTATATCGGGGGGGAGAGCCTGGGTACCGGTCTCTCCAGCGCAGTCCGCGGGAACAGAGGTCGCGGAAGGGAAGCTGGCGGGCTCCCTCCCTGCGCGGGGTCCCTCCAGCAGGCAGAAGGTCCCACCGCGGAACTGGCGCGCTGGTTACTGCAGATCAGCCCAGCACCTGGGAGCAGGTTACACCCAAGCTGCCTGAAACCGAAGCGATATTATGCCTGTCTGTCTCTGAGCCTGGCGGTCCCAACTACCTGGTCACTGGAGCAAAGATGGCGGAGGGCAGTCTCCGTGGCGCCGCTCACCCTGTGGTCACGATGGCCCGCCGATCTGGCGCCCAGACGACTACAGCGCCAACCCGCCCTCGGGCACAGACGGAAGCCCCAACAGGCCGTGTCCCAAGTGATGTTATATCGGGGGGAGAGCCTGGGTACCGGTCTCTCCAGCGCAGTCCGCGGGAACAGAGGTCGCGGAAGGGAAGCTGGCGGGCTCCCTCCCTGCGCGGGGTCCCTCCAGCAGGCAGAAGCGAATTCATTGTTTTTAATGGCTGAATAATACTCCATTGTGTATATATACCACATTTTCTGTATCCATTCCTCCATTGAGGGACAATTGGGTTCTTTCCAGCTTCTGGCTATTATAAATAGGGCTGCTATGACATAGTGAAGCATGTGTCCTTATTACATGCTGGGGAATCTTCTGGGCATATGCCCAGGAGTGGTATAGTAGGGTCCTCCTGTGGTATTATGCCGAGTTTTCTGAGGAACCGCCAAAATGATTTTGAAAGTGGTTGTAACACCTTGCAACCCCACCAGCAGTGGAGGAGTGTTCCTTTTTTCCACAATCTCTCCAGCGCCTGCTGTCTCCTGAATTTTTTATCTTAGCCATTCCGACTGGTGTGAGGTGAAATTTCAGGGTTGTTTTGATATGCATTTCCCTGATAACTAAGGATGTTGAACATTTCTTTAGTTGCTTCTCAGCCATTTGATATTCCTCAGGTGAAAATTTGTTTTTTTTTTTTTAACTCTGTACCCAATTTTTTTTTTTTTTTTTTTTTTTTTTTACTCAAGGGATTTTATTTATAGATCTTGGCATTCTCCATTTTTTCTAGAATTTAAAAATATTAAGACAATGATAAAATCTTTCTTGCAACAGAAAATACAAGCTTTGAAATATTTTTTGGTTTTATAAATAGAGAGTAATTTAAAAGAATTTATCTTTACATATATCCACAAGTAAGGAAATATATTACATCCTCTTTGCATTACATATTAAGGACTATTTTTAACTCATTTAATTCTTATAATAATTCAATAGATAATATAACATCACTGTTATCCATGGCACACCTTACTGCTAAGGTGTATACTGTCCTTGAAGATCTGATGACAAAATATCATAAACTGGTTGGTTTAACATATGGGATTAATATTTCTGGAAGTTAAATGACTATGAATGCCAACAAAATTATTTTCTCACAAGGATCCTCTTCTGCTGTAATAGTTGTTTTTCAAGTCTCACATTACTTTGTCTTTGTTGGTTTTACAACTTTTTTTATTATTTATTTTATTTTATTTTTTTAATTTACATTCCAAATCACTTCCCCTTTCCCGTTTCCTCCCTCCCCGAAAGTCCCATAAGCCCCCTTCCCTCCCTCTTTTCTCCATTCAACCCCCTCTCGTTACTCTGTCCTGGCGTTCCCCTACATCCAGTCTTTCCAGGACCAGGGGTCTCTCCTTCCATCTTTTCAGAAATCTATTGATATGCGGATTGTGTCTAGGGTATTCCGAGATTCTGGGTCAATATCCCCTTATCAGTGACTGCATAACATGTGTGTTCTTTTGTGATTGGGTTACCTCACTAAGGATGATATGTTCAAGATCTGCCCATTTGCCTAGGAATTTCGTGAATTCATTGTTTTTAATTGCAGAGTAGTATTCCATTGTGTAGATATACCACATCTTCTGAATCCATTCCTCCGTTGAGGGACATCTGGGTTCTTTCTAGCTTCTGGCTATTATAAATAAGGCTGCTATGAACATAGTGGAGCATGTGTCCTTATTGCATGCAGGTAAAGCCTCTGGGTATATGCCCAGGAGTGGTATAGCCGGATCCTCCGGGAGTGTCATGCCCAGTTTTCTGAGGAACCGCCAGACTGCTTTCCAGAGTGGTTGTACCAGCTTGCAATTCCACCAGCAGTGGAGGAGTGTTCCTCTTTCTCCACATCCTCGCCAACAACTGCTGTCTCCTGTGTTTTTGATCTTAGCCATCCTGACTGGTGTGAGATGGAATCTCAGGGTTGTTTTGATTTGCATTTCCCTAATGACTAAGGATGATGAACATCTCTTTAGGTGCTTCTCAGCCATTAGATATTCTTCAGGTGAGAACTCTTTGTGTAGCTCTGTACCCCATTTTTTAATAGGGTTACTTGCCTCTCTGGAGTTTAACTTCTTGAGTTCTTTGTATATATTGGATATTAGCCCTCTGTCGGATATAAGGTTGGTAAAGATCATTTCCCAGTTAGTTGGTTGCCGCTTTGTCTTTTTGACAGTGTCTTTTGCCTTGCAAAAACTTTGTAATTTAATGAGGTCCCATTTGTCTATTCTTGATCTTAGAGCATAAGCTATTGGAGTTCTGTTCAGGAAATTCTCCCCTGTGCCCATATGTTCAAGGTTCTTCCCTAGTTTCCCTTCTGTTAGTTTCAGTGTGTCTGGTTTTATGTGGAGATCTTTGATCCACTTAGAATTGAGCTTAGTGCAAGGAGATAAGGATGGATCAATTTGCATTCTTCTGCATGTTGACCTCCAGCTGAGCCAGCACCATTTGTTGAAAAGGCTATCTTTTTTCCACTGGATGGTTTTAGCACCTTTGTCAAAGATCAAGTGACCATAGGAGTGTGGATTCATTTCTGGGTCTTCAATTCTGTTCCATTGATCTACATGTCTGTTACTGTACCAATACCATGCAGTTTTTAACACTATTGCTCTGTAGTACAGCTTGAGGTCCGGGATACTGATTCCCCCAGAGGTTCTTTTACTCTTGAGAATAGTTTTAGCTATTCTGGGTTTTCTGTTATTCCAGATGAATTTTTGAATTGCTCTTTCTAACTCTATGAAGAATTGAGTTGGGATTTTGATGGGGATTGCATTGAATCTGTGTATTACTTTTGGTAAGATGCTCATTTTTACTATATTAATCCTGCCAATCCATGATCATGACAGATTTTTCCATCTTCTGAGGTCTTCTTCAATTTCTTTCTTCAGAGACTTGAAGTTCTTGTCATACAGATCTTTCACTTGTTTGGTTAGCGTCACGCCAAGATACTTAATGTGGTTTGTGGCTATCGTGAAGGGTATTATTTCTCTTACTTCTTTCTCAGCCTGCTTATCCTTTGAGTATAGGAAGGCTTCTGACTTGCTTGAGTTGATTTTATATCCGGCCACTTTGCTGAAGTCGTTTATCAGCTGTAGGGGTTCTCTGGTGGAGTTCTTTGGGTCGCTTAAGTATACTATCATATCGTCTGTAAATAGTGATAGTTTGACTTCTTCCTTTCCAATTTGTATCACTTTGACCTCTTTTTGTTGTCTAATTGCTCTAGCTAGAACTTCCAGTACTATATTGAAAAGATATGGAGAGAGAGGGCAGCCTTGTCTAGTCCCTGATTTTAGTGGGATTGCTTCAAGTTTCTCTCCATTTAGATTGATGCTGGCTACCGGTTTGCTGTAAATTGCTTTTATTATGTTTAGATATGGGCCTTGAATTCCTGATCTTTCCAAGACCTTTAGCATGAAAGGATGCTGAATTTTGTCAAATGCTTTCTCAGCATCTAATGAGATGACCATGTGGTTTTTTTCTTTGAGATTGTTTATGTAGTGGATTACATTGATGGATTTCCTTATATTGAACCATCCCTGCATCCCTGGGATGAAGCCTACTTGATCGTGGTGAATGATCGTTTTGATGTGTTCTTGGATTCGGTTGGCAAGAATTTTATTGAGTATTTTTGCATCGATATTCATAAGAGAGATTGGCCTGAGATTCTCTTTCTTTGTCGGATCTTTGTTTGCTTTTGGTATTAGTGTAATTGTGGCTTCATAGAATGAGTTGGGTAATGTTCCTTCTGTTTCTATTTTGTGGAACAGTTTGAAGAGTATTGGTGTTAGGTCTTCTTTGAAGGTCTGATAGAATTCTGCACTAAAACCATCTGGACCTGTGCTTTTTTTGGTTGGAAGACTTCCAATGAAAACTTCTATTTCTTCAGGGGTCATAGGATGGTTTAGATGGTCTATTTGATCCTGACTTAATTTTGGTACTTGGTATCTGTCAAGGAAATTGTCCATTTCCTCAAGATTTTCTAGTTGTGTTGAATACAGGTTTTTGTAGTAGGATCTGATGATTTTTTGAATTTCTTCAGTTTCTGTTGTTATCGCTCCCTTTTCGTTTCTGATTTTATTAATTTGGATACTATCTCTGTGCCCTCTGGTTAGTCTGGCTAAGGGCTTATCTATCTTGTTGATTTTCTCAAAGAACCAACTCCTCGTTTTGTTGATTCTTTGTATGGTTTTATTTGTTTCTACTTGATTGATTTCAGCCCTGAGTTTGATGATTTCCTGCCTTCTACTCCTCTTTGGTGTATTTGCTTCTTTTTGTTCCAGGGCTTTCAGGTGTGCCATTAAATTTCTAGTGTATGCTGTCTCCCGTTTTTTTTTTTTTGGCGGCACTCAGGGCTATGAATTTTCCTCTTAGCACTGCTTTCATTGTGTCCCATAAATTAGGGTCTGTTGTGCCTTTATTTTCATTAACTTTCAAAAAGTCTTTGATTTCTTTCTTTATTTCCACCTTGACCAAGTTATCATTGAGTAGAGCATTGTTCAGCCTCCATGTGTACATGGGTGTTCTTTTGTTTTTGTTGCCATTGAAGACCACCCTTATTCCATAGTGATCTGATAGGAGGCATGGGATTAGTTCGATCTTCTTATATCTGTTGAGGTCTGATTTGTGACCAATTATATGGTCAATTTTGGAGAAGGTACCATGAGGAGCTGAGAAGAAGGTGTATTCTTTAGCTCTAGGATGAAATGTTCTATATATATCTGTTAGTTCCATTTGGTCCAAGGCTTCAATTAGATTCACTGTGTCCCTGTTTAGTTTCTGCTTTCCTGAACGATCCATTTCAGAGAGCGGGGTGTTGAAGTCACCCACTATTATTGTGTGCGGTGCGATGTGTGCTTTGAGTTTTAATAAAGTTTCTTTTACGAATGAGGGTGCCCTTGCATTTGGAGCATAGATATTCAGAATTGAGAGTTCTTGATGGTGGATTTTTCCCTTGATCAGTATGTAGTGTCCTTCTGTGTCTTTTTTGATGACTTTAGGTTGAAAATCAATTTTATCCGATATTAGGATGGCTACTCCACCTCGTTTCTTGGGGCCATTTGCTTGTAAAATTGTTTTCCAGCCTTTTACTCTGAGGTAGTGTTTGTCTTTGACACTGAGGTGCGTTTCCTGCATGCAGCAAAATGCTGGGTCCCGTTTACGTATCCAGTCTGCTAGTCTATGTCTTTTAATTGGGGAATTGAGACCATTGATATTAAGAGAGATTAAGACATAGTGATTATTGCCATCTGCCATTCTTGACGCTATCTTTTTGTTTGAGTCGTTATCTACTTTTGGGTTTGATTCAAGAAGGTTATTATCTCATTTTTTCCTGGGTGTTGTTTCTCTCCCTGTATTGGAGGTTTCCACCTATTATCCGTTGCAGGGCTGGATTTGTGGAAAGATATTGTGAAAATTTGGTTTTATCATGAAATATCTTGGTCTCTCCATCTATGGTGATTGAGAGTTTTGCTGGGTATAGTAGTCTAGGCTGGCATTTGTGCTGTCTTAGTGTCTGCATGAGATCCGCCCAGGATCTTCTGGCTTTCATTGTCTCTGGTGAGAAGTCTGATGTGATTCAGATAGGTCTTCCTTTGTATGTTACTTGGCCCTTTTCTCTTACTGCTCTTAGTATTCTTTCTTTGTTTAGAACATTCGGTGTTTTGATTATTATGTGACGGGAGGTATTTCTGTTCTGGTCCAGTCTGTTTGGAGTTCTGTAGGCTTCTTGTACGTTCATCGGCATCTCTCTCTTTAAGTTAGGGAAGTTTTCCTCCATAATTTTGTTGAAGATGTTTACTGGCCCTTTAAGTTGCAAATCTTCACTCTCATCTATACCTATAATCCTTAGGTTTGGTCTTTTCATTGTGTCCTGGATTTCCTGGATGTTTTGGGTTACACGTTTTTTGCATTTTGCATTTTCTTTGACTGTTGATTCCATGCTTTCTATGGAATTTTCAGCACCTGAGATTCTTTCCTCCATCTCTTGTATTCTATTGTTGATGTTTGCATCTATGACTCCTGATTTCTTCCCAAGATTTTCTATCTCCAAAGTTGTCTCCCTTTGTGATTTCTTAGTTGTTTCTACTTCCTTTTTTAGTTCCTGGATGGATTTGCTGAGATCCTTCACTTGTTTGTTTGTATTTTCCTGTATTTCTTTAAGGTATTTTTGCATTACCTCTTTCAGGATTTCTTCCTGATGACCCACGTTCTCCTGCATTTCTCCGAGCGATTTTTGTGTTTCCTCCTCATGGGAATCCATCTGTTGATCCATTGTCTCCTGCATTTCTTTAAGCAGTTCTCGTGTTTCCTTTGTAAGGGCATCTAACCGTTGATTCATTTCTTTAAGCAATTTTTGTGTTGCCTCCTTATGGGCATCCGTCTGTTGACCCATATTCTTCTGCATTTCTTTTTTTTTTTTTGGTTTTTCGAGACAGGGTTTCTCTGTGTAGCCTTGGCTGTCCTGGAACTCACTTTGTAGACCAGGCTAGCCTCGAACTCAGAAATCCTCCTGCCTCTGCCTCCCAAGTGCTGGGATTAAAGGCGTGCGCCACCACCGCCCGGCTCTTCTGCATTTCTTTATGCAAATTTTGTGATTCCTTTGTGAGTGCATCTACCCGTTGATTCATCTCGTTAAGCGATTTTTGTGTTTTCTCCTTGTGCGCCTCCATCTTTTGATCCATGTTCTCCCGCATTTCTCTAAGCGATTTTTGTGTATCCTTTGTAAGGGCTTCTAACCGTTGATTCATGGTCTCCTGTAACTCTTTATGAGATTTATTTGTGTCCTTCTTGTGATCCTCTAATAGCATCATGAGAAGTGATTTTAAATCCAGATCTTGTCTTTCGGGTGTGGTGGGGTATCCAGGATTTGCTGCTGTTGGAGAGTTGGGTTCGGATGGTCCCACATTACTTTGATTTCTGTTAGTAACATTCCTATGTTTGCCTTTTGCCATCTGGATACCTCTGATGTTAGTTGGTCCTGCTGCCACTGGCTGTTGGTTGGACCTCCTGTGAGCCTGCAAAGCTATTTCTGCCCCCCCCCCTGGATTACCAGGATTCCCCTGGCACCGATTTCTGGGGCCTGCCTGCTCCTGAGTGACTTTGGAGCCCTAATGTGCCTTGCCCCAAGTGATCTTTTATTGGGGAGACCTTGCACATCCAAAGGCTCAGCCTAGTGGATTCCTGGAGCAGAGGTCGCCAAAGGAAGGCTGGTAGGCTCCTGCCCTGTGCAGGGGTGTGTGATCTCTCCTAGGGGGGTGAGGGGGCGTCCCTCTGTCAGGCAGAAGTCCCACAGCAGAGCTAGCACGCTGGTTACTGCAGATCTGCCCAGCTCTTGGGAGCCACGTGCACACAATCTCCCCAAGACCCAAGTGATATTATGCCTGTCTGTCTCAGAACCTGGAAGTCCCAACTTCCCAGCCACTGGAGCAAAGATGGTGGAGTGCACTCTGCACACTCTCCGTGGCACTGCTCACCCTGCAGATGCGATGGCCTGCAGATCTGGCACCCAGACGACCACAGTGCTGACCCGTTCTTGGGCGCAGACGGAAGCCCCAACAGGCCATGTCCCAAGTGATGTTATATTGGGGAGAGAGCCTGGGTACCTGTCTCTTCAGTGCAGTCTGCGGGAACAGAGGTTGCGGAAGGAAAGCTGATAGGCTCCTGCCCAGTCAGGGGTCCCTCAGCCAGGCAGAAGTCCAACAGCAGAGCTGGCGCGCTGGTTACCGCAGATCATCCCAGCACTTGGGAGCCGCATACACACAAGCAGCCCGAGACCCAAGCGATATTATGCCTGTCTGTCTCAGAACCTGGCTGTCCCAACTTCCCAGTCACTGGAGCAAAGATGGCGGAGTGCACTCTGCACACTCTCTGTGGCGCCGCTCCGAGAATAGTTTTAGCTATCCTGGGTTTTTTGTTATTCCAGATGAATTTGAGAATTGCTCTTTCTAACTCTATGAAGTATTGAGTTGGGATTTTGATGAGGATTGCTTTGAAGTTGTATATTGCTTTTGGCAAGATGGCCATTTTTACTATATTAATCCTGCCAATCCATGAGCATGGGAGATCTTTCCATCTTCTGAGGTCTTCTTTGATTTCTTTCTTCAGAGACTTGAAGTTCTTCTCATACAGATCTTTCACTTGTTTGGTTAAAGTCACACCAGGATATTTTATATTGTTTGTGACTATTTTGAAGGGTGTCATTTTCCTAATTTCTTTCTCAGCCTGTTTATCCTTTGAGGATAGGAAAGGTATTGATTTGTTTGAGTTACCTTTATATCTGGCCACTTTGCTGAAGTTCTTTATCAGCTGTAGGAGTCCTCTGGTGGAGTTTTTTGGGTCACTTAAGTATGCTATCATATCATCTGCTAATAGTGATAATTTGACTTCTTCCTTTCCAAATTGTTTCTCTTTGACCTCCTTTTGTTATCTAATCACTCCAGCTAGAAATTCAAGTACTATATTGAATAGATATGGAGAGAGAGGTCAGCCTTGTTGAGTCCCTGATTTTATTGGGATTGCTTCAAGTTTCTCTCCATTTAATTTGATGCTGGCTACTGGTTGGCTGTATATTTCTCTTACTATGTTCATATATGGGACTTGAATTCCTGATCTTTCCAAGACTTTTAGTATAAAGGGTGCTGAATTTGTCAAATGCTTCTTCAGAATCTAATGAAATGACCATGTAGTTTTTTTCTTCAAGTTTGTTTATGTAGTGGATTACATTGATGGATTTCTGAATATTGAACCAGCCTTGCACCCCTGGGATGAGACCTACTTGATCATGGTGAATGATCATTTTGATGTGTTCTTGGATTCAGTTGTCAAGAATTTTAATGAGTATTTTTGCATTGATATTCATAAGGGAAATTGGTCTGAAGTTCCCTTTCTTTGTTGGATCTCTCTGTACTTTTGGTATCAGTGAAATTGTGGTTTCATAGAACAAGTTAGGTAGTGTTCTTTCTATTTCTATTTTGTGGAATAATTTGAAGAGTATTGGTGTTAGGTCTTCTTTGAAGTTCTGATAGAATTCTGCACTAAAACCATCTGGTCCTGTGCTTTTTTGGGTTGGGAGACTTTCAATAACAGCTTCTATTTCTTTAGGGGTTATGGGACTGTTTAGATGGTAAATTTGATCCTGATTTAATTTTGGTATTTGGTATCTCTCTAGGAACTTCTCTGTTTCCTCCAGATTTTCCAGTTATGTTGAGTATAGGCTTTTGTAGTAGTATTTGATGATTTTTTGAATTTCCTCAGTCTCTGTTGTTATACCTCCCCTTTCATTTCTGATTTTTTAAATTTGGATATTGCCTCTGAGCCATCTGGTTAGTCTGGCTAAAGGTACATCTATCTTGTTGATTTTCTCAAAGAACCAGCTCCTAGTTTTGTTGATTCTTTGTATAGTTTTTTTGTTTCTACTTGATTGATTTCAGCCCTGAGTTTGATGATTTCCTGCCTTCTACTCCTCTGGGGTGTAGTAGCTTCTTTCTGTTCCAGAGCTTTCAGCTGTGCCATTAAGATGTTATTATATGCTCTCTCCACTTTCTTTTTGGAGCCACTCAGGGCTATGAGTTTTCTTCTAAACACTGCTGTCATTTTGTCCCATAAGTTTGTGTAGCTTGTGCCTTCATTTTCATTAAATTCTAAGAAGTCTTTGATTCCTTTCTTTATTTCTTCCTTGACCAAAATATTGTTGAGTAGAGCATTGTTCAGGTTCCATGTATATGTGGGATTTCTGTTGTTTTTGTTGCTATTGATGATCACCCCTTCTCCATAGTGATCCGATAAAAGGCATGGGATAATTTCAATCTTCTTATATCTGTTGAGGTCTGTTTTGTGACCAATTATATGGTCGATTTTGGAGAAAGTACCATGAGGTGCTGAGAAGATGATATATTCTTTTGATTTAGAATGAAATGTTCTGTATATATTTGTTAAATCCATTTGGTCCAATACTTCAATTAGTTTCACTGTGACTCTGTTTAGTTTGTGTTTCCCTGATCGGTCCATTAGGAGAGTGGAATGTTGAATTCACCCACAATTATTGTGTGAGGTGCAATGTGTGCTTTGAGCTTTAGTAAAGTTTCTTTTTTGAGTGAGGGTGCCCTTGCATTTGGAGCATAGATGTTCCGAATTGAGTGTTCTTCTTTGTAGATTTTTCCTTTCATGAGTATGAAGTGTCCTTCCTTGTCTTTTTCAATGGCTTTAGGTTGAAAGTCAATTTTACTCGGTATTAGAATGGCCATTCCAGCTTGTTTCCTGGAACCATTTGCTTGGAAAATGGTTTTCCAGTCTTTTACTCTGAGGTAGTGTTTGTTCTTGACGCTGAGGTGCGTTTCCTGTATGCAGAAAAATGCTGGGTCTTGTTTACGTATCCATTCTGTTAGTCTATGTCTTTTTATTGGGGAATTGAGTCCATTGATATTAAGAGATAGTAAGGAATAGTGATTGTTGCTTCCTGTTAATTTTGATGTTATTTTTATGTTTGAGTGGTTATCTTCTCATGGGTTTGTTGAAAGAAGATTACTATTTTGCTTTTTCTAGGGTGTAGTTACCCACCTTTTATTGGTGTCTTCCGTCTATTATTCTTTGTATGGCTGGATTTTGGAAAGATATTGTATAAATTTGGTTTTGTCATGGATTATCTTGGTTTCTCCATCTATGGTGATTGGGAGTTTTGCTGGGTATAGTAGTCTGGACTGGCATTTGTGTTCTCTTAGAGTCTATAAGAGATCTGTCCAGAATCTTCAAGCTTTCATGGTCTCTGGTGAGCTTTCATGGTCTCTGGTGAGAAGTCTGGTGTAATTCTGATAGGCCTGCCTTTATAGCTTACTTGACCTTTTTCTATTACTTCTTTTAATATTCTTTCTTTGTTTAGTATATTTGGTGTTTTGATTATTATGTGATGGGCGGTATTTCTTTTCTGGTCTAGTCTGTTTGAAGTTCTGTAGGCTTCATATATATTCATTGGCATCTCTTTCTTTAGGTTAGAGACGTTTTCTTCTATAATTCTGTTGAAGATATTTACTGACCCTTTAAGTTGCAAATCTTCACTCTCTTCTATACCTATAATCTTTGTGTTTTGTCTTCTCATTGTGTCCTGGATTTCCTGGATGCTTTGGGTTGCAAGTTTTTGTATTTTGCATTTTCTTTGACTGTTGAATCAATGCTTTCTGTGGTATCTTCAGCTCCTGAAATTCTTTCTTTTATCTCTTGTATTCTGTTGTTGATGTTTACATCTATCACTCCTAATTTCTTTCTAAGGTTTTCTATCTCCAAAGTTGTCTTTCTTTGTGATTTCTTAGTTGTTTCTACTTCCATTTTTAGATCCTGGATGGTTTTGTTCAGTTCCTTAACTTGTTTGTTTGTGTTTTCCTGTCATTTTTTATGGGATTTTTTTCTTTCCTCTTTCAGGACTTCTGCCTGTTGACCCATGTTCTCCTGAATTTCTTTAAGCAATTTTTGCATTTTCTTTGTAAGGGCTTCTACCTGTTTACTCATGTTCTCTTGTACTTCTTTAAGGGAGTTATTTATGTCCTTCTTGAAATCTTCTATCAGCATCATGAGATGTGATTTTTAAATCCAGGTCTTGCTTTTCTGATGTGTTGGGGTATCCAGGACTTGCTGTTGTTGGAGAACTTGGTTCAGATGGTGCCATGTTGCCTCGGTTTCTGCTGGTGATGTTCTTGCATTTGCCTTTTGTCATCTGGTTACCTCTGGTTTTTGTTGGTATTGCTGTCTTTGACTGTGGCTTATCTGTGCTCCTGGGAGACCCGTTCTCTTTGTGTACACTGTTATGTAGGTACTCCTGTGAGAACTGCTCTCTTGTGGTTGGATTCGTTTATGTAGTTCTGTGGCCAAGATCAACTCTGGGTGTAGGTGGTAATCGGAAGGCTCCTCTCCCAGGCTGTTCCTAGGGTCTTGTGTTCTCAGGATTTCTTGCTGTTTCCTCTGAGCAACATGAGTGGTCCTATCTGTGCTGCTTGGCCTCTCTTCACTCCTGAGTGGTTAGCTACCCCTGTGAATCACTTGGACATGGTACATGGTGGTAGAGGGTTGTCCCAAGCTGGAGAAGGATGGGGGAGGGTGTGTTCTGCCAGAGGGTTCCAGGTGTGATCCTCTGGTGAGGGTAGTTCTTCCCGTGCAGGCAGGCCCCTCTGCACTCCTGGGAGGTTAAGCTGCCTCCCTGTGCCACTTGGGTATGGCACACTGTGCCAGAGGATGGTCCCAAGCCAGAGACTGAAACTGGAAGACCCAGAGGAAACCCAGAGGTTTCCCAGAGTGAACTTCTGAACTGCAGGGTAGGTCTCACCTGTGCTGTCTGCTCTGCGCCACTGGGTGAATAGCTAGCTTCCTATGCCTCTTGGAGATAGCACACTGTGCCAGAGGATGGTCTCAAGCTGGACACAGAAACTAGAAGGCTTCTGCCAGAGGTTTCCTGGTATGAACTTCTGAGCTGCACGGCAGGTCTTACCTGTGCTGTCTTTTCTGGGTGCTGGGTGGATGGCTAGCTTCCTTCACCACTTGGAGATGGCATGCTGTGGTAGAGGATCATGTTTCCTTTTTTAATTAATCTATTTAGTCACTTTACATCCCAACTTACAGCTCCTCCTCCTTCCTTCTCCCCTCCTCCTCTGAGGAGGTGGGCAGTCAATATCACCCTACCCTAGCACATCAAGTCTCTGCAGGACTAGTCTTATCCTCTTCTACTGAGGCCAGACGAGGCAGTTTAGTTAGGGGACTGGGATCAACAGACAGGGAACTGATTCAGGGAAATCCCACAAAAGTGTGTTTCTTGTATGCAGATGAAAATATATACTGTTTTTGCGTCCATCCTGTTACTCTGCATCTTTTTATTGAGGACTTAGTCTGCTGATATTAAGAGATCAATGACCAATAATTACTAATTACTGTTATTTTGTCATTGTCGTTGTTGTTGTTGATGGTGGTGGTGTGTATGTGTTGTGTGTGTGTGTGTGTGTGTGTGTGTATTTCCCTTCTTTTGGGTTTGCCGGTATGATGTTCTTTATTTCCTGTGTTTTCACGAATGTAGTTATCTTCCTTGGGTTTGGGTTTTCCTACTAGTATCTTTAGTAGGGCAGGATTTGTAGACAGAGTTTAACTTTGGTTTTATTATGGAATATCTTGTTTTCTCCATATATAGTGATTGAAAGTTTTTCTAGATATAGTAGTCTGGGCAGGCATCTGTGAACTCTTAGAGTCTGCAGGATAGCTGTCCAGGGTCTTCTGACTTTTAGAATCTCCATTGAGAAGTTGGGTATAATTATAATAGTCTGCCATCTCTACAAATTGACTAAGTTTTAAAAGTTTTGTGCTTCCTATATTTTTCAGGTAATGTTTAAGTCATTGTCAGATTCTGATGAGGTTGAAGACTAGTTATAGTTTAATAGTCAACTCAGGTTGTTTAGCACTGAGAGAGATGATATACATTTGAGAGGGTGGTTTTCAGATGTCAATATAAGTTAAAACCAGAACATAATTCAGGTAATGAATTGTAAGCTCTTTAAGTTAGGATACATGGCAAAGTGCTTTATCTAAATCGATGAATATGATGGGCTGGATGTTAAGTGTATCTTATACTTTATAATTTGCATAATTGTAGTGGTTGTGCTTAATTTATATCTGAGAGAAAAGAGCCTTTTAATTGGACAAAAAGGGAGAAATGTTGTGGTTTGCCTTGGTGCTGTTTGCATTATGAAGTTAATTCTGTTTCTTTCAGAAAGGTTGCCTTGGTAAGGAGCAGATCACATACTCAGGTGATTTCATGTAAACCTTCTCCCCATTCTAAATAGTCAAATAAAGATGGAGTCTGTGATTGAGCAGGGGAAGGGAAAGGTAGGGCTGGAGATTTGAGACAGTGGAGGAAGGGTAGAGGAAGAAGAGGTGGGAGGAAAATGGAGCAGAACCACATGATCTAGAGAAGCTGCAAGTAGCAAGGGATCTCATAGCGGGGAGTGGTAAATCTTCCCAATCTAGACATGCAGCTTATAAATATTATAACTGAGTTGTGTGTTTTTTTGCATGGACTGATTGGGGTTGGAAGTTTACTGCAACATAAATTACTTGGTCTTTTTACCTTGCAGCTTTTAATATTCTTTCTTTGTTCTGTATCCTTAGTATTTTGATTATTATGTGGTGAGGGGACTTTCTTTTCCAATGTATTTGGAGTTTTGTATGCTTTTGTGCCTGTATAGGTATCTCCCTTAGATTAGGAAAATTTTCTTCTAAGGTTTTGTTGAAAATATTTTCTTGGTCTTTGAGCTGGGATTATTCTCCTTCTATTCCTATTATTTTTAGATTTGTTATTTTAATAGTGTTCCAGATTTCCTGGATGTTTTGTGTCAGGAATTTTTTCGATTTAAAATTAATTTGATCAATTTCTTCTATCATATCTTCAATGCCTGGCATTTCTCTTTCATCCCTTTTTATTCTGTTGGTGATGCTTGCATCTGTAGTTTCTGTCCACTTACCTAGATTTTTTTATTTCTAGAATTTTCTCAGTTAATGTTTTCTTTATTCTGTTTATTTCCATTTCCATGTCTTCAATAGTTTTATTCATTTTCTTCAACTGTTTTTCTTGCCTTTCTTTAAGAGATTTGTTCATTTCTTGCAATTTTTTTGTTTTTCTCTTCCTTGATGTGTTTTTGTTTCCTCAATGGAATTTGTTTACTCTTTTAGGACCTCTATCATTGTCTGAGTTAGGGTTTCCATTGCTGGGTAGAAACAACATGATCAAGACAACTCTTATAAAGAAAAAAATTTAATAGGGGCTAGTTTACAGTTTCAGAGGTTTAGTCCATTATCAGCATAGTCAGAAACACAATGACATTCAGGTAGACACAGTGCTAGAGCAGCCAAGAGTTATACATCTGGATCTGAAGTCAGCTAGGAGGAGACTGGATTCTACATTGGGTGTAGATTGAGCGTTTAAGACCTCAACGCCCTGCCATCACAGTTATATAACTTCCTGTTACAAGGCTATATCTCCTCCAAAAAGGCCACACTTCCTAATAGTGCCATTACCTATGGCCAAGTATTCAATCACATGAATATATAGGGCCATACCTATTATAACCACCACAATTATCTTTATAAAGTTGGTTTTAGGGTGTTTTTTTCCTTTTAATTGTGTTGGAATATTCTGGGATTGCTGTAGTTGGACAGCTAGGCTCTGGGATCAGAAGCTACTTCTGGCATCTGGTGGTGACAGGTCATATTGGCTGCTGTTGATTGTGGTCTTAAACAAACTCTTTTTTATTGATATTTTTGTGAATTTCATATAGCAAAGAACATACATCCCCAAGCCCACCTATCTCTCCCACCTCTCATACCTGTCTTCTACCCTTGCAACCTATCTCCCAATAGAGAAAAAAAATCTTATGGAAATTATAATATGTCACAGTGTGTCCCACAGTATATATCCTTTTGTCTACACTTCTTTGCTTGTAAATGTTCATTGCGATGATTCATTGGTACTATACCTGTGGCTTCTGCTACTCTATCAATACTGGAACCTCATTGGACCTCTTCTCAGATATCCTGTTATTGCTCTGTTGTGGGTCTCTGTTTTCCTTGGAGGTTGCTGGCCTCTGATCTAAGAAGATAAAGGAAGTAGAGGTGGTGAGCAGGGTTCTGATGGCTGTGAGTACTGATGGATTAAATTCTAGTGATGATTGCAGTGGGACAAATCTACTTATTTTCTAGGAATAAGGTATATAAGGGCTTTAAGAGGTACAGGTGGCGGCAACCAACTAACTGGGAAATGATCTTTACCAACCTTACATTTGACAGAGGGCTAATATCCAATATATACAAAGAACTCAAGAAGTTAAACTCCAGAGAGGCAAGTAACCCTATTAAAAAATGGGGTACAGAGCTACACAAAGAGTTCTCACCTGAAGAATATCTAATGGCTGAGAAGCACCTAAAGAGATGTTCATCATCCTTAGTCATTAGGGAAATGCAAATCAAAACAACCCTGAGATTCCATCTCACACCAGTCAGGATGGCTAAGATCAAAAACACAGGAGACAGCAGTTGTTGGCGAGGATGTGGAGAAAGAGGAACACTCCTCCACTGCTGGTGGAATTGCAGGCTGGTACAACCACTCTGGAAAGCAGTCTGGCGGTTCCTCAGAAAACTGGGCATGACACTTCCGGAGGATCCGGCTATACCACTCCTGGGCATATACCCAGAGACTTTACCTGCATGCAATAAGGACACATGCTCCACTATGTTCATAGCAGCCTTATTTATAATAGCCAGAAGCTGGAAAGAACCCAGATGTCCCTCAATGGAGGAATGGATTCAGAAGATGTGGTATATTTACACAATGGAATACTACTCTGCAATTAAAAACAATGAATTCACGAAATTCCTAGGCAAATGGTCAGAACTTGAAAATATCATCCTTAGTGAGGTAACCCAATCACAAAAGATCACACATGGTATGCAGTCACTGATAAGGGGATATTGACCCAGAATCTCAGAATACCCTAGACACAATCAGCATATCAATAGATTTCTAAAAAGATGGAAGGAGAGACCCCTGGTCCTGGAAAGACTGGATGTAGGGGAACGCCAGGACAGAGTAACGAGAGGGGGTTGAATGGAGAAAAGAGGGAAGGAAGGGGGCTTATGGGACTTTCGGGGAGGGAGGAAACAGGAAAGGGGAAGTGATTTGGAATGTAAATTAAAAAAATAAAATAAAATAAAAAAAAAAGAAAAAAATTGTTTCAGTTGGTCATAGCATAGCCTTCGAAGCCTGTGCCTCTTTATGGTGCAGAAATGGGGTCCAAAGTGGATATAATTTGGGGAAGGGGGAGTGTTTGTTTTGGTCAACAGGGTCAATAAAAAAAAAAGAGGTACAGGTGGAAGGGCTAATTGGTCATAATACAGTACCTAATTATCATTCCAGTGGGAAGCAAGATCAATACCTGTGTACTGAGTTAAGCAGCTCTTCACAAGGTCATTCTTCAGATATGGCCAGGCACTCATGTCAGGGACACCTCTCCAGACAAAATCATGCAAAGAAAGGGAAGCCCTGCTAAGGAAGGGAGTCCTCCATTTTGCTCCGAGCTCAGAGAACCCTTGGTCATAGGGGAACTGTAACCTTACTTGCAAGATTCTCCAACAACCTGTGTCATGGAGATCCTTTAGTTTTGGATCTGTAAGATGAGCTCATTCATGAACTTTAGCAATTCATCCATGGGTTAGCTGTTGGGGTGGACCAATTCAAAGCCATGAATCTAGGCCTGAGAGGTATCGGTGATCAACCCACAAGCTGTCTATCTCCCATGCTTTCAAGACTGGGTCACTAGAAATCCTTGTGACCAGGGAGAGCTCTACTGTGATGCATAGGCAGGGTGCAGGTCCTGCTTCTCCAAGTGCTGCAGTTAGTGAGAAGCAGGGCCCACTCTCTGCTTTCTTGACCCTAGGGCCAGGTCTCCTAATTGTTCCAGGTGGGATGGGAAGAGAAGGAGGGAGGAGAAAAAGGGTAGGAGGATATCTCTCCCTCGTTCATGAACCCTACATAGGAGATGAGAGGTAGGGCTAGTCTCCCATACTTGTATCCTTGGGCCAGCTCACCTGCACCTTCTGAAATGTGCAGGGACTGATCTCCTGAGTACTGTAGCTGGCTAGGTACAGGGTCAGCTCTCCTGTTTTCACAGCCCCAAGGGCTAGCTCTCCCTTAATACCCAGGTGAGGGTTGGAGTCAGTTTGTACAACCCTCAGACATTGACATATCCTTCTCTGGCAGCCCAGACCAGGGACATCTACCTGGCCTTTGGTGGTAGCAGACCCCTGCTGCTGCAGGGCCATGGACCCAGATGTGGCCTCCTTTGGCAGCACAGGCCAGGACCCCACCAAGATCCTCATTACCAGTTACTCACATCAGGCTGTTCCTCAATACTTTCAAGTTTCCAGTTATGCCTATATTCATTTTGACCACATCCTGTTTCTTTGCTTCTTCCATTTGTCTACCACTTACTTGTCCTTTAGTGACACCCAGGGTCACTGAATATCTGAGGTTGTCTCAAGAGTGGTCTTGGAAGTGCTATGCCCAACTCATGCATTATGGCACAAGGCAGGCATCATCTCCCACATGGTCTGCCCACCTGTCAGGCCTGCTGGGCACCAAACTGGTGGTCATCTCAGCTTAGCTCCTGCCCAGGATCTATGGTGTGAATCTGGCAGGCAGCTGGGCTCACTCCTTGCCTGAACCGTCCAAGGGACCCCTATGTGAGGGTCATCTGGCTTTAGCTCACTACTACCAGGAGTTTTCTAGCAACACTTTGCCCTCCTAATATGATTAAATTTTTCTTTCCTTTTTGTACTGGCAATGAAGGGAATTCCAGGATGCAGAGATGCTAGGCAAGCACTCTATCATAGAACTATGTATCAACTAAGTAATTTATTTTAAAATTCATCTTTAATTTTTTGTAATATTTTTAATCCACACAGTATTAGTGATATCATATAAAATTATTTATAGTATACTGATTGTCCACTGTGTCTTTTTATTCAGTTTACAGTCTGATCACAGCTATGCCTCTCTTCTCTCTACCCAGTCCCACCCGTACAAATCCCTCCCCTCATTGCCCCTCCCCTTTTCCTCAGAGAAGGGGAACTCCCTTGGATTGTCAACCAACCATGGGACATCTAGTCTCCACAGAACTAGGCACATTTTCTGTGGCTGAGACCCAACAGGGAAGTCCAGGTAGGGGGAAGGAGATGCAATGGCAGAGAACAGTCAGAGACAACCTCCCATCCACTTGTTAGGGAGCCCACATGAAGACCAAGTTACACATTTGCCACAAATGTGTAGGGAGTTTGGTCTATCTTCTGCATGCTCTGTAGTTGGTGGCCCAGGTTCTGTGAGTCCCCATAGTTCCAGGTTAGTTGATTCTTTAGGTCTTCATGTGCTGTCCTCTACCCCTCCAGCTTGCTTACTTCTATCCCCTCCTCTTCCAAGAGACTTCCTGAAGCGCACCTGATGTTTGACTGTGGGTCTCTGAATCTGCCTCCATACATTGCTGGGTGAAGTCTCTCAAGAGACAGTAATGCTAGATTCCTGTCTGTAAGCATAGAAGAGTATCATTAATAGTGTCAGGGGTTGGCTCTCTCACATGGGATGGGTCTAGAGTTGGGAAAGTTATTGGTTGGATGTTACCTCACTCTCTGTTCCATCTTTATTCCTGCCCATCTTGTAGGCAAGACATATTTTGTGTTGAAGGTTTTGTGGGTAGATTGATGTTACCCTCCCTTCTCTGGAAGTCCCACTTGGCTACAGAAGGTGGAAACTTAAGTCTCTATATCCCCATCTGGTAGGAATCTCAGCGAGAGTTACCTCCATAGACTCTCATATCCTCTTCTATCCCAAGCCTCCAGCAATTCACCAAAGTTGACCCCTCCCATACCTGTTTGTCATCCCAGTTCCGCTCTTCACAACTTTTACCCAGTTCCTTCTTTACATCCACTTCCAATGATTAGTTAGTTTCCCCTTCTACATGCAATTTGAGAATACTTCCTTGGGACATCCTTATTTAAACTGAGTTTCTTTGAGTCTGTGGATTGTAGCATTGTTATGCTGAACTTTATGGCTAATGTCTGCTTATAAGTGAATACATTCCATACTTGGAATGTACTTTCTGGCTTTGGGTTACTTCACTTAGGATAATTTCTCAAGTTCCATCCATTTGCCTACAAAATTCATGATATCCTTGCTTTTAATAGCTGAGTAGTATTCCATTGCATAGATTGTTTCTGGTTTCTGATTATTACAAATAAAGCTGCTATGATCATAGTTGAGCAAGTATCCCTTTGATATACAGGGTAATTTTGGGGGTATATATCCAGGAGTGATATATCTAGGTGTTGAGGGAGAACTCTTTTCAGTTTTCTGAAAAAAAAAAAACCCCATCAAATTGATTTCTAAAGTGGTTGTACAAGTTTGACCCCTACCAGCAATGGAGGAGTGTTCCCCTTGCTCCACATCCTCAACAGCATGTGCTGTCACCTGAGTTTTTGATCTTATCCATTTTGACTGGTGTGAAGTGGAATCTAAAGGTCATTTTGATTTGAATTTCCCTGATGACAAAGGACATTCAACATTTCTTTAAGTGCTTCTCTGCCATTCAAGATTCCTCTGTTGAGAATTCTCTGTTTAGCTCTGTACCCCATTTTTAAAATTTGGTTATTTAGTTTACTGGTGTCTAAGTTCTTAAGTTCTTTATATATTTTGGATGTTCTGTCAGATGTAGGGCTGGTAAAGAAGCTTCTCCAATTTGTCGGCTGATGTTTTGTCCTGTTGATAGTGTTCTTTGCCTTATAGAAGCTTTGCAGATTCCTGAGGTCCCATTTGTCAATTATTGATCTAGTGCCTGAGCCATTGGTGTTCTGTTCACATTGGTCTCTTATACCAATGTGTTCAAGGATATTTCCCACTTTCTCTTCTAATAGCTTTAGTGTATCCAGTTTTATGTTGAGGCCTTTGATCCACTTGGACTTGAGTTTTGTACAGGGTGATAAATATGAATCTATTTGTATTCTTCTACATGCAGACACCCATCACAATTTGTTGAAAATGCTTTCTTTTTCTACTGTACTCTTTTGCCTTCTTTGTTAAAAATCAGGTTTCCATAGGTGTGTGGGTTTATTTATGGGTCTTCGATTGTATTCCATTGATCAATCTGTTTTTTCCTATACCATCAATACCATGCAGTTTTTTATTACTATTGCTCTGTAGTACAGCTTGAGATCAGGTATACTGATTCCTCCAGAAGTTCTTTTATTGTTCAGAATCATTTTGGCTATCCTGACTTTTTGCTTTTCCATATGAAGTTGAAAATTGCTCCTTCAAGATCTGTAAAGAACTGTGATTTTGGTGGGAATTGCATTAAATCTGTAGACTGCTTTTGGTAAGATGTCCATTTTAACTATGTTTATCCTACACATCCATGAACATGGGAGATCTTTCCATCTTCTGATATCTTATTCAATTTATTTCCTCAGAGACTTGAAGTTCTTGCTATATTAATCTTTCACTTGCTTAGTTAGAGTTACACCAAAATATTTTATACTATTTGTGGACATTGAAAAGAGTGCTGTTTTCCTAATTTCCTTCTTAGTCAATGTTTTTTGTTTATATAGGAGGGCTACTTTTTTTTTTAGTTAATTTTGTATCGAGCTAATTTAGTGAAGGTGTTTACAAGTTCTCTGGTAGAATTTTTGAGGTCAGTCATGTATAGTAACATATCATCTGTAAAAAGCTATACTTTAGCTTCTTTCTTTTTTATTTCTTATTATTTCTTATTTTTTATTTCTATTTATTTTATTTTTATTTTTTAGGTTTTACTTTTTATTACATATTTGCTTTATTTATATTTCAAATGATACCCCCTTTCCTCGTTACCCCTCTGAAAACCCCCTATCTCATTCCTCCCTCCCACTTTCCTGACCTGGCATTCCCCTACATTGGGGCATCAAGCCTTCATAGGAACAATGGCTTCTCCTCTCATTGATGTCTGAAATGGCCATCCTCTGCTACATATGTGGCTGGAGCCATGGATCCCTCCATGTGTACTCTTCGGTTGGTGATTTAGTCCCTGGGAGATCTTGGGGTACTGGTTGGTACATATTGTTCCTCCTGTGAGGCTGCAAACCTCTTCAGCTCCTTGGGTCCTTTCTCTAGCTACTCCATTGGGATCCTATTCTCAGTCTATTGGTTGACGGTGAGCCATGGATATTTTGATCCACCTTCCAAGAAGGATCAAAGTATCCACACTTTGGTCTTACTTCTTCTTGACCCTCATGTGGCCTGTGAATTGTATCTTGGGTATTCTGAACTTTTCGACTAATATACACTTGTCAGTGAGTGTATATGATGTGTGTGTGTGTTCTTTGGTGATTGGGTTACCTCACTCAGGATGATATTTTCTTTTCTTTTTTTCAGATATTATGATAGTTTATTAAGTAAACCTAAAAATTCTACCAGGAAACTCCTACAGTCCATAATCACTTTCAGCAATGTAGCAGGAATCAAGTTATAATCGACCAGTAGTCTTCCTATAACAATCACAATGGACTGAAAAAGAAATATGCAAAAGAATAACCTTCATAATAGCCTCAAAAATATAAAATAACCTCAGGTAACTTACCAAGCAAGTAAAAGACTTGTATGATAAAAACTTTAAGACATTAAATAAACAAATAGAAGAAGGTCTCAGAAGATGGGAGGGTCTTCAATGCTTGTGGATTGGTAATTATTAATAGAGTAAAAATTGCCATCCATCCAAAACCAATCTATAAATTCAATGCAACCCCCATCAAATTTTCAATACAATTCTTCAAAGTTCTTGAAAGGAAAATTTTCTGGTTCATATAGAAACAGGAAATAACAAAACAACCTCAGAGAGCTTAAAAACAATCCTGAATAATCAAAGAACTTCTGGAGACATCACCACTCCCATCCTCAAATTCTTCTATAGAGTTATAGTAATAAGAAAAACAGGTATTGGCCAAAAAATAATTAATGGAATAGAATAAAACGTTCAGTCATGAATCCACACACTGATGGATACCTATTTTTTTTTAATAAAAATGACAGAAATTCACACTGGAAAAAAGATAGCATCTTAAAGAAATGGTGCTGATCAAACTAGACAGCTACATCTATAAGAATTCAAATAGATCCATACTTATTACCCTGCCTCAAACTCAACTCCAAACGGATCAACCACCTGAACATAAAAGCAGATACACTGAATCTAATAGAGGAGAAATTTGAACTTAGATGGCACTGGAAAAGACTTTCTGAACAAAACAGAAATACAGGCACTAAGATCAACAATTAATAAATGGGATCTTATGAAACTTAAGAGCTTCTGTATAGCAAAGGAAATCATTAGGAAAAAGCAGCAGCCTACAGAAAGGGAAATGAATTTTTTACTAGCTACACATAGAGGGCTAATATGAAAATCAAATAAAGAACTCAAAAACACCGAATATTAAGAAAACAAAGAACTCAATTAAAAAGGAAGTACAGTCATAAACAGAATTCTTAAAAGAAGAAACATAAACAGCTGAGAAACAGTTAAAGAAATGTTCAACATCCTTATCTATCAGGGAAATGCAAATCAAAACTATATTGAGAGTCTGTCTTACAGTCTTCAAAATGAATAAGATCAATAAAGCAAATGACAGCTTGTGCTGTTGATACCATGGAGCAAGGAGAACACTCATTCTTTGCTGGTGGAAGTGCAAGCTTGCAGAGTCACTACAGTAATCAGTGTGGCCTGATGAAAAGGAACAGTTCCACTGGTCCAGGAGTATAAGGTGTTTGGCCATGAAACTATTTTCCACACCATGGATCTGCAATTTAAAAAAGAAATTTGTGTGGTGAAGGGATCATGAAATGCTGTATGAGTAAAGGCTGGAGAGAAAGGAGAGATGGATGACCTGGCTTTTGGATCTGGAGAGATGAACACAGAAGGTAGGAACTGATGAGGTGGAGGAATGAGATCTTCAGGGAAAAATGATGTCTTTTGGGAGACAGAAAAGCACCTAAACTGGCAAAATTAGAAGCCTTCTGGAAACCAAGCCAGGGACTAGACTACTCCTGATATGATTAGCTCATTGGCCACACAAGGAGTTGACCTGTGAGCCATCCAGTAAAAAGGCCAGCTCATGTTTTATAACTTTACAAAGCATATGTAAATTATTTCCCAAGAGTACAACTTCTCTTCCTCTCTCAAAATGATGGTAAAAGTGTGGGTACGGGAGGAAATATTTAGTGCCTCATGAACTTGGAGGAATTGAACAGTTTTATATTTTTTTGTATACACACACATGCACACATCTATGCAAACACAAACCTCAAACCCTTCAAATTTAGAAAAAAGTATTCCTGAAGGACAATCACCTTGGTTCTACAGAGAGTGATAATGAAAAATAGAAAAAAAGGAAACCAAAAGGAACATACATTTTTTAAAAAGGAAGTGGAAACATTTTATGATAGAATTGAAGATTTATGTGGAAAATATTTCTGATAAAATTGAAGAAATATATAGAAAAACACGTTAAAATTTACTACTTCATGGAAAATTATACAGAAAAAATGGTAGGCGTATAAATATTTCTAAGTTGATTAAAAATGGAATTATAGAATTTGGGCTTACGATGGAGTCCTGGGGGAAGCTGCAAGAGGAATTAATATTGCAAATGTGAAAGAGTTTGAAAAGTACTGTAAAATTAGATATTTGAATGAGTTTAATAAAAAGATTTTGCAAATTTAGACAAGTTAAAAAATATTAATGTTATCCTGATTTGTTTAACACCATTCTGTTTTCATTCTAATGCTGTAACCACAAGTTTATTCCTAGATGACCTGTGATTTGGAGGTTTTTCTGAGAGTGAAAAGTAAATGTATAACTTGCTTTTATTCTATCTCTTAGAACTTGTACCCTAGTTTCCTTAAGCAGGCAATGCCAGGGGGTCAAATCAGTATGTTTTAATCTTTCCAGGAAGGTCAGTTCACTAATCCAAGGAGATTTCTCCTTGTGGGGGCTCTCATTATTGTTCACTAATCCAGTAGACCCAGCTATTTCTCCCTGTTCTTGTTCCTTGTATTTTCCATGGACATCCCTGCCCTTAGTTACCCAGGCTCATTATTCCTTTTTCCTTGGGGTCTTCAACTCTCAACTACTAAAACTTCAGGTTTCTCAAAAACATTTCCTGCTTCAAATGTTTCCTGTTTTTGTTTCCGTTCTATTAGCCTATGTCTTTTTATTGGAGAATTGAGTCCACTGATGTTGTGCGATATTAATGACCAATCATGGTTTCTTTTATTTTGATGTTGCTGTTGTTGTTGTTGTTGTTGGTGGTGGTGGTGGTGATGGTGGTGGTGGTGGTGGTGGTGGTGGTGGTGGTGTGTGTGTGTGTGTGTGTAGTTAACCTCCTTGGATTTAAGTTTTCCTTCAAGTATTTTCTGTAGGCCTAGATTTGTGGCTTGATATTATTTAAATTTGGTTTTCACTTGGCGTATCTTATTTTCTCCATCTATGATGATTGAAGGTTTTGCTGGGTATAGTAATCTAGGTTAGCATCTGTGGTTTCTTCAAGGATTTAAGACATATGTCCAAGCCCTTCTAGCCTTTGAAGTTTCTGTTAAGTCCGATTTAATTCTGATATGTCTGCCTTTGTATTATCTTTGCTCTGTAGATTTTTGTGTTTTGATTATTATGTGGGGGGATGATTTTCTTTTCTGGTCCAATCTATTTCATGTTCTATAAGCTTCTTGTATGTTTATAGGTATCATTTTCTTCAGGTTGGTAGTTTTCTTCAGTGATTCTGTTGAAAAATATTTTCTGGTTGCTGTAGCTGTGACTCTTTAAACTCTTTTATTCCTACTATTCTTAGGATAGGACTTTTCATAATATCCCAGGTTTTCTGGATGTTTTATGTTAGGAAGTTTTTAGATTTAACATTTCTTTAACTGATGCATAAATTTTATTTTTATCTTCTACACCTGAGATTCTCTTTTCCATCTCTTGTATTCTGTTGTCAATACTTCTTTCTGTTGTTTGTCAGAGGCAATCTAGGATAGGCTAAGACCAGGCAGATTACTTTCCTGGCAATAGCCCACCACTTTTGCAAGGCTATGTTTGATAAACTCTGAATTTTGAGGCCTTCAGAAATCTCATCTCAGGATTGATTCTTACTGCTGATATGCCTTCCTTGTCATTATTACATACTGTAATGACTCCAAGGAATTAGCAGACCAACATAGATGTAATGTCTTTTAGCAATGCTATAAAGACAAATAGATGATTTCATAATTCCTAACAATGATTCTATAGAATTCTTAAATATTATAGAAGTAATTTTGAGCCCTCCTAAGGAAAAATCTACAATTAGAGTTGTGTAAACCTTCATGTGTCATTCATGGGCTAATTGCACTAGATAAAAAACAGGCTTCAAACAAATTTATGAGACAGTTACAAGGACAGAGATCTGTCAGTTTTTAGCCCTTCTCCAACTCTGTGTTCCATCCCAGCTTGTCACTCAGAGCATTCCTCTGATAGTTGTTCCTGTTCGCTTTCCTAGATTTTCCATTTCTAGGATTGCGACAGTTTGTGTTTTCTTTATTGCTTCTATTTCCATGTTCACATTTTGAACAGTTTCATTTATTTTCTTCATCTGTTTAATTGTATTTTCCTCTATTTTTTAAAGGGATTTATTTGATTCCACTTGAAAAACCTTTACCTATTTGCATTTTCTTGTATTTCTTTAAGGGATTTATTTGATTCCTTTTTAAAGACCTCTACCATCTTTATAAGATTGGATTTAATGTCATTTTTGTGCTTCAGTTGTGTTAGAATATCCAGGGCTTGCTGTAGTAGGATAGCTTTGCTCCAAAGGTACTATATATCCTTGGATTTTGTTGATTGTGTTCCATTGTCGGCCTTTAGCATAGGATATTCACAATGTAGCATATATTGGGATGGTTATCTAAACTCTGGTGGATAGCCTTGGATTAGACAACAGAACTCAGGACACAGTGCAAATATCTCAGCAATTGGATGTGCTCCTAGGGATACAGTGTTAGGGAACTGTGAGGTAGAAGATGGGTAGAGAGGTGGAGGAACAATGAAGCTCTGGGGGACAATAGGCAGTCCTTGGCAGCTGGCTGTGCCCCAGAGTCTTGCCCATTGAGTCTTAACTACTCTTTGAGATGCTTTGGGGCATCTTAGTGAGAAAACAGATAAGATAACCAAGGTTCTTTAGATTAAGTCAATACAAAATTGTGCTTTCTATCACTGTGTTTGTATAGGCAAGGAAAGAACCCTGTGTCTGGGTATTAAACTCAGAGGAAACTAGAGAAAATTGAGTTCCTGTTGAGAAAAGGTTCTACTGCCATTATCATCTGATTGCCTGGGTGGTGTCTGCTGCCCTGAGGTGCCTCAGTTTGTCTCTACTCAGTATCTAGTCTAGTAGACTCCTTTGCTAACAGGTACACAGTTTAAACAGACCCATACCTACTCTCTCTGTCACATTCATCTTTGGTTCCAGGAAGAACATTCAGAAAAAATAGGGAAGAAGGGAGATGTTGATAGAGACTGTTAAAGGAATAAGTGGAAGCTAAAGCCAGACACCAGTAGACAGAGACTCAAAGGCCAGACACCAATGGACAGAAACACAAAAGGTGATTAAGAAGGTGTTCTTAGAAGACAGAATGGCATTTGATAGAATTTGGTGTTCATCCAGGATCATGCCACTCAGACCATTGCCATAGTTTCTGACTATAGAGCTCATATGCAGACAGCAAAGAATAAAAAAATAGTGTACTTCAAGACAGGACATTGTGGCACAAGTTTATGATGTTAGCTCTGGGAAGCTGAGTCATAAGAGTTCAATACCAGACTGGGTTATATTAACTCTATTAAAAAAGGTGAAGACTAAGATGGCAGTGGCTTCAGGACCCTCCACAAACCCCTAAGTGTCTGAGATACTTATAGAGGCTCTGAGGTGTGACACAGCAGTGGAAAAGGAATCTGCAGCTCCAAACAATAGCTCCAAAACAACCAAAAAAAAGAGAAGTCTTTTGGGAAGATATTTTTAAAATGTGAACTCATATCATGGAAGGAAAGATGGCAGAACAGGAAATGATGAATCCATACCCTCACTGCTGTGTCTCAGACAATAGCCTATGAGTAACAACAGGTTGTGCAAAATGAAGAATGGCTCATTTTCTGTACTGGAACCCATTGAAAGATCTCTATGGTGCTTACTTTTCCTGGAGGCCAATCCTCTGCCCCAGGCATGTTAGAGTTTGAGGTCTATGTGGATGTCTGTGGTCCTACAGCAGTCTGGAGTTATGTTGATGTCTTTGGCACATGTTACTATGTAAGGCCATGTGTATATCCATAGTCTATCCCGCCATCTGAAATCATGTTGATGTGAGTGACCTGTGCTGTTACCCAAGGCCATGATGATGTATGGGTTCATGCTGCTGTTGAGGGATATGATACTACTGTGTTGAAATGTGTAACATATGTTACCATTGAAGGCCATGCAGATGTCTGTGATCTATGCAACAGCCCGAAGACTTGTTGATATCTGTGGGCCAACTGCCACCAGCAGAACATATTTATGTGAGTGGCCTGTGTTGCCACATGAGACCATGCTGATATCCTTCATCTGTGCTGCCATTGAAGCACATAGGACATGATAATGTTCATGTCCTATGCAGTGGCAGAGGGCCATGCTGATGAACATGGTCTGTACTGTCATTGGTGACCATGTTGACGTCCTTAGCATGTGCTGATGTTGAAGGTCATGTGGATGTCAGTTGTTTAGGCTGTCACAAGAAACTATGTATAAGTTCATGTCTGTGCTCTCCCTGGCTGTAAAGGGCAAAGAAACTACTTTTGTCATGATACTAATGACTGCATACTCACAGTTGAGAAAGAGGGAGATAGAATGCTTTTGTGACAACTCCCAACCCTGAAATAACAGCATAGACAGAAAGTCCTTGAAGACTACTACTTATTTATGATAATTGTTGTGGGAAGACCATCCATTGTGTGTGCTCCCATTCTCTGGGTCTGGGTCCTGACTGTACAAGAGAGGAGACAGTTGAGTGAATAATAGCCATGCATGCATTCATTTCTGCCTGTTCTTAACTGGATGATGTGACCAGGAGTCAAGTTTCCTTGCTCTTGACTGCAACTTGGAACTGTGAGCTAAAATAATCACTTTCTCCCTTAAGTTGCATTTTGTCAGGGTGTTTTTTATCACAGACAGAAATGAAGCTAGTTGTGCTAGTTTGTTTATGTTGCTGTGATAAGTACTGACCAAAAGTCACTTGGACAGGAAAAGATCTGTTTGGTTTAGATTTACACATCATAGTCTATCATTGAGGGATATCTTCTGGGCAGGAACTCAAGCAGGAGAAGTAGAAGCTGAAGCATAGATCATGTAGAAGGATGCTTATATTTTGGTCCCGTGACTTGCTTGGTTTGCTTATTTATACATCCTAGGACCACCTGACAAGGGTGACACCAGCCATAATAGGCTGGACTCTCTCACATCAATCACAAATCAAGAAAATGTCCCATGGACTTGCCTACAGACTAACCTGATGGAGGCAATTCCTCGATTGAGGTTTCCTTTTCTCTCCCTGATGTGTTAGTAGTGAATCAATGCCTCATGTATATATACTCCTAAAGAGTAGAATGCAAGAACTATTCTAAAAGTTTGTTTTAGGATAAACATGGCCTAGAGAGATGGCTCAGAATTATGACCACTTGCTCTACAAGTATACGGAGTAGAATTTGGATCTTTGTATCTATGGAAAAACCAGGCTTTGCAGTGTGGGTCTATAAACCTAGCACTGAGAAGACTGAATACAGGATGGTCCTTGGAGCTTGTTGGCTGCTAGCCTTGATAAAAAGTCTGAGCACCAGGTTCAATGAGAGACCCTGCCTCAAAAGGAATAACGTGGAGGTTGATGGAATAAGAACCTGTCTCCTTTCCATACTCATTATTCCCAGCTCAGGGTTGTGCTCCTGTATAACACACACACACACACACACACACACACACACACACACACACACACACACACACACTGGGCACAGGCACACATAGGAAAAAGACAACACTTTAAGATGTATCAACTTTACTTAAAGATGTTTCTTTCTCTTAGCTTATGAGAAACCTCCAAATTTACTTCTCTTTTCTTATTAACTAATTCATTAATTAACTAATTATTTTTAGACAGGTTCTCCATGCCTCTAGATAATACAAGAAAGGAAAAAGTCATCACGGATGAGAAGTAACTCATCTTTTGTGTTAAGTGGTTGCAGCTTGTGATTGCTTTGTGAGACTGTGAGGCTCAGATGTTTGTGCAGAGCCTTCATTCCTTTTCTGCTGCTTGGTGGAATGTTCTGTGTGGTTTAGGTTCATTCATTCAGCTGTTTCCTTGTTGATGTTCTGTCTGGACAGCCTCTACATTGTTGAAGTGGGTATTGAAATCTCCCCCTGCCTGTGTATTGTCTATTCCTCCCTCCACTTATGTTAATATTTGCTTTACATACTTATGTGTTCTCATGTTGGGTACATACACTTACAATGGTTATCTCATAGCAAATCATTACCTTATGATTATATAATGCCTTCTTAGGGCTTTGGTGTAGATTTTAACTTAAGGTTGATTTGTCTGACACAAAGTGGTTGCATTTCTCCTTTAGCTAACATTTGCATAGGATGTCTTCTTCCCTTCGTTCCCAATGTGTCCTTAAAAGTACACTACATCTCTCATAAGCTGTGTGCACTTAGAACTTTTGTTTTTAGCTCTTTCAGTCACTTTTTTATCTTCTGACTGGATAATTTAATTCACTTAAGGTAATTTATTTTGTTTTTGAGATAGGGTCTCATGGAGCTTAGAGAGGCCTCCTTCCTCTTGCCTTCACCTTGAAAAGACTGGCATTATAGTACTCTTAGCTTTATAATAATAGACAAGGACTTCCCACACCATCATGGGATTTCCCCACTGTTCTGTAGTTTTGTCTTTCTGGCATCCCTTAGTGTCTTGATCCTATTTGTAAAATGGCATTCTTTAATCCCCTTTCTCATTATCTTTTGTGTATTATTTATAGACTTCTTTCTTTGTGGTTTCCAGGAGGTTTATATAAATTATCTTGCAATAATCTACAAATGGCCTTCACTTACAAGATCGTCAGCTACATTTCTCGATCTACTGGGATGCTAGGTGCACAAATTATACTGTGACCATTCCCAAGGTATGTGATGCTTGCAGGTGGGCTCCCTCAGGGAGCTACAGTTCCTAGGTAGTCACAGAGCCACAAAATTAACAACACTAGAATGTTGTGTTGCTCCACTATGATTGTTGCCAAGTTTGGATACATGTCAACTTACACTGTTTTTTAGACCTACTACGGTTTTGTCAGGGTCTAAAACCCCTGTAAGTTGAGAAGCATCAGTTTAGTTTCAACTGCATACAAAGTCTCCACTTTAATTTATAATTCTTCCAACTTTTATTTCACTGAAGTCATGGTTTTCATCTTTTACAGATAAGATACCGATTAACAGTGCTGTAGCAATAGTTATTCTTAATGCTTTATTTTGATGTTGCTTGTTTGGTTTTGAGACAAGATTTCTTCTAGCCCATGCTGGCTTCTAAATTGCTATGGAGTTGAGAATGACTTTGAATCTCTACCTCTACCTCCCAGGTGCTAGGACTGACTACAGGTATGCACTACCTCGCCTTGTAATACTTCCTGATTTCTTAGAGCTGGCAGTGAGTTCTGCCACCATCACTGAAGTTTCACTTCACTTTGAATTTATTGCGTATGTTCCTTTATAGCAAGTTTTATACTTTCTCTCATTTTCATATTGACAGATGTTGTAGACTTCTACTTGAATGAATTCCTTCAGAAGCTGGGTGTGGGCTTGAGAAAACAGAGAAGAAGGATCAAGAATTTGAGGTAGACACTGACAAGATGACTCAGCAAAGCAAAGGCTTGCCATCAGCAAAGGCTGACTAGTAGAATTCAACTCCCAGGACCAACACTGTGGCAAGAGAATTAGCTACCACAAGTGTCTTCTGACTTGTGTAAATGCACTGTGGAATGCATACATCCATGTGTCCTTTGCCCCCAATAAAAATAAAGGTATTAAAACAGAAAAGAGTTTGAAGCCAGGGTAAGCTACACAGCAAACTATTATCTCAACAAAAGACCAAACAAGAAAAGGAACTTACTTTATTTAGCCTGTCTAATGGAGCAAGTTCAATGTTGAACTGCCGTATTTGAGGAGTCTGTCTTCCTCAAATTCTGAATGATACTTTTAGAGGCATAGTATTCTTAAGTTGATAAATTCTCTACCCCACCCAAAACCTTAATTTTGGTTTTCAACAAATGTTTTACTCTCTCCTGGCCTGCAAATCTTCCACCAAAAAATCTGCAGAACAATTTATGTGGTTTCATGTCATGAATTGCTTTTCTAGAATCTCAAAGGATCACCCACCCACCCTGTTTTGGCGAAGGTGAATTATTTTTTTTGAAACAGGATCCTAGCTTTCTCAGATTTTTCTCAGATTTCTCAAATTCTGTATGTAGTTGAGGATGACCTTGAACACTGATCATCCTGACTTCATCTCCTATGAGCTACCATGTCTAGCAAAATATCTGTCTTTGATTTTAAGAATTGGAATATATCATGTCTGAATAATGGTGATGGCCTGTGCCCTGGAAGTATGAGCCAAATACAACCTGAAGTGGGTTTGGCCTAATGCTGCTTGTGTTATCATGTTAACTTTGGTAACCCAAACTGCTTATATGAGTGTCTGCATGTAAGACACTGAGGGACCCTGCCCCCAGTTGATTCTGGTTGGTAAATAAAGATGCAAGGCAGACAGAGGCAGGACTTTTAGGATTCCTGGGCTTGGAACAGATAGGGGAGAGAGAGAGAAGGAGGAGAGTCACATGACTTGGATGCAGAGGGATGAGATTTAAAAGCTACAGGAGAGAAATCATCCAGCAATGTAGGTGGATAAGCCCTACTTGGGGTGGTGGTGGGTGGTGGTGGTAGGAGACTATCCAGAATGTAACAGTGCAGCAAAAATAAAATATAGATTTGCAGGATGTTAATTCAGTAATACTGGTGGGGAGTAAGTGATACCCTCAGGGAGGTTTGGAAGTACCCGGCCATTGAGCTAGTAAAGGTATATCAAAATTAACTGGCATCAGTGCCTGTGTGTGTGTGTGTGTGTGTGTGTGTGTGTGTGTTTGTGTGTGTATGTATGTGTGTGTGTGTTTCATTCTCGATTTCAGAGAGCTCATGGGTGGATATAGCACTCAAGTGCCCACCAGGAGCTGAGAGCAGTTAACTAAATTCTTGCTACATAACTTTTCCTCCCCTAAGTTGGTCAGTATTTGTCTCAGAAAAAAAATAGACAGATGTTAGTGTTGAACATATTTAAGTGTGTTGTTGATTAGCTTTATAATTTCTTTGCATTGTCAAGCTGTTAATATGATCAGATGTACAGGTTGAAAAGATTTTCTTTCATTCTTGTGGAGAAATTTTAATCCAGCAAAATGGCTGCTCTGGCAAGGGATCATATTTAGAGATATGATTCAGCTAGAATACAGACATGCCATGAATTACACTATGATCTGGTTGGAATGCAGACATGCCCTTAGTATACACCTTTAATTCCTAACAGTGAAGGGAAGGTTAGTTTGTAGAAGAAACCAGCCATTTTTGAAAGTGATGTCTAATTGAGCAACAAAGTGATAAATCAGAGAGATTTGACAGAATGAGTCAGAGATAGGTTATGCCTAACTCAAAAGAGAACAGCAGAGGAAGTGAGGCTACTTAAGAGCATGGAGAGAGTAAAAGGTGGTGGGTGGTATGTGTTTATGGCAGTTTTACTGGAACATTTTTACAGAGACAGATCACAGAGAGAACAAGCTAGACACAGGTCACAACAGAATGATCCAGAGAATCAGAAGGAACTAGAAGATTAAAAGATATTGCTGAAGCTAATATGAAACCAGGCAGAGCAGTTCAGTCAGAAGCTGATAGAAGTCAGATTGAATCATTCAGCTTAGATTAGATTGTATGGAGGCTAGAAGCTTCTAGGCCTAGGTCTAGGGATAGTTAGAACAGAGAAGGAAATGTTCTGGGCTTATCCCAAGCCATGTATTTGCACAGTTTGGCTAGGTCTCTCATTTCATAACTTCTTCTGAGTGACATTTATACATTCTGTTGGCTTAATCTTCTTTTGTTCTTTAGTTTAACAAAGTCCCATTAGTCAATTGTTGGTTATTCCCATGAACACTTATAGAGAAAATTCTTGCCTATGCCTATGCTTTGAAGTCTTTCCTCTACTATTTCCTCTTACCATTCAGAATATTAGGCCTAATATTGACATCTTTGATCTATTTGGTGTTGATTTTTTTGGGGGGGGGCAAGACAAGAGGCAGATAATTAGTTCCATTCTTTTGCTTGTGGAACTCCTTATTTCCCAGAATTGTTTGTTAAAGAGGATGCCTTTCCTCCAATATGTATTTTTAGTATCTTTTCTAAAAAATTAGGTGGTTTACTTACTGATTTATGTAACTTGAGAAGACTTTTGATCAATGGCATGAAACAAACCTGGTCCTGGTGTTTAACTTTTTAAACATGTTCTTCAATTTGAGTTGCAAGAATTTTATTGAATTTTTTTTTGCATCTGTGTTCATCAGGAAACTTAACTATAGGTTATTGTTATTGGTGATGTTTGTTTTTCCTGTTTCAAGTGTTTGCCTTCTTGCCTCAGGTTTTTTACACTGGTTTCTGAAACGTTTCTGTGTGTGTAGCCCAGGATGACTCATGAACATTATTCTGCTCAGCCTACCAAATTCAGCTAGAACCACTAAGTACTAATTACTAAGTAGCTATATATAGTACAACTTTGGTACTTGGCCCATTTTACTTTATTCTTTGAAGATCAGATTTCGATTTACAAAATTTTATAATAAACATTTAAAACTTTAAATGAGAACACAAAAGAACAGAAGACTGATGGGGATAATTTAACTCATTATGTCATGGGTACATTATTATTTTCATGTTTATTATAAACAGTATTATATTTTAAAGATCTTACAGATGGTAAATATCCTCAAGAAGACAGTTGATAAACAACTCAGGCTGTTCTATTTCAAACTATTACCACTAGATGGAGCCCTAATCATACCAGGACACAATATAAACTCAGAAGTTAATGATATCATGCTTTTCAGAAAACTTAGCTCATGAATGCAAAGGGATCTTGGGGGTTTAAATATGAAATATAAGACATCAGTTGCCATAAAAATTCACCTGGAGACAAGTTCTGTGAGTTCATACATCTAAACTCGTTTTGTCCAATTAAGCAAGTAACACTCCCTTCCCTCCCTCCCTTTTCTACAATTCATCGTGATACAGTTTACTTTTTAAATTCTCTTGGCCAAGCATGGTGGAACACATTTCTCATCCCAGCTATTAGGAGGTTGAGGCAACAGAGTATTAATTTGAGAACCATGTGGATTGCATAGCAAGATCCCATGTCAAAAATCTAAAAATCAAACACGAAACAAACGAAAATCTCAATTAACATTCTAGCATTTATCTTACACAAATTATGTGAGCCAGGGCAGAGAAACACATTCAAGTTACATTATATTCTCTTTCACAAATTGAGATGAATAGTCCAATAACCCACTGGGGGACAGAGGGAAAAAGAGATAATTCTTACTAAGCCAAGGATACGTAGGATGGTTTTATTTTCCTGTATTTTGTAAGGGTATACATACTCTTAGCTAATCCCCCTGAGATTTCTTCTTGTATGTATTTGTGTGTGGTATGTATGTGCATGTACATATATGAGTATAATGTGTTTATTTATATGTGCATGTACGTTTGCATTTGAGTGATAGCACACCCGTGTGTGTGTGTGTGTGTGTGTGTGTGTGTGTGCGCGCGTGTGTGTGACTTGTTAAATGGAGGAAACTTTGCCAAGATTTTGTTTTTTTAATTAAAAGATTTATTTATTTATTTTATGTATATGAGTACACTGTAGCTATATAGATGGTTGTGAGCCATCATGTGATTGCTGGGAATTGAACTCAGGATCTCTGCTCATTCCGGCCCTGCTCGGTCTGGCCCAAAGATTTATTTATTGTTACATGTAAGTACACTGTAGCTGTCTTCAGACACACCAGAAGAGGGTTTCAGATCTCATTACAGATGGTTATGAATCACCATGTGGTTTCTGGAATTTGAACTCAGAACCTTCAGAAGAGCAGTCAGTGTTCTTAACCACCGAGCCATCTCACCAGCCTGATTTTATGGTTTTACAAGCCCTAAATGCAACAGCAGTGACTTTCTGTCTCAGCTTCACAGATATGTACAAAACACCAATTCTTTCCCTTTTGTTTTCCATATTTTAAATGAACATCAATTGTTAAATAATTAAACACTATTACAACCAAAATTGGGGCTAAGATGCTGGGGGTTTTGGAAGCAAGAGTGCATGATATCTCACCAGTTGTTAACTGTGAGATCTTGAAGAGGTCTTAGTGTTCTCATTTGCAAAGTGGAAAGCTTTTAGTTGAATCCAGGCACAGAGGCAAATTTCTGTAGTGCCAGCAATTGGGAAACTGAGGCAGAAGGATTGCTAAGAGTTTGAGACCCATTCTACTTGTTGAACTAGAGTTGACTTATAGGAGCCTGAGTGAGGAGGAGTTGCTTCCTGGAGTATTGTTTACTCAAAGTTACCGGAGTCTCCAAAGAGCTTGATCCAATATGGGTGATGGCTCATAGGGTCATATTTCTAGAGCTTCCTCACAGCTTGCAGGTCCCTGGACAAGTCTGAGAATCTCTTCCCAGCAGCTGGTCTGGTCAGTGTCTTGTTCCCTGCTCCCCACCAGTTCTTTATTGCTTCTGTAGCCTTGGGGAAGGGCCCTCAGGAAACTTTTATGTTTCACCTTTCTAAGATATATGAAGCTTGTTTATTTCAGGAGTTTCAAAAACCTTTCTCGTCCTTCCTGGAAGAAACAGCTCCATTTGGAAGGAATTGCTAGACTACAGTCTCAGCTCAGCCTCAGATAAGTGGACATGGTTTTGGACACACAGCTGAGGGGTTAAGAGAACTGGCTGTTTCTTCAGATGACAGAGATTTGACTTGTGTATTTTTAAATCAAGGTTTTTTTCTATATTTATATTCTGATCATTCTTTCCCCTTCCTCATTTCTCTGAGATCCTCCCTCTCTTCCTATCCATCCAAGTCTATGCACTTTTTCTCCTCTTTTTTAGCATTAATTTTAACTCTAGGGGATTATATACTTTCTTTTTACAAACACACACAAAATAAATATAAATAAAATATTAAAAACAGAACAACCAATGAACAGAGGTAGCTAACCACGCAGGAGTGCAGAGAGGCCAGTAGGACCACTCCTGCTGCTCAGAGGAAACAGCCAGAAGCTCTGAGGACACAAGAGCCTAGGAACAGCCTGGGACAGGAGTCTTCTGATTACTGCCTGCACCCAGAGCTGATTGGGGCCACAGAACTACATTCCCAAATACAACCACAAGAGAGCAGGTCTCACAGGAGTACATACATATCTGTGTACACAGAAAGAACGGATCTCCCAGGATCACAGATACAGAAGTTTGCATGACAGATAAGCCACAGTCAAAGACAGAAACACCAGCTAACACCAGAGAGAGCCAGAGGGCAAAAGGCAAATGGAAGAACATCACCAACAGAACGTAAGTTAACATGGTATCATCTGAACCAAGTTCTCCAACAACAGCAAGTCCTAGATAACTCAATACAGCAGAAAAGCAAGACCTGGATTTAAAAATCACATCTCATGATGCTGATAGAGGATTTTAAGAAGGACATAAATAACTCCTTTAAAGAATTACAGGAGAACATGAGTCAACAGATAGAAGCCCATAAAAAGGAAACACAAAAGTGAGGTAAAGAAATACAGGAGAACATAGGTCAACAGGCAGAAGCCCTGAAAGAGGAAACACAAAAATTCTTTAAAGAGTTATAGGAAAACACAAACAAACAAGTGAAGGAACTGAACAAAACCATCCAGGATCTAAAAATGGAAGTAGAAACAACCAAAATCACAAAGGGAGACAAGTTTGGAGATAGAAAATCTTGGAAAGAAATCAGGAGTCATAGGTGCAAACATCAACAACAAAATACAAGAGAGAGAAGAAAGAATCAAGGTGCTGAAGATACCATAGAAAGCATTGACACAACAGTCAAAGAAAATGCAAAAATGCAAAATGCAAAAATCTTGTAACTGAGAAACATCCAGGAAATTCAGGACACAATGAGAAGACCAAACACAAGGATTATAGGTATAGAAGAGAGTGAAGATTTACAACTTAAAGGGCCAGTAAATATCTTCAACAAAATTATAGAAGAAAACTTCCCTAACCTAAAGAGAGAGATACCCATGAATATACAAGAAACCTACAGAACTCCAAACAGACTGGACCAGAACAGAAATACCTCCCCTCACATAATAATCAAAACACCAAATGTACTAAACAAAGAAAGAATATTAAAAGCAGTAAGAGAAAAAGGCCAAGTAACCTATAAAGCAGAAGACCTATCAGGTTTACACCAAAATTCTCACAAGAGACCATGAAAGCTAGAAGATCCTGGGAAGATCTCATACAGACTCTAAGAGAACACAAATGATAGCCCAGACTACTATACACAGCAAAACTCTCAATCACCATAGATGGTGAAACCAAGATATTCCATGATAAAACCAAATTTATACAATATCTTTCCACAAATCCAGCCCTACAAAGGCTAACAGATGGCAAATGTCAACACAAGGAGGGAAACTACACCCTAGAAAAAGCAAGATAATAATCTTTCAACAAACCCAAAAGAAGATAAACACTCAAACATAAAAATAACATCAAAAATAATAGGAAGCAACAATCACTATTCTTTAATATCTCTTAACATCAATGGACTCAATTCCCCAATAAAAAGACACAGACTAACAGACTGAATGCATAAACAGGTCCCAGCATTTTGCTGCATACAGGAAATGCACATCAGTGTTAAAGACAAAAACTACCTCAGAGTAAAAGGCTGGAAAACAATTTTCCAAGCAAATGGTTCCAGGAAACAAGCTGGAGTAGCCATTCTAATAGCAGATAAAATTGACTTTCAACCAAAAGCTATCAAAAAAGACATGGAAGGACACTTCATACTCATCAAAGGAAAAATCCACAAAGAAAAACTCTCAATTCTGAACATCTATGCTCCAAATGCAAGGGCACTCTCATTCATAAAAGAAACTTTACTAAAGCTCAAAGCACACATTGCACCTCACACAATAATTGTGGGTGACTTCACCACTTCACTCTCCTCAATGGGCCGATCAGGGAAACAAACTAAGCAGAGACACAGTCAAACTAATTGAAATTTTGGACCAAATGGATTATGTATATGTATGTATATATATATATATATATACATACATGTATATATAGAACATTTCATCCTAAATCAAAAGAATATACCTTCTTCTCACCAACTCATGGTGCCTTCTCCAAAATTGACCATATAATTGGTTATAAGAAGATCGAACTAATCTCATGCCTCCTATCAGATAACTATGGAGTAAGGGCAGTTTTCAATAGCAGCAAAACAACAGAAAGTCCACATACACATGGAAATTTAACAATGCTCTACTCAATGATAGCTTGGTCAAGGAAGAAATAAGGAAAGAAGTCAAAGACTTTTTAGAATTTAATGAAAATGAAGGTACAGCATACCCAAAATTGTGGGACACAATGAAAGCAGTGCTGAGATAAAAACTCATAGCCCTGAGTGCCTCTAAAAAGAGACTGGAGAGAGCATACATTAGCAGCTTAATGTCACACCTGTAAGCTCTGGAACACAAGCTCTAATACACGCAAGAGGAGTAGAAGGCAGGAAACCATCAAACTCCAGGTTGAAATCAACCAAGTAGAAACAAAAGGAACTATACAAAGAATCAACAAAACCAGGAGCTGGTTCTTTGAGAAAATCAACAAGAGAGATAAACCCTTAGCCAGACTAACGAGAAGGCACAGAGGCAGTATCCAAATTAACAAAATCAGAAAAGAAAAGGAAGATGTAACAACAGAAACTCAGGAACTTAAAAAAAAAACTCAGAAGATCCTGGGCAGATCTCATGCAGACACTAAGACAGCACAAATGCCAGCCTAGACTACTATACCCAGCAAAACTCTCAATCACCATAGATGGAGAGACCAAGATATTCCATGATAAAACCAAATTTTCACAATATCTTTCCACAAATCCAGCCCTGCAACGGATAATAGGTGGAAACCTCCAATACAGGGAGAGAAACAACACCCAGGAAAAAATGAGATAATAACCTTCTTGAATCAAACCCAAAAGTAGATAAACACTCAAACATAAAGATAGCGTCAAGAATGGCAGATGGCAATAATCACTATGCCTTAATCTCTCTTAATATCAATGGTCTCAATTCCCCAATTAAAAGACATAGACTAGCAGACTGGATACCTAAACAGGACCCAGCATTTTGCTGCATGCAGGAAATGCACCTCAGTGTCAAAGACAAACACTACCTCAGAGTAAAAGGCTGGAAAACAATTTTACAAGCAAATGGCCCCAAGAAACGAGGTGGAGCAGCCATCCTAATATCAGATAAAATTGATTTTCAACCTAAAGTCATCAAAAAAGACACAGAAGGACACTACATACTGATCAAGGGAAAAATCCACCATCAAGAACTCTCAATTCTGAATATCTATGCTCCAAATGCAAGGGCACCCTCATTCGTAAAAGAAACTTTACTAAAACTCAAAGCACACATCGCACCGCACACAATAATAGTGGGTGACTTCAACACCCCGCTCTCTGAAATGGATCGTTCAGGAAAGCAGAAACTAAACAGGGACACAGTGAATCTAATTGAAGCCTTGGACCAAATGGAACTAACAGATATATATAGAACATTTCATCCTAGAGCTAAAGAATACACCTTCTTCTCAGCTCCTCATGGTACCTTCTCCAAAATTGACCATATAATTGGTCACAAATCAGACCTCAACAGTTATAAGAAGATAGAACTAATCCCATGCCTCCTATCAGATCACTATGGAATAAGGGTGGTCTTCAATGGCAACAAAAACAAAAGAACACCCACGTACACATGGATGCTGAACAATGCTCTACTCAAAAAATCAGATCCTAATACAAAAGCCTATACTCAACACAACTAGAAAATCTAGGGGAAATGGACAATTTCCTAGACAGATACCAAATACCAAAATTAAATCAGGATCAAATCGACCATCTAAACAGTCCAATAACCCCTAAAGAAATAGAAGCTGTCATTGAAAGTCTCCCAACCCAAAAAAGCACAGGACCAGATGGTTTTAGTGCAGAATTCTATCATACCTTCAAAGAAGACCTAACACCAATGCTCTTGAAACCATTCCACAAAAATAGAAACAGAAGGAACACTACCTAACTTGTTCTATGAAACCACAATTTCACTGATACCAAAAGTACAGAGAGATCCAACAAAGAAAGGGAACTTCAGACCAATTTCCCTTATGAATGTCGATACAAAAATACTCATTAAAATTCCTGGCAACAGAATCCAAGAATACATCAAAATGATCCTTCATCACGAACAAGTAGGTTTCATCCCAGGGATGCAAGGATGGTTCAATATTCAGAAATCCATCAATGTAATCCACTACATAAACAAACTCAAAGAAAAAAAACACATGGTCATTTCATTAGATGCTGAAGAAGCATTTGACAAATTCAGTGCCCTTTATGCTAAAAGTCTTGGAAAGATCAGAAATTCAAGTCCCATATATGAACATAGTAAAAGAAATGTACAGCAAACCAGTAGCCAACATCAAACTAAATGGAGAGAAACTTGAAGCAATCTCACTAAAATCAGGGACTCAACAAGGTTGCCCTCTCTCTCATATCTATTCAATATAGTACCTGAATTTCTAGCTAGAGCAATTAGACAACAAAAAGAGGTCAAAGGGATACAAGTTGGAAAGGAAGAAGTCAAATAATCACTATTTGCAGATGATAATATAGTATATTTAAGGGGCCTAAAAAACTCCACTAGAGAACTTCTACAGCTGATAAACAACACCAGCAAAATGACTGGATATAAAATTAACTCTAACAAATCAGTAACCTTCCTATACTCAAAGGATAAACAGGCTGAGAAAGAAATCAGGGAAATGACACCATTTATAATCGTCACAAACAATATAAAGTATCTTTGTATGACTGTAACCAAGCAAGTGAAAGATCTGTATGAGAAGATCTTCAAGTCTCTGAAGAAAGAAATTGAAGAAGACCTCAGAAGATGGAAAGATTTCCCATGCTCGTGAATTGGCAGGATTAATGTAATAATCAGTTATTAGAAGCAATACACAGATTCAATGCAATCAAAAGCATTGAAGGATTAAAAGCAATACACAGATTCAATGTAATCAATCCCCATCAAAATCCCAACTTAATTCTTCATAGAGTTAGAGCAATTCTCAAATTCATTTGGAATGACAAAAAACCCAGGATAGCTGAAAGTATTCTCAACAGTAAAAGAACTTCTGGGGGAATCAGTATCCCAGACCTCAAGCTGTACTATAGAGCAATAGTGCTAAAAACTGCATAGTATTCGTACAGTGACAGGTAGGTAGATCAATAGAATAGAATTGAAGGCCCAGAAATAACCCACACATCTATGATAATTTGATCCCTGACAAAAGAGCTAAATCCATCCAGTGGAAAAAAGATAGCTTTTTCCACAAATGGTGCTGACTCAACTGGTGGCTAGCATTCAAAAGAATGCAAATTGATCCATTCTTATTTCCTTGTACTAAGCTCAAGCTCAAGTGGATCAAGGACCTCTACATAAAACCAGACACACTGGAACTAATAGAAAAGGAACTGTGGAAGAGCCTTGAACACATGGACTAAGGGGAAAATTTCCTGAACAGAACACCAGTAGCCTATGCTCTAAGATAAACAATTGACAAATGGGATCTCATAAAATTACAAAGATTCTGTAAGGCAAAGGACACTGTTAAAAAGGACAAAACAGCAACCAACAAATTGAGAAGAGATCTTTACCAACCCCACATCCAACAGAAGGCTAATATCCAATATATACAAAGAATTCAGGAAGTTAGACTCCAGAGAACCAAATAACCCTATTAAAAATGCTGAACAGAGGTAAACAAAGAATATTCACCTGAGGAATCTCGAATGGCTGAGAAGTGCCTAAAGAAATGTTCAACATCCTTAGTCATCAGGGAAATGCAAATCAAAATAACCCTGAGATTTCACCTCACACCAGTCAGAATGGCTAAGATCAAAACTCAGGAAACAGCAAGTTCTGGAGAGGTTGTGGAGAAAAGGAACACTCCTCCACTGCTGTTGGGATTGCAAGCTGGTACAACCACTCTGGAAATCATTTTGGTGGTTCCTCAGAAAACTGGGCACATTACTACCAGAGGTCCCCACTATACCGCTCCTGGGCATATACCCAGAGGATTCTCCAGCTTGTAATAAGGGCACATGCTCCACTATGTCCATAGTAATCCTATTATAATAGCCAGAAGCTGGAAAGAACCCAGATGTCCCTCAACAGAAGAATGGATATAGAAAATGTGGTATATATACACAATGGAGTACTATTCAGGCATTAAAAACAATGAATTCATGAAATTCTTCGACAAATGGATGGATCTAGAAAATATCATCCTGAATGAGGTAACCCAATCACAAATGAACACGCATGGTATGCACTCACTGATAAGTGGATATTAGCCCAGAAGCTTGGAATACCCAAGACATATTTCACATATCAAATGATGCCCAAGAAGAATGAAGAACAAAGTATGGATACTTGGGTTCTTTGTAGAAAGGGGACCAAAATACCCACAGAAGGAGATATAGAGACAAAGGGTGGAGCAGAGTCTGTGGCAAAGACCATCCAGAGACCACCCACCCAGGGATACATCCCATATACTGTTACAAAATCCAGACACTATTATTGATGCCCACAAGTGCTTGCTGTCTGGAGCTGGATATAGCTGTCAGCTGTGAGGCTCTGCTAGTGCATGAGAAATACAGAGGGGGACACTCAGCCAACCATTGAACTGAACACAGGGTCCTCAATGGAGGAGCGAGAGAAAGGACCCAAGGAACTGAAGGGGTTTGCAGTGCCACAGGAGGAACAAAAATATGAGTCACCCCGTACTCCCAGAGCTCCCAGGGACAAAATCATCAACCAAAGAGTACACATGGAGTTACCCATGGCTCCAGACACATAGGCAGCAGAAGATGGTCTTGTTAGACACCAAAAGGAGGAGAGGCCCTTGCTCCTGGAAAGACTTGATGCAGTAGTGTAGAGGAATACCAGTACAGGGAAGCAGGGGAGGGTTGATTGGGGAAGGTGAGATGGCTTATGGGATTTTGGGGGGAGGGGTGAACCAGTAAAGGGGACAACATTTGAAATATAAATAAAGAATATATCTAATAAAAAAATGAAATGTAAAAAAATCAGGACAGAGAAGCAAGAGGGGGTTGAATGGGGAACAGGGGGAGGGAAGAGGGCTTATGAAACTTTCGGGGAGGGAGGAATCGGGAAAGGCGAAATCATTCGAAATGTAAATAAAAAAATATAGGAAATCAAAACAAATAATTAAAAAATTAAATTAAGAAAAAATAAAGCAAAAATATTCTACTTTTAACTCCAAAAAATCACCCAGAATAGAGCAATAAATAATCATAAGAATTAAAAAAATAAGCTTACATTGTATTTAGCATGAAATATGCAGAATATAAGTATTCAATAAATATTACCATTTTGGATATTAAAAATTGGAAAAAAACAAAAAGTGGTAAGAGTAAAGTATATATTAAAATGTAAATAATCTACAGCATTTCTGGAAAGATGAATTCATATAAGAATGTCAGTCCCAACATAAGACAATGTGGTTTGCATTGTACTTTCTGTTGCTCTGTTTCTGCCTAGATTATTTTGTAGTACTTTTAAATATACCACAGGATATATATGAAATATATAATATGTATATATATTCTTGCCTTTACTGCAGTATGGTCCCATGACCTCCTCTACTCTCAGTGTCTTGTTTCTCATTTCTTTCATTTTCTTTTCTTTTCTTTTCTTTTATTTTTGAGGTAGTTCTCTCTATTATGTAGCTCCAGTTGTCCTGGAAATCACTACCAATAAAAGACCAAGGTCAAACTGCCTCCTAAAGTGTTGGAATTAAAGGCATGAGCAACTGTGCCCGGCTCTCATTTCTCTTTATTTGTTTATTTATTCATTTTTCATTTATTGATTAAAATGATTGAGTGACTTTGTGCCAGATTCTTGGATAGAACTGTAACAGATGGCTTTCAGCTTGTTTCTAAGAGAATCAGGTTACCTCATGAGTGTCTGTTTGAATTTCTCTTGATACCTGGCTTTCCAATAGCTGCCAGAGCTCATTAAACTCTGATGACAGAAATCTGGGCCTTTTCTAAGCTTTCATCTCCAAACTCTTCCATATTCTTACTGCAAACCGATTTTAACTGCCTACAGCCAGTTTGACATCAGAACAGCTCCTCTCACAGCTCCTAACTTTCTTTACAGCTGGATTATCTAATAAGATGAAACTTATGGAAAGAAGGGATTAGTTTTTGATCCGGTTTAGGAGAAAAGAGTCCAGAGTGGCAGCAGGGTGTGTGATTATGGGCTCCATTGAGTCAGAAGTTTGGAGGCAGAGATATTAATGTTGGTGCTTAACTCACTGTCTCCTCTAATCAGTCCAGGACCACCCATGAGGTGGGGATCCCTACATTCAGCATGCACATGCCCCTGTTAAATTGACAACAAAGATCAACCTTTGCATATAATCCATCTTAAGCAAGGGACACTCAAACAGTTTTAGAGTAAATTTAAAATAGATAATTTAAAATTATGTATTTTGTCATGGTAACTCATTAAAAAATTCTTATAGCTTCTTTTACTTTTTCTTTAAAAATTGCAATTGCATTATTTTCTCCTAACACTACGTGTTACTCAAAAAGAAAGTAAAAATGGGAACCCATGTTATGGAAACAAATAGAGAGGGACCTGAAGAAGTAGCTCAGGAGTTAAGAGCATTGGCTCTTCCAGAGGACCTAGGTTCAATTCCCTGCACCAGAATGGCAGCTCATAACTGTCTTTAACTCCAGTTTCAGGGAATGTGACAATCTCATATGGACAAGAAGGCAGGCAAAACATCAATGCACTTATAATAAGAATAAACAAATCACTAAAAGAAAAAAACACAGACCAAGAAAACAGTATAATTCATGTTTGGAACTCAAATGATGTGTAACATGGCTGATAAAGAAGCTATCCCTAGGGCCAAAGAAAGGACTCTGAGGTTAGAAGAACTTGCTTAACTGGAAGTAATTGTGCACACCTTTAATGCAGCATTTGAGAGACAGAGGCAGGGAGATCTCTATGAGTTTGAGGTCATCCTATTCTACACAGGGAATTCTAGGCTAGCCTAAGCTACATAGTAAGACCAGGTCTTAAAACAAACAAACAGACAAACAAACAAACAAACAAACCCACCTGTTGAGGATTGGTCTTTTGCTAAATACTGTCTGCCACGACCTGGTTGCCCCCAGGGACCATAGAATCTGCATGGACTCAAAGTAATGCTTCTTAGTTTAAAATTATTGACTGACTAGAGATGAATAAAGATGCTGATAGCCCATAAACGAGAAGAAAAGAGGTAGGTGGTGGGGTTTAGATTCCTGGACTGGTTGTCTGAGGAGAACCATGAGGTGAGAGAGAAGAAAGTGGAGAGAATAGAAGACCTCATGAAGTAAGCAGGTGAGTCATCAAAACATGGCCATGAGGGCTTGCTAATTGGAATGAAGAGCTGCCCAGATGCAACATGGCAAATTATAACTCAGAATTATTGATGGGCAAGTAGATTCTAATAGTCTAGAGTGTAGATATCTGCCCAGGTCTAATACATTAAAGACTTATTATAAATATAAAAGTTTTGTGTCTTTTATCTGGGAACTGTAGAAACCCCCAAATAAGATTAAATATTTACTAAAGCAGCTCCAAACCAACTTCCCCAAGTGTCCAACAACCAAAAAACAATGCTTGCTTTCCTCTGTGGGACAGAACCAAGTTTGGTTGCCAGAATTTACATCAGTTAGCTCCCAACCATGGTAACTCCAGTTCACGGGGATCCAGTGATTTCTTTTCTTGTCTCTGATGAAATTTCACACATGTTGTGTACATACAGACCAGCAGGCTCACACATATAAATAAACATAATATGATTGCACACATAAATAATAAATAAAGACACATTAAAAAAAATAAGACAGTCTCTGAATCGTCTGTATGTACACAACATGCATGAAATTTCCTCAGAGACCATAAAAAGTTCATTGGATCCTCTGAAACTGGAGTTACAGTGGTTGTGAGCTAACTTATGTGAATGTTGGCAACCAAACTTGGGTCCAGAGACTGCCCCACCTGGGGTGTCCCATATACAGTCACCAAACCCAGACACTATTGCGAATGGCAACAAGCGCTTGCTCACAGGAGCCTGATATAGCTGTCTCCTGAGAGGCTCTGCCAATACATGACAAATACAGAGGTGAGTGCTCTCAGCTAACCATTGGACTGAGCACAAGGTCCCCAATGGAGAGGCTAGAGAAAGGACCCAAGGAGCTGAAGAAACTTGCAGCCCTATAGGAGGAACAACAATATGAAGCAACCAGAACCCCCAGAGCTCCCAGGGACTAAACTACCAATCAAAGAGTACACATGGAGGGACCCGTGACTCCAGTTGCATATGTAGCAGAGGATGACTTTGATGGACATCAAAGGGAGGAGAGGTTCTTGGTCCTGAGAAGACTCGATGCCCCATTGTAGGGGAATACCAGGACAGGAAAGTGAGGGGGGTGGTTGGTAAGCAGCGGGAGGGGTGATGGGATAGGAGGATTTTGGAGGGGTAATGAGGAAAGGGGATACCACTTGAAATGACAAATAAAGCAAATATCTAATAAAATAAAAAAATTAAGACTCTATATCTAGAACCACCACAAGGAGGCATCTGAATATCATGTATGACTTGAAAACCACATGTCTCTGCAGCCTCAGGAAATGTCCAAAGAGCTCAAAATATTGTAGACTTTCCTCTGTCATCACAAGAGATAAGAGTTTAAGCATTGTACTTAGTTATACACATTTAATTTTCCTGACTCCTGTTTTTAACTCTTCCCCTAGGAACTGCTATGTTTTTTTTTTTAATTTTATTAAAACAAAATGTTGATTTTATCAAGTCTTCAAGCTAGCAACTCACCAGCTGACTAACTTCTTGAAACAAACAAACAAACAAACAAACATATTTCATCGTCAGAATCTGCATTATAACTATTTAAGCCTTACTATTTCGGTTTCTGCTACCTCCTCTTCTTCCTTCTCCTTCTCCTCCTGTTCCTTCCATTAGACTGGACCTCTCTATGTACCAGGATTGCCTGTATGTGCCCTGTAGACCAGGCTGTCCTTGAACTCACAGAAATCTGCTTGCCTTTGCCTTCTGAGTGCTGGAATGAAAGGCATGACCTACCTAGCCCTGGTTTCTCATTCTTTCCCCACTGAAACTAGCTTTTAAGACTTCCAGTGAGCTCACTTAATGTAAATATGAGCTTGCAATATTTTTTAAATTTGCTAACTTCATTTGTTATAGGACGTGTGTGTGTGTGTGTGTGTGTGTGTGTGTGTGTGTGTGTGTGTGTCTTTAGCTAATTGTAAACCTGGTATGTGTAGGTAGTTAGAACTAGTATTTATTTTGATAACTAGAAGCCTCTAGTACAAATAACATAACTTTTTTGAAAATATTGTAAAATTGGAAATACTTTCTTCATAGTGACAGTTGCAAGCATTCTTATTTCTGAAAGCATAAAAGTTTGCACATATGCATTTTAGGCATGAGCTGCATTTGGCACTGTTGTCCACACTCTATTGGACACTCTATTTGGTTACCTAAATGTGTTTTTATCTGGTAGGTCCTTCTCTTCCTCCCTGTCTCCCTCCCTCTTCCCCCTTCTGTTTCTTCTCTCTCCTCTTCTCTGTAGGTTCTCATGTTGCATGTGTTGGCTTTATACTCTCTATATAGCCAAGGGAGAGTGATCTTGAATCTTCAGATCTTACTTTCACCTCCTAAGTGCTGGGATAACAAGTGTGTGCCAACATTCTTAGGTTGCTTCAATTTAATCTATTTTACTAATTCTTTTTTTCTTTTTTTAAATTTTTATTTAATCTTTTTTTGGAAAAAATATTTTATGTATGTGTGTACACGGTAGCTGTCTTCAGTCACACCTGAAGAGAGCATCAGATCCCATTACGGATGGTTGTGAGCCACAATGTGGTTGCTGGGAATTGAACTCAGAACCTCTGGAAGAGCAGTTAGTGCTCTTAACCATTGAGCCATTTCTCCAGCCCAATTCTTTCTTTTTTTCACATTCCAGATTTTATCCCCCTCCCAGTCCACCTTCTGACTGTTCCTCATCCCATACCTCCTCCCCACCTCCCTGTCTCCATGAGGATGGGCCCAACCTCCAACTCCTCACTCCACCAGACCTCCAAACTCCCTGGGGTCTCCAGTTTCTTGAGGGTTAGGTACATCTTCTCTGACTGAACCCAGACCCAGCAGTTCTCTGCTGTATATGCCTTGGGGGCCTCATATAAACTGGTATATGCTGCCTGGTTGGTGGTCCAGTGTCTGAGAAACCTTGGCGGTCCAGGTTATTTCAGACTGCTGGTCTTCCTACAGGGCCACCTTTCTCCTCAGCTTCTTCTAGATTTCTCCTAATTCAACCACAGGGTCAGCAGCTTTTGTCCATTTGTTGGGTGTAAATACCTGCATTTGACCCTTTTTGCTTATTGCGTCTTTTAGAGAGCAATCATGATAGGACCCTTTTTGTGAGCACACTATAGCCTCAGTAATAATATCAGGCCTTGGGACTTCCCCTTAAGCTGGATCCCACTTTGAGCCAGTCACTGGACCGCCTTTTCCTCAGGCTCTTCTCTATTTTTGTCCCTCCAGTTCTTTCAGACCAGAACAATTATGGGACAGAGTTATGACTGTGGAATGACAATCCCATCCGTCATTGTTGCCCTGTCTTTCTGCTGGAGGTGGGCTCTACAACTACCCTCGCCCCACTGTAGGGCATTTCATCTAAGGTCCCTCCCTTTGAGTCCTGATAATCTCTCACCTCCCAGGTCTCTGGTACATTTTGGAGGGTTCGTTCCTCTAACCTCCTACTTCCCAAGGTTGCCTGTTTCCATTCTTTCTTCTGGCTCTCAGGGCTTCAGTCCTTTTCCCAAACCCAATACCTAATGATGTTCCCCTTCCTGTCCCCTTTCCCACCCAGGACCCTTCCTCCCTCCCTCCCCGTTGTAATTGCTATCTTCTTCCTCCCAAGAGGGATTATGGTGTCCTCACTTGGGTCCTTCAGCTTGTTGACCTTTCTGAATTCTGTGGACTAAATTTTGTGTATTCTGTAATTTTTGATTTTTGGCTAATATCTACTTATTAGTGAGTACATACCATTCGTGTCCTTTTGGGTCTCAGTTACTCAGGATGATATTCTCTCTCTCTCTTCCTCTCTCTCTCTCGTTTTGTTTGTTTTTGAGACAGGGTTTCTCTGGGTAGACCAGGCTGGCCTAGAACTCAGAGATCTCCCTGCATCCACCTCCCAAGTACTGGGATTAAAGGTGTGTGCCACCACTGCCTGGCTTTTTTTTTTTTTTTGGATGGTATTTTCAATGACATCTGGGTTGTTTCCAGCTTCTGGCTATCACAAACAAGGCCACTATGAACATAGTGGACCATGTGCCCCTGTGTCATTGTGGGGCATCTTTTGGGTATATTCCCAAGAGTGATATTGTTGGGTCTTCAGGTAGATCTATTTCCAATTTTCTGAGGAAGCTTCAGATTGATTTCCAGAATGGCTGTACCAGCTTGCAATCCCAGTAGTAATGGAGGAGTCTTCCTCTTTCTCCACATCCTCACCAGCATCTGCTGTCACCTGAGTTTTTGATCTTAGCCATTCTGATTGGTGTAAGGTAGAATCTCAGGGTTGTTTTGATTTGAATTTCCCTTATCACTAAGAACTTTGAACAGTTCTTTAGGCACTTCTCAGCCTTTTGAGATTCCTCTGTTGTGATTTCTGATTAATTTTATACCCCATTTTTTGATTGGATTGCTTGGATTTTTGGTGGTTAGCTTCTTGAATTCTTTATATATTTTGGATATTAGCCTTCTATCAGATGTAGGGTTAGTGAAGATTTTTTCCCAGTCCATAGGTTGCAAATTTGTCCTATTGACTATGTCCTTTGTCTTACAGAAGCTTTCCAGTTTCATGAGGTCCCATTTACCAATTCTTGATCTTAGAGTATGAACCATTGGAGTGCTGTTTAGGAATTCCCCCTATGCTCATGAGTTCAAGGCTCTTTCCTACTTTCTCTTCTATTAGATTCAGTATTTGGTTTTATGTTGAGGTCCTTGATCCACTTGGACTTGAGCCTTTTGCAAGGTGACAAATATGGGTCTATTTTGATTTTTCTACATACAGATAACAAGTTAGACCAGCACCATTTATTGAAATTGCCTTCTTTTTTCCATTGTATATTTTTTCCTTCTTTGTCATACCTAGACATATTAAAAGCAATTTATTGCAAACCAATAGCCAATATCAAATTAGATGGAGAGATACTTGAAGTAATTCCACTAAAATCGGAGACAAGACAAGGATCTCTCCCCATATCTATTCAATATAGTACTCAAAGTTCTAACTAGAGCAATAAGACAACAAAAATGGTCAAGGGGATACAAATTGGCAAAGAAGAAATAAGGGTATCACTATTTGCAGATGATATGATATTATACATAAGCATCCCCAAAATTTATACCAGGAAACTTCTCCATCTGATAAACAACTTCAGCAAAATGGCTGGATGTAAAATCAACTCAAATCAGTAACTTTCCTTTATACAAATGATAAACAGGCTGAGAAATAAATTAGGGAAACAACTCCCTTTAAAATAGCCATAAATATTATAAAATATCTTGGGGTAAATCTAACCAAACAAGTGAAAGATCTGTATGACAACAACTTCAAGTCTCTCAAGAAAGATTTTGAAGAAGATCTCAGAAGATGGAGAGATCTCCCAAGCTCATGGATTGGCAGAACTAACGTAGTAAAAATGGCCATCCTACCAAAGACAATCTACAGATTCAATGCAATCCCCACCAAAATATCAACACAATTCTTCAAAGACATGGAAAGAGCAATTTTCAAATTCATCTGGAAAGGCAAAAAAACTCAGAATAGTGAAAACAACTCATTTTTTTATTTTCTATATTTTTTAAAATTTACATTCCCAATGATTTCCCTTTTCCCAGTTCCTCCCTCCCCGAAAGTCCCATAAGCCCTCTTCTCTCCCCCTGTTCCTCATTCAACCCTCTCTTGCTTCTCTGTCCTGGTATTCCCCTATATCCAGTCTTTCCAGGACCAGGGGTATCTCCTTCCATCTTCTTGGAAATCAATTGATATGTGAATTGTGTCTTGGGTATTCCGAGATTCTGGGTTAATATCCCCTTATCAGTGACTGAATACCATGTGTGTTCTTTTGTGATTGGGTTGCCTCACTAAGGATGATATTTTCAGTTCTGACCATTTGCCTAAGAATTTCATGAATTCATTGTTTTTAACTGCAGAGTAGTAATCCATTGTGTAAATATACCACACCTTCTGTATCCATTCCTCCATTGAGGGTCATCTGGGTTCTTTCCAGCTTCTGGCTATTATAAATAAGGCTGCTGTGAACATAGGGGAGCATGTGTCTTTATTGCAGGCTGGGGAAGCCTCTAGGTATAGCCCCAGGAGTGGTATAACAGGATCCTCTGGGAGTGTCATGCCCAGTTTTCTGAGGAACCGTCAGACTGCTTTCCAGAGTGGTTGTACCAGCTTGTAATCCCACCAGCAGTGGAGGAGTGTTCCTCTTTCTCCACATCCTCGCCAACAACTGCTGTCTCCTGTGTTTTTGATCTTAGCTATTCTGACTGATGTGAGGTGGGATCTCAGGGTTTTTTTGATTTGCATTTCCCTAATGACTAAGGATGTTGAACATTTCTTTAGGTGCTTCTCAGCCATTAGATATTCTTCAGGTGAGAACTCTTTGTTTAGCTCTGTACCCCACTTTTTAATAGGGTTATTTGGCTCGCTGGGGTCTAACTTCTTGAGTTCTTTGTATATATTGGACATTAGCCCTCTGTTGGATGTACGGTTGGTAAAGATCTTTTCCTAGTTTGTTGGCTGCCACTTTGTCATTTTGACAGTGTCCTTAGCCTTACAGAAACTTTACAACAAGTTTTCCAAAAATCCTCCATGCTCATGGATTGGCAGGAATAATATAGTAAAAATGATCATCTTGCCAAAAGCAATATACAGAATCAATGCAATCCCCATCAAAATCCCAACTCAATTCTTCATAGAGTTAGAAAGAGAAATTCAAAAATTCATCTGGAATAACAGAAAACCCAGGATAGCTAAAACTATTCTCAACAGTAAAAGAACTTCTGTGGGAATCAGTATCCCAGACCTCAAGCTGTACTACAAAGCAATAGTGTTAAAAACTGCATGGTATTGGTACAGTGACAGGCATGTAGATCAATGGAACAGAATTGAAGACCCAGAAATGAATCCACACTCCTATAGTCACTTGATCTTTGACAAAGGAGCTAAAACTATCCAGTGGAAAAAAGATAGCCTTTTCAAAAAATGGTGCTGGTTCAACTGGAGGTCAGCATGCAGAAGAATGCAAATCGATCCATTCTTATCTCCTTGTACTAAGCTCAATTCCAAGTGGATCAAGGACCTCCACATAAAACCAGACACACTGAAACTAATAGAAAATAAACTAAGGAAGAGGCACTCCGCCATCTTTGCTCCAGTGGCTGGGAAGTTGGGACAGCCAGGTTCTGAGACAGACAGGCATAATATTGCTTGGGTCTCGGGCGGCTTGTGTGTATGCGGCTCCCAAGTGCTGGGATGATCTGCAGTAACCAACGCGCCAGCTCTGCTGTGGGACTTCTGCCTGGCAGAGGGACCCCGCACTGGGCGGGAGCCTACCAGCTTTCCTTCCGCGACCTCTGTTCCCGCAGACTGCACTGAAGAGACAGGTACCCAGGCTCTCCCCCCAATATAACATCACTTGGGACACGGCCTGTTGGGGTTTCTGTCTGCGCCCAAGAAAGGGTCAGCGCTGTGGTCGTCTGGGTGCCAGATCGGCAGGCCATCGCATCTGCAGGGTGAGCAGCGCCACGGAGAGTGTGCAGAGTGCACTCCGCCATCTTTGCTCCAGTGGCCGGGAAGTTGGGACAGCCAGGTTCTGAGACAGACAGGCATAATATCACTTGGGTCTTGGGCGGATTGTGTGCACGTGGCTCCCAAGAGCTGGGCGGATCTGCAGTAACCAGCGTGCTAGCTCTGCTGTGGGACTTCTGCCTGGCAGAGAGACGCCCCCTCCCCCCCCCAGGAGAGATCACACACCCCTGCACAGGGCAGGAGCCTACCAGCCTCCCTTTGGCGACCTCTGCTCCAGGAATCCACTAGGCTGAGCCTTTGGATGTGCAAGGACTCCCCAATATAAGATCACTTGGGGCAAGGCACATCAGGGCTCCAAAGTCACTCAGGAGCAGGCAGGCACCAGAAATCGTTGCCAGGGGAATCCTGGTAATACGGGGGGGGGGGCAGAAATAGCTTTGCAGGCTCACAGGAGGTCCAACCAACAGCCAGTGGCAGCAGGACCAACTAACGTCAGAGGTATCCAGATGGCAAAAGGCAAACGTAGGAATGTTACTAACAGAAATCAAAGTAATATGGGACCATCTGAACCCAACTCTCCAACAGCAGCAAGTCCTGGATACCCCACCACACCCGAAAGACAAGATCTGGATTTAAAATCACTTCTCATGATGCTATTAGAGGATCACAAGAAGGACACAAATAAATCTCATAAAGCATTACAGGAGACCATGAATCAACAGTTAGAAGCCCTTACAAAGGAAACACAAAAATCTCTTAGAGAAATGCGGGAGAACATGGATCAAAAGATGGAGGCGCACAAGGAGACAACACAAAAATCGCTTAACGAGATGAATCAACGGGTAGATGCACTCACAAAGGAATCACAAAAATTTCATAAAGAAATGCAGAAGAATATGGGTCAACAGACGAATGCCCATAAGGAGGCAACACAACAATTGCTTAAAGAAATGAATCAATGGTTAGATGCCCTTACAAAGGAAACACGAGAACTGCTTAAAGAAATGCAGGAGACAACGGATCAACAGATGGATTCCCATGAGGAGGAAACACAAAAATCGCTCAGAGAAATGCAGGAGAACGTGGGTCATCAGGAAGAAATCCTGAAAGAGGTAATGCAAAAATACCTTAAAGAAATACAGGAAAATACAAACAAACAAGTGAAGGACCTCAGCAAATCCATCCAGGATCTGAAAAACGAAGTAGAAACAACTAAGAAATCACAAAAGGAGACAACTTTGGAAATAGAAAACCTTGGGAAGAAATCAGGAGTCATAGATGCAAACATCAACAATAGAATACAAGAGATGGAAGAAAGAATCTCAGGTGCTGAAGATTCCATAGAAAGCATCGACTCAACAGTCAAAGAAAATGCAAAATGCAAAAAACGTGTAACCCAAAACATCCAGGAAGTCCAGGACACAATGAGAAGACCAAACCTAAGGATTATAGGTATAGATGAGAGTGAAGATTTGCAACTTAAAGGGCCAGTAAACATCTTCAACAAAATTATGGAGGAAAATTTCCCTAACTTAAAGAGAGAGATGCCGATGAACGTACAAGAAGCCTACAGAACTCCAAACAGACTGGACCAGAACAGAAATACCTCCCGTCACATAATAATCAAAACACCGAATGCTCTAAACAAAGAAAGAATACTAAAAGCAGTAAGAGAAAAGGGCCAAGTAACATACAAAGGAAGACCTATCCGAATCATATCAGACTTCTCACCAGAGACTATGAAAGCCAGAAGATCCTGGGCAGATCTCATGCAGACACTAAGACAGCACAAATGCCAGCCTAGACTACTATACCCAGCAAAACTCTCAATCACCATAGATGGAGAGACCAAGATATTCCATGATAAAACCAAATTTTCACAATATCTTTCCACAAATCCAGCCCTGCAACGGATAATAGGTGGAAACCTCCAATACAGGGAGAGAAACAACACCCAGGAAAAAATGAGATAATAACCTTCTTGAATCAAACCCAAAAGTAGATAAACACTCAAACATAAAGATAGCGTCAAGAATGGCAGATGGCAATAATCACTATGCCTTAATCTCTCTTAATATCAATGGTCTCAATTCCCCAATTAAAAGACATAGACTAGCAGACTGGATACCTAAACAGGACCCAGCATTTTGCTGCATGCAGGAAATGCACCTCAGTGTCAAAGACAAACACTACCTCAGAGTAAAAGGCTGGAAAACAATTTTACAAGCAAATGGCCCCAAGAAACGAGGTGGAGCAGCCATCCTAATATCAGATAAAATTGATTTTCAACCTAAAGTCATCAAAAAAGACACAGAAGGACACTACATACTGATCAAGGGAAAAATCCACCATCAAGAACTCTCAATTCTGAATATCTATGCTCCAAATGCAAGGGCACCCTCATTCGTAAAAGAAACCTTACTAAAACTCAAAGCACACATCGCACCTCACACAATAATAGTGGGTGACTTCAACACCCCGCTCTCTGAAATGGATCGTTCAGGAAAGCAGAAACTAAACAGGGACACAGTGAATCTAATTGAAGCCTTGGACCAAATGGAACTAACAGATATATATAGAATATTTCATCCTAGAGTTAAAGAATACACCTTCTTCTCAGCTCCTCATGGTACCTTCTCCAAAATTGAACATATAATTGGTCACAAGTCAGACCTCAACAGATATAAGAAGATAGAAATAATCCCATGCCTCATATCAGATCACTATGGAATAAGGGTGGTCTTCAATGGCAACAAAAACAAAAGAAAACCCACGTACACATGGAGGCTGAACAATGCTCTACTCAATGATAACTTGGTCAAGGTGGAAATAAAGAAAGAAATCAAAGACTTTTTGAAAGTTAATGAAAATGAAAGCACAACATACCCTAATTTATGGGACACAATGAAAGCAGTGCTAAGAGTAAAATTCATAGCCCTGAGTGCCGCCAAAAAGAAATGGGAGACAGCATGCACTAACAGCTTAATGGCACACCTGAAAGCCCTGGAACAAAAAGAAGCAAATACACCAAAGAGGAGTAGAAGGCAGGAAATCATCAAACTCAGGGCTGAAATCAATCAAGTAGAAACAAATAAAACCAAACAAAGAATCAACAAAACGAGGAGTTGGTTCTTTGAGAAAATCAACAAGATAGATAAACCCTTAGCCAGACTAACCACAGGACATAGAGATAGTATCCAAATTAATAAAATCAGAAACGAAAAGGGAGAGATAACAACAGAAACTGAGGAAATTCAAAAAATCATCAGATCCTACTACAAAAACCTGTATTCAACAAAACTAGAAAATCTTGAGGAAATGGACAATTTCCTTGACAGATACCAAGTACCAAAATTAAATCAGGATCAAATAGACCATCTAAACCGTCCTATAACCCCTGAAGAAATAGAAGTTGTCATTGGAAGTCTTCCAACCAAAAAAAGCACAGGTCCAGATGGTTTTAGTGCAGAATTCTATCAGACCTTCAAAGAAGACCTAACACCAATACTCTTCAAACTGTTCCACAAAATAGAAACAGAAGGAACACTACCCAACTCGTTCTATGAAGCCACAATTACACTAATACCAAAAGCACACAAAGATCCGACAAAGAAAGAGAATCTCAGGCCAATCTCTCTTATTAATATCGATGCAAAAATACTCAATAAAATTCTTGCCAACCGAATCCAAGAACACATCAAAACGATCATTCACCACGATCAGGTAGGCTTCATCCCAGGGATGCAGGGATGGTTCAATATAAGGAAATCCATCAATGTAATCCACTACATAAACAATCTCAAAGAAAAAAACCACATGGTCATCTCATTAGATGCTGAGAAAGCATTTGACAAAATTCAGCATCCTTTCATGCTAAAGGTCTTGGAAAGATCAGGAATTCAAGGCCCATATCTAAACATAGTAAAAGCAATTTACAGCAAACTGGTAGCCAGCATCAATCTAAATGGAGAGAAACTTGAAGCAATCCCACTAAAATCAGGGACTAGACAAGGCTGCCCTCTCTCTCCATATCTTTTCAATATAGTACTGGAAGTTCTAGCTAGAGCAATTAGACAACAAAAAGAGGTCAAAGGGATACAAATTGGAAAGGAAGAAGTCAAACTATCACTATTTGCAGACAATATGATAGTATACTTAAGTGACCCAAAGAACTCCACCAGAGAACTCCTGAAGCTGATAAACGACTTCCGCAAAGTGGCCGGATATAAAATCAACTCAAGCAAGTCAGAAGCCTTCCTATACTCAAAGGATAAGCAGGCTGAGAAAGAAGTAAGAGAAATAATACCCTTCACGATAGCCACAAACCATATTAAGTATCTTGGCGTGACTCTAACCAAACAAGTGAAAGATCTGTATGACAAGAACTTCAAGTCTCTGAAGAAAGAAATTGAAGAAGACCTCAGAAGATGGAAAAATCTGCCATGCTCATGGATTGGCAGGATTAATATAGTAAAAATGAGCATCTTACCAAAAGTAATACACAGATTCAATGCAATCCCCATCAAAATTCCAACTCAATTCTTCATAGAGTTAGAAAGAGCAATTCAAAAATTCATCTGGAATAACAGAAATCCCAGAATAGCTAAAACTATTCTCAAGAGTAAAAGAACCTCTGGGGGAATCAGTATCCTGGACCTCAAGCTGTACTACAGAGCAATAGTGTTAAAAACCGCATGGTATTGGTACAGTGACAAACATGTAGATCAATGGAACAGAATTGAAGACCCAGAAATGAATCCACACTCCTATGGTCACTTGATCTTTGACAAAGGAGCTAAAACCATCCAGTGGAAAAAAGATAGCCTTTTCAACAAATGGTGCTGGCTCAGCTGGAGGTCAACATGCAGAAGAATGCAAATCGACCCATCCTTATCTCCTTGCACTAAGCTCAATTTTAAGTGGATCAAAGATCTCCACATAAAACCAGACACACTGAAAATAATAGAAGGGAAACTAGGGAAGAACCTTGAACATATGGGCACAGGGGAGAATTTCCTGAACAGAACTCCAATAGCTTATGCTCTAAGATCAAGAATAGACAAATGGGACCTCATTAAATTACAAAGTTTTTGCAAGGCAAAAGACACTGTCAAAAAGCCAAAGCGGCAACCAACTAACTGGGAAATGATCTTTACCAACCTTACATCCAACAGAGGGCTAATATCCAAGATATACAAAGAACTCAAGAAGTTAAACTCCAGAGAGGCAAGTAACCCTATTAAAAAATGGGGTACAGAGCTAAACAAAAAGTTCTCACCTGAAGAATATCTAATGGCTGAGAAGCACCTAAAGAGATGTTCATCATCCTTAGTCATTAGGGAAATGTAAATCAAAACAACCCTGAGATTCCATCTCACACCAGTCAGGATGGCTAAGATCAAAAACACAGGAGACAGCAGTTGTTGGTGAGGATGTGGAGAAAGAGGAGCACTCCTCCACTGCTGGTGGAATTGCAGGCTGGTACAACCACTCTGGAAAGCAGTCTGGCGGTTCCTCAGAAAACTGGGCATGACACTCCCGGAGGATCCGGCTATACCACTCCTGGGCATATACCCAGAGGCTTTCCCTGCGTGCAATAAGGACACATGCTCCACTATGTTCATAGCAGCCTTATTTATAATAGCCAGAAGCTGGAAAGAACCCAGATGTCCCTCAACGGAGGAATGGATTCAGAAGATGTGGTATATCTACACAATGGTATACTACTCTGCAATTAAAAACAATGAATTCACGAAATTCCTAGGCAAATGATCAGATCTTGAAAATATCATCCTTAGTGAGGTAACCCAATCACAAAAGAACACAGATGGTATGCAGTCACTGATAAGGGGATATTGACCCAGAATCTCGGAATACCCTAGATACAATCCGCATATCAATAGATTTCTAAGAAGATGGAAGGAGAGACCCCTGGTCCTGGAAAGACTGGATGTAGGGGAACGCCAGGACAGAGAAACGAGAGGGGGTTGAATGGAGAAAAGAGGGAGGGAAGGGGGCTTATGGGACTTTTGGGTAGGGAGGAAACGGGAAAGGGGAAATGATTTGGAATGTAAATTAAAAAAATAAAATAAATAAAAAAAAAAGAAACTAAAGAAGAGCCTTGAACGTATGGGCACAGGGTAAAATTTCCTGAACAGAACACTAATAGCTTATGCTCTAAGGTCAAGAATTGACAAATGGGACCTCATAAAATTGCCAAGTTCCTCAAAACAACTCTTAACAATAAAAGAACTGCTGGGGGAATCACCATCTCTAAACTCAATCTCTATCACAGAGCAATAGTGATAAAAACTGCATGGTATTGTTATAGAGACAGACATGTTGATCAATGGAATAGAATTGAAGACACAGAAATAAAACCATGCAGTTACTATTTCTTTTTGCTCAACAACTTCCTCGTATGATAAGACCTAAAGAATTTTGTAGCAAAGCCCCTGCCATTGCACCAATCTTATGTATAGGAACTTAGAGTCTATTTCATTAATCTTTGCTTCTAATCAAGAGACAAGATCCATTGGGTACTAATCTAGAATGGAAGGGATTGGGCAGAGGGTGCCTTTATCTGACATTCCACCCAATATGTCCGGTTTTGATCCCTCTCCCCAGAACAGACAGTGCAGTTAGTAGAGAATGTTGTCCAGGCTACGTTTACTCAGCGTGATCCCATAGTTGGGTTAACACATTCATTGCTATCACTTGTTATTTCTTGTGCTTCATCTCCATGAGTTTACAGTCATTTTCTGAGTTTGCTGTTGGATAAGGGAAGAAGGATTCTAAAAGTGGCAGTAGAGAATAATCACAAAAAACAATAAAAGGCAAAAGTGGTACTTCAGAAGCCAAGCCTTCCCAAATACTTCCCCAAATACTTCCCTAGGCATGGGACTTAGGAAGTAAGGCAGAGTAAGGAACAAGAGAGAACTGGAACATAGGTGCACATGGAGACCAGCTTGATCTGACCCCTTAGAGGAAGGCCTGGAATACCAATTGCTTCTCAAATTTAGTTCCATGAAGGAAGAAGGGCAGACCTATGTAGGATCAAGTCAGAGGTTCACTGGTGAGGGAAAATTCCTAGATCAGGTAGCTGTGGGTGGCCAGCAATCAATATAGTAACTAGAAGGTGAACTGACTAGTGCTGGTAATCAGGACAAAAATTCCTAGTGTTTGCTGTTACTGTCTTCAGGTGAAGGGTCTGAGAGCAAATTTTTCAGTGCAAAGATCAACCCTTGTTTATTGCCTGGGCTAGATGAATGGTGTCTTTATCCTTGTATTGATTGACTCAGCTTAAAAGGCCCCATTCAAGGACAGGGGGTGTAGCTCAGTGACAGGCCACTTACTTGGCATGTGCAAAGTGATGGGTTTGAAGCCCAGCACTACATAGACTTTTTTTCTTTTACAGGCAAGGAGAGTCAGGGTGCCTGGATTTAAAGGATCTCTTGAAGTATAGTCCCAAGAGGCAGTCATGACCCAAGTCTACTGAGCTGGACCCCATCCTGACCCAATAAGCAAGAATCTAAGTTTTCTAGGAGTTGTTCTCAGGAGACTTGAGCAGGTGACAATGACTACATAGGGCTGTGAAAGGCTGTGGCATTTCCAGAGTGGCTAGAGGTGAGCACAGCTTGATTTGGTGGAATTCATGCTCGATTCACTTCTGTAATCTACAGCACATGTAAGTTCTAGCTAGTGGGGCCCTGTTGTCAGTTCGATGCTTGCCAGGTCCTAAATAGTGAACATACCACATCACTCCTCCCATGGCCACTAATACAATCAGCAGTGTTTTAGGTACATCTGGGATGAACTGGGCTTGCAAAGTCTCTGTATTCCTGAAGGGATTCTTTGAGACCAGGAGGGGTAACTGGAGTTTCTTTAAGTTATGGAGCTTAGAGGATGCAGGGACACTTTCAAAAGACATGGCTCTTTGTTTAATCATTGGAATGCCTGTTTGTAATTCTAAGAGGTCACATGCTGTCCAGTTTCTCTGTCTTGAGATAAAGTCAGTGTTATTTTAATCTTTCACTTTATGTTGATTTAATCTTTTAATGTTTATTTCTGGAGAAATACATGGAACGAATCCAAGTCACTGACATTTACTAATCTGTTCAAATTAAAGCAAATAATGAATTAGTGAGAACACTGGGGACCATTGATGTTATCCTCCTTGTGAAGAATTATTCCCTTTTCTATAGTTTGATTAATTCAAACTATAGAAAGAAATTCATTAATTTATGAATTTCTTAAATTAAGCCTAACGTTTACTTGCATGAAGGTGTATGAATCACTTGGGTGATAACTTGTTTGGATTCAAAGAGAAGCTGGTAGAAAAAACTTTCAAGTCTTGGAAGACATTTTAATCTCTGCTTATGTTGGGAGGAAAAGTAACTCAGAAATTCCAGCCAGATATCTATGCATGTGTTTCTGTTTTATAAATTTCCCAAGAGAACTTCTTAGAATTCTAAAATCATAGGCAGTGATATATAATGATTAAGTAACATTTTTCTTGATTAAACAACAGAAAATAGAAAAAAAATGTGATTACTAGAGTTTAGTGCCCACCCTTTCTCTACAGTTCAGCATTGTGCTGAGATCAAGGTCTGAATTCATCCTGCCTTTTCTCTGAGGCTACAGTTCTTGTTTTGTTTTACTGAGTTCATTCATACTGTGTTCTTAAAGCATGGAAGAGAAATGAGCTAGCAGCTACATAATGCAGTGGGCTAGTCTTGTTTCCAATTAGCCTTACACATGGGGTGGCTGTAGAGCTATGGTAGAGAAAGGATTAATTTTTATAACTTTAGCTGTTCAATTATTATTATTATTATTATTATTATTATTATTATTATTATTATTAATTATTATTAATCACTTGATAATTTTTATGGTCCTATCCCCTCCTGGTCTGCCCTCTGACCATTCCTCATCCCATTCCTCCTTCCTCGTCTCCAAGAGGATGTTCCCACCTCCACCCCACCAGACTTCTCTACTCCTTGGGGTCTCCAGTCTCTCAAGGATTAGGTGCATCATCTCTCACTGAGGCCACACCAGGCAGTCCTCTGCTGTGCATGTGTCTGGGGCCTCAGACCAGCTCATGTATGCTGCCTGGTTGGTGGCTGAGTGTCTGAGAGATCTCGGGGGTCTAGATTAGTTGAGACTGCTAGTCTTTTAAATTAGATTATTGTCTATTTCCTTGACTTGTTTGATTTAATTATTAATTTTCATGAAATATTATTTGTTTTCATTTAATAAAACAAAATAGTTCTTATGACCATAATTTAAATTTTGCTGATATCATTTAAAGATTTATTTTTAATTATGTTTATGTGCGTGTGTGTGTGTGTGTGTGTGTGTGTGTGTACATGGGTGCAGGTGTCACAGTGGCCAGGGTGGGGTCATTAGATTATCTGGATCTGGAGTTACAGATGATTGTGAGGCACCAGACGTGGATGCTGGGAACTTAATTCAAGTCCTCTGTGACTGCAGTATGTGCTTTTAACTGCTGAGCTATCCCTCCAGGCCTTAAACATATCTTAAATTATTTTATATTAAAAAAGGAAATTTTTCTAGAGTGTCACCTCCCCTCCTACCTCCCGAGGTTGCCTGTTTTGATTCTTTCTGTTGGCTCTCAAAGGAGGTCCAGTGACAGGCCCAAATTGAGATCCAGCACAGTGAGAGGCCCCAAGGCCTAACACTATTTCTATGCTATGGTGTGCTTACAAACATGAGCCTATCATTACTGCCCTCTGAAATGCCCAACAAGCAGCTGAATGAGTTAGATGCAGATATTTACACCCAACCAATGGACAGAAGCTGGTAATCCCTGTGGTTGAACTAGGAAAAAACTGGAAGAAGCTGAGGAGGAGGGCGACCCTATAGGAAGACCAGCAGTTTCAACTGACCTGGACCTCTGGAATCTCTCAGACACTGAGCCATCAGCCAGGAAGTATATACCAGCTGATATGAGGTCCACAAAACATATACAGCAGAGGACTGCCTAGTCTGGACTCAGTCAGAGAAGATGCACCTAACCCTTGAAAGACTTGGGGCTCCAGGGAGTGGGGAGGTCTGGTGGGGTTGGGGTGGGTGGGGGGACATCCCTTGGAGGGGTGGGTGAAGAAGTGTGTGATGTGGAACAGTCAGAGGGTGGACCAGGAGGGGTATAAAATCTGGACTGTAAAAAAGGATTAAATAATAATAATAACGATGATGATGATGATGATAATAATAATGATAATAATGATAATGATAATACTACCCTAAAAAGGATTTTTTTCTCTTAATTTTCTAGAAATACCATGCCAGTCATTCAATTTATAGGGCAAGTCTTTATAGTAAGCAACAAGCAGGGAGTATGTGTGCAAGCATCTAACTGGAAAATTACTGTGATCTTTAACATAATTGACTGGTGCTGGGAGTCATATCATAAACTTAACTTCTACTTCCCTCTGCATTGGTGATCATTAGGTAAGGGGTAGGCTTGCAACCTCAGGGTGCAGGTTTGTTGGGGTAATAACCTGGTCTTATCCCAGGTCTTATTGAGCGTGTAAACTGGAGGCACTGCTCCTTTTTTTGTTGTTGTTTTGTTTTTTGAAAAGCATGTTCTTTTATTGAAAAAAGAAGTAAAACATTTTATGATAAAATTGAAAATTTACATGGAAAATATTTTTGATAAAATAGAAGAAATACATAGAAAAACATGTTAAAATTCACAATTTTCATGGAAAATTAAAGAGTAAACTGGTAGACATAAAAACATTGCTAAATTAATTGAAAAAGGAAGTAGAAACATTTTATGATAGAATTGAAAATTTATGTGGAAATTATTTCTGAAAAAATTGTAGAAAATTGTAGAAAAATGTTAAAATTGAAGATTATCATGGAAAATTTTATATAGATATAATAATGTCAGACATAAAAGTATTCCTAAGTTGATTGAAAGTGAAATTATAAACATTTTCTGATAAAGCTGAAGATTTACATGGAAAATATTTCTTATAAAATTGAAGAAATATATAGAAAAACATGTTGAAATTGAAGATTATCATGGAAAACTATACAGATAAAATGGTAAGCATAAAAATAATTCTAAGTTGATTGAAAGTGTAATTATAAGCATTTTCAGGTAAAATTGAAGATTTACATGGAAAATATTTCTGATAAAATTGAAGAAATATATAGAAAAACATGTTAAAATTGACTATTTCATGGAAAATTATACAGATAAAAATCATAGATATAAAAAACCTTTCTACATTAATTGAAGGTAGAATTAAAAACATTTTATCATAAAATCAGAGATTTATATGGAAAACATTTCTGATAAAATAGAAGAAATATACAGAAAAACATGTTAAAATTGAAGATTATCATGAAAAATACTGCAGATAAAATGGTAGACATAAAAACATTACTAAATTAATTGAAAGAGGAATTACAAACATTTTCTGATTAAATTGAAGATTTACCTGAAAAATACTTCTGTTAGTCTGTCTTTTTATTGGGGAATTGAGTCCATTGATGTTCAGAGATATTAAGGAATCATGATTGTTGCTTCCTGTTATTTTTGATGTTATTTTTACGCTTGTGTGATTATCTTCTTTTGGGTTTGTTGGAAGAATACTTTCTTACTTTTTCTAGGGTATAGTTTCCCTCCTCGGGTTGTTGTTTTCCATCTATTATCCTTTGTATGGCTGGATTTTCGGGGAGATATTGTGTAAATTTGGTTTTTTCATGGAAGATCTTGGTTTCTCCATGTATGGTGATTGAGAGTTTTGCTGGGTATAGTAGTCTGGGCTGTCATTTGTGTTCTCTTAGAATCTGTATGAGATCTGCCCAGGATCTTCTAGCTTTCATGGTCTCTGGTGAGAAGTCTGGTGTAAATCTGATAGGTCTGCCTTTATAAGTTACTTGACCTTTTCCCCTTACTGCTTTTAATATTCTTTCTTTGTTTAGTACATTTGGTGTTTTGATTATTATGTGCCGGGAGGACTTTCTGGTCTGGTCCTGTCTATTTGGAGTTCTATAGGCTTCTTGTATGTTCATGGGCATCTCTTTCTTTAGGTTAGGGAAGTTTTCTTCTATAATTTTGTTGAAGATATTTACTGGCCCTTTAAGTTGTAAATCTTCGCTCTCTTCTATATCTATAATCCTTAGGTTTGGTCTTCTCATTTTGTCTGGATTTCCTGGATGTTTTGGGTTACAAGCTTTTTGCATTTTGCATTTTCTTTGACTGCTGAGTCAATGTTTTCTATGGTATCTTCAACACTTGAGATTCTTTCTTCTTCCTCTTGTATTCTGTTGTTGATGCTTGCATCTATGACTTCTGATTTCTTTCCAAGGTTTTCTATCTCCAGAGTTGTCTCCCTTTGTGATTTTTTTCATTGTTTCTACTTCCACTGTTAGATCCTGGATGGTTTTGTTCAGTTCCTTCACTTGATTTTTGTGTTTCCTCTTTAAGGGCTTTTACCTGTTGACCCATGTTCTCCTGTATTTCTTTAAGGGAGTTATTTGAGTCCTTCTTGAAACCCACAATCAGCATCATGAGATATGATTTTAAATCCAACTCTTGCTTTTCTGGTGTCTTGGGGTATCAGGAACTTGCTGTGGTGGGAGAACTGGGTTCTGATGTTGCCAAGTAGCCTTGGTTTCTCTTTGTAGGGTTCTTGTTCTTGCCTTTTGCCATCTGGTTATCTCTGGTGTTAGTTGGTCTTGCTGTCTCTGGCTGGAACTTGTCCCTCCTGTGGACCTATAAACCTATGTCCTGACTCCTGGGAGACCAACTCTCTTCAGGCAGGGTCTGTGCACAGAAAGCTGTGGAGCCACCTGGCTCCCTGGTGCCAATGGCATCCTGAAGACCTCTGTGCCAGCTGCTCCCCTCATCGTTTGCCCTGCCAGCTCCTAGATATTCCCCTCCACAGAGAAGGTGAAAGAAATGCTGGGAGATCACTCTCTCCTGGCAGGCAGTGCATTCTGGTGCAAAATCGAGTCACTGCTCTTGTTGGGATTAGCCTAGAGACTGGAGCTAGGCTCAAGTTTTGTTGGGGGGCAACTTAGAAACTAATGCTAGGTATTAGCCTGTTAGTTTACCTGAGTTCAAACTTACACCAGGTTCTCTAAAATGAAGTCTGAACTTAAAAACTTTGGCATCTCAGTTCCAGTCTCCTAGAATATAGGAGATATTTTTGTAATGTTGTATTGCTACACACAAGCACTTAAATAAGAAAACCTACATTAATGCAGGTATGCTGTCTGAGAACACATCCCAGTAATAGAACAACAACCTCGCTTACATGGATCCCTAAATCCAGCAACATGCTTCCAATGTAATAAAACAAAAAAACAAACTCTCACACACAAAAGGTTTTTATATTTTATATTTATTTTGGAGTCAAATATAGTCTGGGAACATAGGTTTAGGTTTCCTCAAATTCCATGTTGTGGTGTGGTAACAGTTTTTATGAAGATTTCATAATATGGCAAAGAAAGTCATCATCTACAGGCTTTTCAGATTCACTGGTGGAAGAATCATGGGAGCAGATTATAGCAAAGTGGGGGGAATCTCTGACACATTTACCAGTGCTCTTTGATAACAGTGCTAAGTGTTTGGGTAACTGGAAGCTTGGAGCTTGTTCAATCATCCCAAAGGTTTCATGTGACAATCACAAAGGTTATCATGTCACACACAGACATAGAGGATGAAAGGTTTCTAGTGGGACTACATATAAAATTCAGGATAATGCATTCTGTATCTGCCCTATTACAACTTCTTGACAGTCACTGAAGAGAAACTGAAGCAACATAGACATTCGGGGCTCCCCCACCACCAAAACTGTTCTGTGTGACAGCTGGTGCCTTGGTGGGGGAGGGGGTTGGGAAGTGGGGGTGAGGGGGGCTGAGTTAGTTCGTATAGTATAAAGACCCTGCTGTGAGTTGCATCAGCTTGGCTCCTGTTGTGTGTTTTGGGGGATCACTAACATTTTCCTGGCACAACAGACCTTTTGCTGTACCTTACAGCCAGAATTAGTAATGTGTCTTGAGGTCACTTAAGATGTTATCCTGTTGTGTACTCAGTTTGTGTGTTTAGCCTGCCTTTAGGAGAATGATATAATAATCAAGTTTACTTGCCTTGGAATTCCTGTGTAGTCAACTGTTACAACCTAAGCTAATACATAATTGAAATCTTAAATTGTGTACTCCCGTGTCCCTGACTTAGAGTAATGTATGGATTTGCTGACAGTAAATACAGAGGTTTCTGAAAAAAAATCTTCTAAAATTAATATTCATATATGGATATTGATTGATAAATAATGATGTCATAGTACTTGGTTGTTGTCTGGGGTAGATGGCATCAGTTGTAGCCAATGACATAATCCATTCATTTTGGTTCCTTGTGTGAGGAATGCATTTGAGGTCTAAAAGATTTGCAAGATGCCTGCGATGGAACCAAGAGAGGGAAACACACTGTGCCATGCCATGGTCACATCTGGAATCACATGTGCTTGTGCACATATGCATATACACAAAACAAATAGATGTAATGAAAATATTACTATGCTTTAAAAAATATTTACTTGGAACAGCCATATCCACTGGTAATAGAATCATGAAGCTAGCACAGTTTCTTGATGCAGTTCTAGCAAAGCTGAGAGGATTGTTACAATCATGTACTTTATCTCTAACTTTTGGGATTTTGTCTCTGCACTTTGGGTTTGGCGACTTCTGCATTATGATTCATTTTATATCTTTTCCTGAAAAAGTTATGTCTGAATCTTTTTAGAAAAATCCTAAAATTAACTTTATCTGGCTACTATTTGGAAGTCTTCCTTATGGCCTGGAGATCGTTAAGCACAGATAAGCGCACAGTTAGATGAGGTCATTACTCCAGGAATCTTCATGGGGTCTCTGTCCATGAGCAAACTCAAACAGTATAATTGATGCAGAATAGACAGAGACAATTGACAAATTGACTAGCCAGGGGAGTGGGTTACAGATGCAAGACCTCTTTTTATTATTGGTTTAGAGGTCTCGGAAAATATAGCTTAAAGATCAGGGGTCATACACTGTACACCCCTTGCTGAACAGAATTCAGTAAGTAAGATAGATTGACCAAAATAAACTCTTCCTACTTTATAACATAGATGATGAAACATATAGTAAGATAGGTTAGATTTTAGTATTTGCTATTCGTAAAAAGAGAGGTTTAGATATTCTCTTTTTGTCTGGAATGCTTTCAAACAGCAACATTGTCAGCCTAAAAGCAGGTTGTCTTATATTTGTTTGTCTGGGAGGAGAAATTCTTTAGATTCTTTAAATTGGAGCTATAGGGCTAGTAATAAGAATAAAATCTGTTCTGTTTGTATTTTCTAGTTGTAACTGAACATGGACTCCTGGACATGCAATGGGAAATCAAACACATAATCTGCACCAATCAGATAATCAGTCTGTCTTTGTTCTGTGAAACTTGTATAAATAAAGAAGTACCGGATTGCTAGCAAGTCAGAGCCACAGACACAGCTTGATTGCTAAGGAGTCAGAGCTGTTAAATTTCCCTGACCATCACCAAACTCACTCCCCACCCTTGCTAACTTCTTTTTATTGTTGTTTTTCAACAATTCATCTTTTATTCACTTTACATCATGATCACATCTCCCCTTCCTTCCTCTCCTCCAAATCCACCCCTTACAAATCCTTCTGCCCATAGGTGTGTGGGTTCATTTCTGGGTCTTCATTTCTATTCCAGTGATCTACATGCCTGTCACTGTACCACTACCATGCAGTTTTTAACACTATTGCTCTGTAGTACTGCTTGAGGTCCAGGGTACTGATTCCCCCAGAAGTTCATTTACTGCTGAGAATAGTTTTAGCTATCCTGGGTTTTTTGTTATTCTAGATGAATTTTTGAATTGCTCTTTCTAACTCTATGAAGAATTGAGTTGGGATTTTGATGGGGATTGCATTGAATCTGTATATTGCTTTTGGTAAGATGGCCATTTTTACTATATTAATCCTGCCAATCCATGAGCATGGAAGATTTTTCCATCTTCTGAGATCTTCTTTGATTTCCTTCTTCAGAGACTTAAAGTTCTTGTCATAGAGATCTTTCACTTGTTTGGTTAGAGTCACACCAAGATACTTTATATTGTTTGTGGCTATTGTGAAAGGTATCATTTCCCTAATTTCTTTCTCAACCTGCTTATCCTTTGAGTATAGGAAGGCTACTGATTTGCTTGAGCTGATTTTTTTTTAAATTTTCTATATTCTATATTTACATTCCAAATGATTTCCCTTTTCCCAGTTCCACCCTCCCCGAAAGTCACATAAGCCCTCTTCTCTCCCCCTGATCCCCATTTGCCTAAGAATTTCATGAATTCATTGTTTTTAAATATTTCTGATAAAATTGAAGAAATATATAGAAAAACACGTTAAGATTGACTATTTCATGTAAAAAGTATACAGATAAAATGGTAGGCATAAAAATGTTCCTAATTTGATTGAAAGTGGAATTATAAACATTTTCTGATAAAACTGAAAATCTACAAGGAAAATATTTCTGATAAAACTCAAGAAATATATAGAAAAACACGTTAAAACTATTTCATGAAAAATTATACAGATAAGATAGTAGGCATAAAAATATTCCTAAATTGATTCAAAGTAGAAGTAAAAACATTTTCTGATAAAATTGAAGATTTACATGAAAAATGTCTCTAATAAAATTGAAGAAATTTATACAGATAAATTGGTAGGAATTAAAATATTCCTAAGTTGATTGAAAGTAGAATTATAAACATTTTCTGATAAAATTGAAGATTTACATGGAAAATATTTCTGATAAGATTGAAAAAATATATGGAAAAACATTAAAATTGAAGATTATCATGGAAAATTTTACAGATAAAATGTTAGGCATAAAAGTATTTCTAAGTTGATTGAAAGTGAAATTATAAACATTTTCTGATAAAATTGAAGATTTACCTGGAAAGTATCTCTGATAAAACTGAAGAAATATATAAAAAACACATTAAGATTGAGTATTTAATGGAAAAATTATACAGATAAAATGGTAGGCATAAAAATATTCCTAAGTTTTTTGAAAGTGGAATTATAAACACTTTCTGATAAAATTGAAGATCTACAAGGAAAATATTCCTGAAAAAATTCAAGAAATATATAGAAAAACATGTTAAAACTATTACATGGAAAATTATACAGATAAAATGGAAGGTATAAAAATGTTCCTAAGTTGATTGAAAGTAAAATTATAGACATTGTCTGATAAAACTGAAGATCCACATGGAAAATATGTCTGACAAAATTGAAGAAAAATACAGAGAAACGATAAAATTGAAGATTATCATGGACAATTATACAGACAAAATGGTAGGCACAAAAACATTCCCAAATTGATTGAAAGTGGAACTACAAACACCCCCCCTTAACGAAACCAAAGATCTACATGAAAAAACACCTCTGACAAAATCGAAGAAATACACAGAAAAAAATGTTAAAATTAAAGATTATCCTGGAAAATAATACAGTCAAAATGGTAGACACAAAAAGCATTACTGAATTGAAAGAGGACTCACAAATTTTCTGATAGAATCGAAGATCCACGTGAAAAACATCTCTGCTATTCTATGTTTTTTGTTGGGGAATTGAGTCTATTTACATTATAAGATATTGAGGAATAATGATTGTTGCTTCCTGTTATTTTTGATGTTCTTTTTATGTTTATGTGGTTATTTTCTTTTGGGTTTGTTGGAAAAAGATTACTTTCTTTCTTTTTCTAGGGTGTAGTTTCCCTCCTCGTGTTGGTGTTTTCCATCTATTATCCTTTGTAGGGCTGGATTTGTGGAAAGATATTATGTAAATTTGGTTTTATCATGGAAGAGCTTGGTTTCTCCATCTATGGTAATTGAGAGTTTTTCTGGGTATAGTAGTTTGGGCTGGCATTTGTGTTCTCTTAGGGTCTGTATGAGATCTGCCCAGGATCTTCTGGCTTTCATGGTCTCTGGTGAGAAGTCTGGTGTAATTCTGATAGGCCTGTCTTTATAGGTTACTTGACCTTTTTCTCTTACTGCTTTTAATATTCTTTCTTTGTTTAGTGCATTTGGTGTTTTGATTATTATGTGCCGGGAGGACTTTCTGGTCTGGTCCAGTCTGTTTGGAGTTCTGTAGGCTTCTTGTATGTTCATGGACATCTCTTTCTTTAGGTTAGGGAAGTTTTCTTCTACAATTTTGTTGAAGATATTCCCTGGCCCTGTAAGTTGGATATCTTCACTCTCTTCTATATCTATAATCCTTAGGTTTGGTCTTCTCATTGTGTCCTGGATTTCATGGATGCTTTGGCTCAGGAGCTTTTTGCATCTTGCATTTTCTTTAACTGTTGAGTCCATGTTTTCTATGGTATCTTCAGCCCCTGAGACTGTTTCTTCTATCTCTTGTATTCTGTTGTTGATGCTTGCATCTTTGACTCCTGAATTCTTTCCAAGATTTTCTATCTCCAGAGATGTCTCACTCTGTGATTTCTTTATTGTTTCTATTTCCATTTTTAGATCTTGGATGATTTTGTTCAGTTCCTTCACTTGTTTGTTTGTGTTCTCCTGTAATTCAGGGATTTTTGTGTTTCCTCTTTAAGGGGCTCTACCTGTTCACCCATGTTCCCCTGTATATCTTTCAGGGATTTTTGTGTTTCCTCTTTAAGGGCCTTTACCATTTGACCCATGTTCTCCTGCATTTCTTTAAGGGAGTTATTTATGTCCTTCTTGATGTCCTCTAACAGCATCATGAGAAGAGACTTTAAATCCAACTCTTGCTTTTCCGGTATGTTGGGGTATCTGGGACTTGCTGTGATGGGAGAACTGGGCTCTGATGTTGCCAAGTAGCCTTGGTTTCTTTTGGTAGGGTTCTTGCGCTAGCCTTTCACCATCTGGTTATCTCAGGTGTTAGTTGGTCTTGTTGTCTCTGGCTGGAGCTTTCCCCTCCTATGGGCCTGTAAACCTGTGTCTGTACTCCTGGGAGACAAACTCTCCTCTGGCAGTGTCTGTGCACAGAAGGCTGTGGAGCTGCCTAGTTCCCCCCTGCAAATGGCGGCCGGAAGGGAAGACTCCTGTCCTAGCTGCTCCAATGATCATATGCCCTGTGCTCTCCTAGCTGTACCCCTCCAGAGAGAAGGTGGAGATCTCACCTCCGAGCTCAGAAGCGAACTCGCTGCTGGGAGATCACTCTTTCCTGGCGGGCCAAGCATAGAAGGTGTTAGAGCTGCCTGGTTCCCTGAGGCAGATGGTGGCTGTAAGGGAAGATTCCTGTTTGAGTTGATTTTATATCCAGCCACTTTGCTGAAGTTGTTTATCAGCTGTAAGAGTTCTCTGGTGGAGTTTTTTGGGTCACTTAAGTATACTATCATATCATCTGCAAATAGTGATAGTTTGATTTCTTCTTTTCCAATTTGTATCCCTTTGACCTCCTTATGTTGTCTAATTGCTCTAGCTAGAATATGGTCACTTGATCTTTGACAAAGGAGCTAAAACCATCCAGTGGAAACAAGATAGCCTTTTCAACAAATGGTGCTGGTTCAACTGGGTGTCAGCATGCAGAAGAATGCAAATCGATCCGTTCTCATCTCCTTGTACTAAGCTCAAATCCAAGTGGATCAAGGACCTCCACATAAAACCAGACACACTCAAACTAATAGAAAAGAAACTGGGGAAGAGCCTTGAGCACTTGGGCACAGGGGAAAATTTCCTGAGCAGAACAGCAATAGCTTATGCTCTAAGATCAAGAATTGACAAATGGGACCTCATAAAATTACAAAATTTCTATAAGCCAAAGTACACTGTCAACTGGACAAAACGGCAACCAACAAATTGGGAAAAGTTCTTTTCCTACCCTATATTTGACAGAGGGCTAACATCCAATATATACAAAGAACTCAAGAAGTTAGACTCCAGAGAGCCAAATAACCCTATTAAAAAATGGGGTACAGAGCTAAACAATGAATTTTCACCTGAGAAATATTGAATAGCTGAGAAGCACCTAAAGAAATGTTCAACATCCTTCATCATTAGGGAAATGCAAATCAAAACAAACCTGAGATTTCACCTCAAACCAGTCAGAATGGCTAAGATCAAAAACTCCGGAGACAGCAGGTGTTGGCGAGGTGTTGGAGAAAGAGGAATGCTCCTCCACTGCTGGTGGGATTGCAAGTTGGTACAACCACTCTCGAAAGCAGTCTGGGGGTTCCTCAGAAAATGGGACATGACACTCCCAGAAGACCCTGTTATACCAGTCCTGAGCATATACCCAGAGACTTCCACAGCATGCAATAAGGACACATGCTCCACTATGTCCATAGCAGCCTTATTTATAATAGCCAGTAGCTGGAAAGAACCCAGATGTCCCTCAATGGAGCAATGGATACAGAAAATGTGATATATTTACACAATGGAATACTACTCAGCAATTAAAACCAATGAATTCATGAAATTCTTAGGCAAGTGGTTGGAACTGGAAAATATTCTAAGTGAGGTCACCCAATCACAAAAGAACATGGTGTGCAGTCACTGATAAGTGGATATTATCCCAGAAGCTCTGAATACCCAAAACACAGTTCACATATCAATTGACTCTCAAGAAGAAGGAAGGAGAGGCCCTGGTTCTGCATAGACTGGTTGCAGCAGTGTAGGGGAATACCAGGACAGAGAAATGAGAGGGGGTTGAATGTTGATCTGGGGGAGGGAAGAGGGCTTATGGGACTTTCAGAGAGGGGGGAATCAGGAAAGGGGAAATCATTTGGAATGTGAATAAAGAATATAGAAAATCAAATAAAAAAAAACAAAAAAACCCCGAACCAAAACAAAACAAAATCCCTCTGCCCACTACCTCCTCCCCTTCTCCTTAGAGAAGGGGAAACCCCATTTGGGTACCACTCCACCCTGGAACATCTAGTTCCAGCAGAACTAGGCACATCCTCTTCTGCTGAGACCCAGACAGGAAGTTCAGTTAGGGGAGGTGATCCAATGGCAGACTACAGAGTCTAAGATAGCCCCTACTCCAATTGTTAGGGGTCCTACATGAAGACCAAGCTGCACATCTGCTACAAATGTGTAGGGGGACCTAGGTCCAGTCCATACATGCTATTTGGCTAGTGGTTCAGTCTCTCTCAGCCCCCATGGGCCCAGGTTAGCTGTCTCTGTAGTGCTGGGGTCCTGCCCTGCCCTTTAGGGGAATGAAACTAGGTGGGACACAACATGGGATAAAGTTTAAAGACTAATGGTCCCTGACCTTATACTCATATTATTTGTTTAATAAGCACTAGTTTCTTTTTGTTTGTGCTTTAATAAGTTCTGCTTTCTTACTCTGTAACACTCTTCCTATTTGTGCCTTCATAAGAGCTGATTTCTTACTCTTTGTTCTTTAATAAGCACCGTTTTCCCTTCTCTCCCACTTAAGGACCTCTCACTGGCCAGGGGAGAGGCTTAGACTCATTAAGTTTTCATGAACTGAGGAGAAAAGAAAGAATTTTTTCTTTTACATAGGCATTATGCACAGCCACACATACATTTATACACACAAAGATTCTGGTTCAGTCTGACCACCAGTCTTATCAACTCTACAAGTGTTCATGCATATCCTCATACATACACATTTACCTACACATGCACTTATAGACAATCAGACATACACACTTGGTGGATGAGGCAGAGCCCCTCAAGCCACACACATACATTTGGTGGGCAGATGGTGCAGAGCCACAGATGTCACACTTTATTCTTTTTTTTTTTAACATTTATTTATTTTCATTATATGTAAGTACAATGTAGCTGTCTTCAGACACCAGAAGAGGGCGTCAGATCTCCTTACGGATGGTTGTGAGCCACCATGTGGGTGCCGGGATTTGAACTCATGACCTTTGGAAGAGCAGTCAGTGCTCTTACCCGCTGAGCCATCTCTCCAGCCCCGTCACACTTTATTCTTTCTCTTTGGCTTTCTTATATCTTCTTAGACAAAAGTTCTTTTAAAAATATTATATCAATGGGCAGGGAGTTCCTTGGTCCTGTGGTAGCTCAATGACCCAGCGTAGGGGAATGCATGGGTGCTGAGGTGGGAGGTGGTGGGTGGATGGGGGAGCATCCTCATAGAAGTAGGGGGGACAGGGAAGGAGTTAGGGGGTTTAATTGGGAAGAGGAATAACATTTGAAATATAAATATCTAAAACTACCTATAAAATAAAAAATAAAAAAGAATTACAAAAAATAGAAACACAAAAAAGAAAAAATTATCTCATAGATAAAATGTTACATAAAAGAAGAGTTACATAAGGACGTTGATAAATTAAGTTCAAAGCAGTGTTTTATTCTATAAGTTCATTATAAGTTCAAGCAACAGTTTCACAGGGCCTTGGTTTACCATAGTGCAAAACTATAGCTTCATCCTTGTATCTAACCTAGAATGAATGTTTTTCCTTGATCAAAAATTTGTCGCAAGCCTATTTCTCTTTGTAGTGTAATTGTGAAAACTCATTATATTACTTAATATGCAGCCTTTACATACTATTCCATGGGGAGTGAGCACATTTTTTTTTCTTGATTTTAACTATATTTTTCTGGCAAAGCAACTAAAACATCTGTTAAAACTTTCTTATTAAAATTACTGGAATCAAATAGTGAATTCTATAAAATCATTATCAGGAATTATGAAATTCTCAATTTGACTACAGAGCATTAATACATGATGATACATCTTCATTGATCTGCAGAAAATTTGCCAAATAGGGTAGACTAATGCCCAGGAATCATTAGACGATGTAATAGTGACAGGAAATGGCATATCAGTCACAAGAAGCAATCCTTATATGAAGTCTCTTGGGTCCTTGCCTCTCAGAGCTCATCCTTCATAGGCCATTCAAAGATGATGGACCACCTCCAGAAAAGTCACCTGCTAGCTTCAGTCTCCCCTAGATGGCTCCTGACACTGTTGGTCTTCTTATGGTATCCTTAAACCCTCCAGTTTGCAAATGTCTATCCTTCACTCTTCCACAAGACTCATTGAACTCCACCTGACATTTGGTGTGGGTTTCTGCATCTGATTCCATCTGTTGCTGGATGAAGCCTCTCAGGAGACAGTTATGCTAGGCTACTGTCTGCAAGCATAACAGAATATCATTAATAGTTTCAGGAGTTGGATCTCTTACATGGGATGGGTCTCTAGTTGGAGCAGTAATTGCCTGGCTGTTCCCTCAGTCTCTGTTCCGTCTTTAGCCCTGGGCACCTTGTAGGCAGGAAAAATGCAGGTTTGATGGTTTTGTGGTTAGGTTGATGTGTCCCTGTCTTCCACTAGAAGTTCTGTACATCTACTTCAGTCTCTATATTTCCTGCTGGCAGGAATATCAGCTATGGACACCGCCATAGACTCCCTGTAGCCTCCCCTGTCCCAGACTTCCAGCTAGTCCCAGAGATGTCCCCCACTGTTTTCCATTCTCACTTCCAGTCCTCTTTTTCCCCACTCTCCTTGAATCTGATTGCCATCTGATCAACTCTGAGAATCCATCTTACACCAGTCAGAAAGGTTAAAATCAAAAGCTCCAACAATAGCACATGCTGTTGAGGATGTGAAGCAAGGAGAACACTCCTCCATTGCTGGTGGGAGTGAAAACTTGTACAATCACTTTGGAAATCAGTTTGGCTGTTTCTCAGAAAATTGGGAACAGCTCTACCCCAGCACTCAGCTATACTACTCCTGGGTATATGTCCCAAATATGCCCTACTATACCACAGGGATGCTTGCTCAACTGTGTTCATAGCTGCTTTATCCATAGTAGCCAGAATCTGGAAACAACCTAGGTGTTTCTCAACTGAATAATAAATAAAGAATATGTGGTACATTTACACAATGGAATACTATTCAGCTATTAAAAAAAGACATTATGAAATTTGAAGGCAAATCGATGGAACTTGAGAATATTATCTTAAGTGAGGTAACACGGAGCCAGAAAGACATATTATATGCACTCACTTATAAGTGGATATTAACCATAAAGTTCAGGATAACCATGCTACAATCCACAGACCCAAAGAAGTTGTATAATTAGGATGTTCCAAAGGAGGATGCATGAATCTCCCTCAGAAGGGGAAACAAAATAGTCATCAAAGGTAGCTGGACAGGGGAATCTGGGTGCGATATGGGGCAAGGAGGAAAGCAGGGATCACCAACTTCTTATCTCCTATTTTGGGCCACCCTGTCAGCAAGGAACCTAATACCTTTGCCAGGGTAAGGCTCCCCATGGGAAGGCTTCCAGCATTCACTCTCTTTTATTTTGTTGTTTGTATTTTTGAGTGCAGGTGCATGTATATTTGAGTGTGTATTTGCAGAAAACTGAGGTCGATAACAATTGCTTCTCTTTTTTTTAAATTTTATTTTATTTTCTAAGTTTTTTTATTTACACTCAAACTCATTTCCCCTTTCCCATTTCCTCCCTCCCCGAATGTTCCATAAGCCCCCTTCCCTCCCACTTTTCCCCATTCAATCCCCTCTCGCTTCTATGTCCTGGCATTCCCCTACATCCAGTCCTTCCAGAACCAGGGGTCTTTCCTTCCATCTTCTTGGAAATTCATTGATATGCAAATTGTGTCTAGGGTATTCAGAGATTCTGGGTTAATATCCCCTTATCAGTGACTGCATACCATGTGTGTTCTTTTGTGATTGGGTTACCTCACTAAGGATGATATTTTCAAGTTCTGACCATTTGCCTAGAAATTTCGTGAATTCATTATTTTTAATTGCAGAGTACTATTCCATTGTGTAAATATACCATATCTTCTGAATCCATTCCTCCGCTGAGGGACATCTGGGTTCTTTCCAGCTTCTGGCTATTATAAATAAGGCTGCTATGAACATAGTGGAGCATGTGTCCTGATTGTATGCAGGTAAAGCCTCTGGGTATATGCCCAGGAGTGGTATAGCCGGATACTCCAGGAGTGTCATGCCCAGTTTTCTGAGGAACCGCCAGACAGCTTTCCAGAGTGGTTGTACCAGCTTGCAATCCCACCAGCAGTGGAGGAGTGTTCCTCTTTCTCCACATCCTCGCCAACAACTGCTGTCTCCTGTGTTTTTGATCTTAGCCATTCTGACTGGTGTGAGATGGAATCTCAGGGTTGTTTTGATTTGCATTTCCCTAATGACTAAGGATGATGAACATCTCTTTAGGTGCTTCTCAGCCGTTAGATATTCTTCAGGTGAGAACTCTTTGTTTAGCTCTGTACCCCATTTTTTAATAGGGTTACTTGCCTCTCTGGTGTTTAACTTCTTGAGTTCTTTGTATATATTGGATATTAGCCCTCTGTCAGATGTAGGGTTAGTAAAGACTATTTCCCAGTTAGTTGGTTGCCGCTTTGTCTTTTTGACAGTGTCTTTTGCCTTGCAAAAACTTTGTAATTTAATGAGGTCCCATTTGTCAATTCTTGATCTTAGAGCATAAGCTATTGGAGTTCTATTCAGGAAATTCTCCCCTGTGCCCATGTTCAAGGTTCTTCCCTAGTTTCCTTTCTATTAGTTTCAGTGTGTCTGGTTTTATGTGGAGGTCCTTGATCCACTTGGAATTGAGCTTAGTGCAAGGAGATAAGAATGGGTCAATTTGCATTCTTCTGCATGTTGATTTCCAGTTGAGTCAGCACCATTTGTTGAAAAGGCTATCTTTTTTCCACTGGATTGTTTTAGCTCCTTTGTCAAAGATCAAGTGACCATAGGAGTGTGGATTCATATCTGGGCCTTCAATTGTGTTCCATTGATCTACATGCCTGTCACTGTACCAATACCATGCGGTTTTTAGCACTATTGCTCTGTAGTACACCTTGGGGTCTGAAATACTGATTCCCACAAAGGTTCTTTTACTCTTGAGAATAGTTTTAGCTATCCTGGGTTTTCTGTTATTCCAGATGAATTTTTGAATTGCTCTTTCTAACTCTATGAAGAATTGAGTTGGGATTTTGATGGGGATTGCATTGAATCTGTATATTGATTTTGGCAAGATGGTCATTTTTACTATATTAATCCTGCCAATCCATGAGCATGGCAGATTTTTCCATCTTCTGAGGTCTTCTTCAATTTCTTTCTTCAGAGACTTGAAGTTCTTGTCATACAGATCTTTCACTTGTTTGGTTAGAGTCACACCAAGATTCTTTATATGGTTTGTGGCTATCGTGAAGGGTATCATTTCTCTTACTTCTTTCTCAGCCTGCTTATCCTTTGAGTATAGGAAGGCTACTGACTTGCTTGAGTTGATTTTATATCTGGCCACTTTGTGGAAGTCGTTTATCAGCTGTAGGAGTTCTCTGGTGGAGTTCTTTGGGTCGCTTAAGTATATTATCATATCGTCTGCAAATAGTGATAGTTTGACTTCTTCCTTTCGAATTTGTATCCCTTTGACCTCCTTTTGTTGTCTAATTGCTCTAGCTAGAACTTCAAGTACTATATTGAAAAGATATGGAGAGAGAGGGCAGCCTTGTCTAGTCCCTGATTTCAGTGGGATTGCTTCAAGTTTCTCTCCATTCAGATTGATGTTTGCTACTGGTTTGCTGTAAATTGCTTTTACTATGTTTAGATATGGGCCTCGATTTCCTGATCTTTCCAAGACCTTTAGCATGAAAGGATGCTGAATTTTGTCAAATGCTTTCTCAGCATCTAATGAGATGACCATGTGGTTTTTTCTTTGAGATTGTTTATATAGTGGATTACATTGATGGATTTCCTTATATTGAACCATCCCTGCATTCCTGGGATGAAGCCTACTTGATCGTGGTGAATGATTGTTTTGACGTGTTCTTGGATTCGGTTGGCAAGAATTTTATTGAGTATTTTTGCATCGATATTCATAAGAGAGATTGGCCTGAGATTCTCTTTCTTTGTCGGATCTTTGTGTGCTTTTGGTATTAGTGTAATTGTGGCTTCATAGAATGAGTTGGGTAGTGTTCCTTCTGTTTCTATTTTGTGGAACAGTTTGAAGAGTATTGGTGTTAGGTCTTCTTTGAAGGTCTGATAGAATTCTGCACTAAAACCATCTGGACCTGTGCTTTTTTTGGTTGGAAGACTTCCAATGAAAACTTCTATTTCTTCAGGGGTCATAGGATGGTTTAGATGGTCTATTTGATCCTGACTTAATTTTGGTACTTGGTATCTGTCAAGGAAATTGTCCATTTCCTCAAGATTTTCTAGTTGTGTTGAATACAGGTTTTTGTAGTAGGATCTGATGATTTTTTGAATTTCCTCAGTTTCTGTTGTTATCTCTCCCTTTTCGTTTCTGATTTTATTAATTTGGATACTATCTCTGTGCCCTCTGGTTAGTCTGGCTAAGGGCTTATCTATCTTGTTGATTTTCTCAAAGAACCAACTCCTCGTTTTGTTGATTCTTTGTATGGTTTTATTTGTTTCTACTTGATTGATTTCAGCCCTGAGTTTGATGATTTCCTGCCTTCTACTCCTCTTTGGTGTATTTGCTTCTTTTTGTTCCAGGGCTTTCAGGTGTGCCATTAAATTTCTAGTGTATGCTGTCTCCCGTCTTTTTTTTTGGCGGCACTCAGGGCTATGAATTTTCCTCTTAGCACTGCTTTCATTGTGTCCCATAAATTAGGGTATGTTGTGCCTTTATTTTCATTAAATTTCAAGAAGTCTTTGATTTCTTTCTTTATTTCCACCTTGACCAAGTTATCATTGAGTAGAGCATTGTTCAGCCTCCATGTGTATGTGGGTTTTCTGTTGTTTTTGTTGCCAGTGAAGATAACCCTTATTCCATAGTGATCTGATAGGAGGCATGGGATTAGTTCGATCTTCTTATATCTGTTGAGGTCTGATTTGTGACCAATTATGTAGTCAGTTTTGGAGAAGGCACCATGAGGTGCTGAGAAGAAGGTGTATTCTTTAGCTCTAGGGTGAAATGTTCTATATAAATCTGTTAGTTCCATTTGGTCCAAGGCTTCAATTAGATTCACTGTGTCCCTGTTTAGTTTCTGCTTTCCTGAATGATCCATTTCAGAGAGCAGGGTGTTGAAGTCAACCACTATTATTGTGTGAGGTGCGATGTGTGATTTGAACTTTAGTAAAGTTTCTTTTATGAATGAGGGTGCCCTTGCATTTGGAGCATAGATATTCAGAATTGAGAGTTCTTCTTGGTGGATTTTTCCCTTGATCAGTATGTAGTGTCCTTCTGTGTCTTTTTTTGATGACTTTAGGTTGGAAGTCAATTTTATCTGATATTAGGATGGCTACACTGGCTCATTTCTTGGGATCATTTGCTTGCAAAATTGTTTTCCAGCCTTTTACTCTGAGGTAGTGTTTATTTTTGACACTGAGGTGCGTTTCCTGCATGCAGCAAAATGCTGGGTCCTGTTTATGTATCCAGTCTGTTAGTCTATGTCTTTTTATTGGGGAATTGAGACCATTGATATTAAGAGAGATTAAGGCATAGTGATTATTGCCACCTCCCATTCTTGACGCTATCTTTATGTTTGAGTGGTTATCTACTTTTGGGTTTGATGCAAGAAGGTTACTATCTCATTTTTTCCAGGGTGTTGTTTCTCTTCTTGTATTGGCAGTTTCCACCTATTAGCCTTTGCAGGGCTGGGTTTGTGGAAAGATATTGTGAAAATTTGGTTTTATCATGGAATATCTTGGTCTCTCCATCTATGGTGATTGAGAGTTTTGTTGGGTAGAGTAGTCTAGGCTGGCATTTATGCTCTCTTAGTGTCTGCATGAGATCTGCCCAGGATCTTCTGACTTTCATAGTCTCTGGAGCGAAGTCTGATGTGGTTTGGATAGGTCTTCCTTTGTATGTTACTTGGCCTTTTTCTCTTACTGCTTTTAATATTCTGTCTTTGTTTAATACATTTGATGTTTTGATTATTATGTGACGGGAGGTATTTCTGTTCTGGTCCAGTCTGTTTGGAGTTCTGTAGGCTTCTTGTACATTCATCGGCATCTCTCTCTTTAGGTTAGGGAAGTTTTCCTCCATAATTTTGTTGAAGATGTTTACTGGCCCTTTAAGTTGCAAATCTTCACTCTCATCTATACCTATAATCCTTAGGTTTGGTCTTCTCATTGTGTCCTGGATTTCCTGGATGTTTTGGGTTACACGTTTTTTGCATTTTGCATTTTCTTTGACTGTTGAGTTGATGATTTCTATGGTATCTTCAGCACCTTAGATTCTTTTCTCTTGTATTCTATTGTTGATGTTTGCATCTATGACTCCTGATTTCTTCCCAAGGTTTTCTATCTCCAAAATTGTCTCCCTTTGTGATTTCTTAGTTGTTTCTACTTCCTTTTTTAGATCCTGGATGGATTTGCTGAGATCCTTCACTTGTTTGTTTATATTTCCCTGTATTTCTTTAAGGTATTTTTGCATTTCCTCTTTCAGGATTTCTGCCTGTTGACCCAAGTTCTCCTGTATTTCTCTAAGCGATTTTTGTGTTTCCTCCTCATGGGCTTCCATCTGTTGATCCATCGCCTCCTGCATTTCTTTAAGCAGTTCTCGTATTTCCTTTGTAAGGGCATCTATCTGTTGTTTCATTTCTCTAAGCACTTTTTGTGTTGCCTCCCTATGGGCATCCATCTGTTGACCCATATTCTTCTGCATTTCTTTATGCAATTTTTGTGATTCCTTTGTGAGAGCATCTACCCGTTGATTCATTTCTTTAAGCGATTTTTGTGTTGTCTCCTTGTGGGCCTCCATCTCTTGATCCATGTTCTCCTGCATTTCTCTAAGCAATTTTTGCGTTTCTTTTGTAAGGGCTTCTAACCCTTGATTCATGGTCTCCTGTAATTCTTTATTAGATTTATTTGTGTCCTTCTTGTGATCCTCTAATAGCATCATGAGAAGTGATTTTAAATCCAGATCTTGTCTTTCGGGTGTGGTGGGGTATCCAGGACTTGCTGCTGTTGGAGAGTTGTGTTCGGATGGTGCCATATTACTTTGATTTCTGTTAATAATGTTCCTACGTTTGCCTTTTGCCATCTGGTTACCTCTGATGTTAGCTGGTCCTGCTGTCACTGGCTGTTGGTTAGACCTCCTGTGAGACTGCAAAGCTATTTCTGGCCCCCCTGGATTGCCAGGATTCCCCTGGCACCGATTTCTGGGGCCTTCCCTGCTCCTGAGTGACTTTGGAGCCCTGATGTGCCTTGCCCCAAGTGCTGTTATATTGGGGAGTCCCTGCACATCCAAAGGCTCAGCGTAGTGGAATCCCCGAGCAGACGTCTCCAAAGGGAGGCTGGTAGGCTCCCGCCCTGTGCAGGGGTGGGTGATCTCTCCGGGGGGGTGAGGGGGCGTCCTTCTGCAGGGCAGAAATCCCACAGCAGGGCTGGCGTGTCGATTACTGCAGACCTGCCCAGCTCTTGGAGCAGGTTACACACAAGCTGCCTGAGGCCCAAGTGATATTACGCCTGTCTGTCTCTGTAACTGGAGGTCCCAACTACCTGGACACTGGAGCAAAGATGGCGGAGTGCACTCTGCACTCTCTTGGTGGTGCAGGTCACCCTGCAGGGGGGATGGCCCACAGCAGAGCTGGCGCCTAGAGGACCACAGAGCTGTCCAGTTCTTGGGAGCAGATGGAAGCCCCAACAGGCCGTGTCCCAAGTGATGTTATATTGGGGGTACCTGGGTACCTGTCTCCTCAGTGCGGTAGATCCTGGAATAGAGGTCGCCAAAGGGGAGCTGGTAGGCTCCCGCCCAGTGCGGGGGTGGGTCCCTCTGCAAGGCAGAAGTCCCACTGCAGAGCTGGCATGCTGATTACTGCAGATCTACCCAGCTCTTGGAGAAGGTTACACACAAGCTGCCTGAGACCCAAGCGATATTATGCCTGTCTGTTTCCCAGCCTGGCTGTCACAACTACCTGGACACTGGAGCAAAGATGGTGGCGTGCACTCTGCACTCTCTTGGCGGTGCAGGTCACCCTGTCTCCTCAGTGAGGTAGATCCCGGAACAGAGATCGCCAAAGGGGAGCTGGTAGGCTCCTGCCCAGTGCGGGGGAGGGGGGTCCCTCTGCAAGGCAGAAGACCCACAGCAGAGCTGGTGCGCTGGTTACTGCAGATCTGCCCAGCTCTTGGAGCAGTTTACACACAAGCTGCCTGAGACTGAGCCAATATTATGCCTGTCTGTCTCCGAGCCTGGCTGTCCCAACTACCTGGGCACTGGAGCCAACAATTACTTCTCTAACTATATTCATTGTCAGGGACTCTAACTGAAACTAGAACTCACTGATTGACTAAATTAGCTAACCAGTAATACCTGAATTTCCTCCTGTCTCCACCTCCCCAGCTTTAGGATTGCAGCTACAGATGTTATGTTTGACTTTTTACATGGCTATTGGAGAACCTGGCTCAGGGCCTCATGTCAATTGAGCCATGCCCCCAGCCCCAATATTCATGCCTTTGTAGTTACAATACCACAGTTCATGACCTGAAACATTAAACAAAATGAACAACATTCTTAACTCAATTATGCACTGGAAACAAGTGCCTTTGATTATTGTTTCAAGAAGAATAACAGTGGTGTGCATTTCTCTCTCTCTCTCTCTCTCTCTCTCTCTCTCTCTCTCTCTCTCTCTCTCTCTCTCTCTCTCTCTGTCTCTCTCTATTGTTTCTCCAATCTGTGGTGGTTTCATTCAATGTAAGATAGGGTATTAAGTGCAAGGACTACAATCTGAACTGTGTGTTGCTCAAATCTTTTCACATAATTTTGATGTTGGAAAGAAGCCAGCATCATTTAAAGTACATGTTGATTGTGGTAAACACTAATGTCAATAAGGAAAATATAGTGCTGTGGTGATAGATTGGTAGTTTAAAAATCTTTATCTGTGCAAATGTAGACATGAATTCAAATCTCCAGAAATCATATAAAATGCCAAATACAGGCACAGTGTCAGTATACCCTGCTATTATTTACAGGGGTCACCAGAGACAGAATAGGGAGAATCTCTGGAAGCTCTCAGTCCAGGTAGTCTGGTGTACACTGCAAGAATAGAACAAAATAACCCTGTTTCAAACAAGCTGGAAGGTGAAGACTGACACCTGAGATAGTCTTGAAAGCACAGGAGTGCTTTCTATCATACACACATAACCACAATCACACACAGGACTGTGTGTGTACACACAGAAAATCCATACAGATATTTCAGTAGTGATACTGCTTTTAAGGTCTCTCAAGATTATTTTCTAAGATTTACTTGTTAGATACCACACTCTAAAGTGAGACTCAATGCCAATACAAGTAAGCAAACAGAAAAGCAAGCTAAAGATGGCGAGGGTAGCAGAGATAGTCCTCTTAGAGTTTAGCATCCTAGATACCCTGAACAGAATCTACAAATAGTTTCTTTTTTTTAAATTTTATTTTATTTTCTAAGTTTTTTTATTTACATTCAAAATCATTTCCCCTTTCCCGTTTCCTCCCTCCCCAAAAGTCCCATAAGCCCCCTTCCCTCCCTCTTTTTCCCATTCAATCCCCTCTTGCTTCTCTGTCCTGGCATTCCCCTACATCCAGTCTTTATGCCAAGGCTGCAAACTCAACAGAGCATTTTAGGTATGAGAGAATGAAGTCTCTTTTTGTGGGAAAAAGGGAAATGCTGTCACACTTTTTTCAATGATTCTTATGCCCTACTTTTGAATTTTAGGAGCACAGGAAGCTGTTGTAGAAATAATTTCAGGACAACTGACTATATCAGCGTAGTGTATAGAGGAATCCACTGGCAACAGGAGCTTGGATCCCAAGTACCCATGTTACAAGCTGGGTATGCTAGCATTTGACTTTAACCTGAGGATCATGAGTAAAAACAGGTAGATTCTGGGGATTTGCTGCCCAGCCAATTTAGCCAAAATAAAAAGCTGTAGGTTCTTTGAGAGAGCTTGTATCAAAAAAACACAATTGTAGTACTAAAGAAAGATATTTGGACATCAATCTTTGGCCCTTATACCAGACAAGGACTCTCTCTCTCTCTCTCTCTCTCTCTCTCTCTCTCTCTCTCTCTCTTTCTCTTTCACACACACACACACCCTACAAACTCACATACCACACATATCACACACACATCACACATACATACATACATACATACATACATACATACACTACACACACATAGCACATGCACACATACAACAAAACCCATGAACACATACATATTACATATACATATATATAGAATACACACATACATGCACATACCACATACACATACATACCACAATACACATACACATACCATAACACACACATACATACATAAAGCATACACAATATACACCACACACACATACACACATGTAACACACACATATGCACATATAGCACATACATATACACAACACACACACACACACACACACACACACACACACTCACACACACACACTTAAAAAAATCTAGCCGAGTTCCAGAGTTCAGGCAGTTTCCTTGCTTTGCATCTGCAATTTCTCCACAGCACAGGCACTTTACCCCAATTCCTGCTGTGGCTAGGAATTCAGTTTCTTTCCAATCACCTTCAAACCATCATGACTTTGTTGCTTCAGTTGGAATGTTCTTTTGAACTTCTGAGGAATGAGGCAAGGCTTTTTGGCATGTGTAATAAACTTGGCTCATTATAATACTGAACTGAATACATCCAGAAGCAGTTGGGTTCATGGTTTGTTTGTTTGTTTCTTTTTTTAAAAGACAGGGTCTCACTATGTAACCCTGGCCAGCATGGAACTCATTATGTAGATCTAGATGGCCTCAAACTTCATTTTTTTTCTTAAGCAGGAAGATATTCTCTCAAGACTTAGAATATAAATTCTGAAAACTGTCTGCTGAAGGGAAACTATATATCCTGGCCGCATTTTTCATTTTTGGGAAATGTGGAGTCATTCATCAAGACTTCCCTCTGGCTTGGATGGCTTGGATGGAAGTAGGATGGCTATCTACTTCTTTCCTGCCTAAACTTGCTGGACTTCTGTATAGGAGAGTGGGACAAGCCAGAGAGCTCTTTTTGGTGTGTGAGCCTGGTGACCTGTTCCAGTTTGGATATACTCAGCTTCTTGCCTCAGATTCCAGGGCCAAGCCAGGCAGGCATCATTTATTGATTTACTTGTGCTGTGACTCAAAGCTTGCATGTACAATCCCTCAAACATTCAGACAGCTGTTCTGACCCTGACCAACCCTCCAACCCTGACACACTATTACTGAAAGACTTTCACTTCTTTCTTCCCAAATAGGCTCTGAGATTTGGTTCACAAAAACTTTCAGAGACCTCATGCTGCAATTTCTGGTGTCTGGAGAGAGGAGGCTGGCTCTTGATGTGCAGTAGTGGAGTGCCCTTTCCTGTCAGGCTTTGACTTTCTTTGGAGAGGCAGAAATGCTAGCTTGATTTTCAAGCTTGATATTTATAAATCTTTTCTACAATTGTAGCCACCTGAGGAATAGAGTACCTACTTTTGTTCCAAATATCTAGGACTTGGGCAATTTTAGGAACAGCGATGACACACACAGGCTCTGCTTGTCAGTATAGTTGCTCAATTCAAAATAAAGCTAGAGTAGTGTCAGGAGCCAACAAGCTAATAGATAGCAGGTGGTCTTGCTAAGATGGGTCTGCTTTGGATTAAAAAAAAATCCATGATGGACTTTCTCTGATAGGCAAGGCCCAAGAGAAATTCATTTTAGGAAAGTTACTGTTATTAATATGCTTTTCATGTTATTATTAAAGATATATAACTATCACCAGTTATTAGGCCACCCTTTTGAGCACATCTCTGAAGAACAATGAAGATGTACTGTCTTGTAGTGATGCTATGTAGACAAATAGATGACTTCTTAATTCTTAACAATGATCCTATAAGAATTTTTAAAATTATATCAATGTTTATTAAGCTCTTTTATAGTGGGACTGGAGGTTGTAAAATCATTAACCAAAAGGGTTATAAAAAGGGAACTAATGATTTATTATAGGTGCTAGAATTGAAGATAAAATATTGACTGGGTTTATCTATACAAATATCACTAATAACTTAGTTATGGTTTTAAACTTCATAAACCTAAGGAGCTATGACAGTTAATGAATGTTAAGCCAGATAATTACTCCGAATGGATATTCATGTAAACATTCTCTGTTGTAAACCTTTTATTCAATTTATGATTTGAATTTATGTATAAACTTTTTTTTACTATGTGATCATATATTCGAAAGATATATGAGTGTGGAGGACAAAGAGAGGAGTGCATTATCTCCTTGTCCTGCTTTTTAATCATCCTTGTCTCTTTTTTCTTAGATCTCTTATCCCCCTTTACTTACGAGTCATTTCTCCCTTTTTCTTAGAGAGTTTTCATAGGAAACTTTTTAGAACTTAGAAATAAAGGATAAGTGGATGTAGCAGTGTAGTGGAATACCAGGACAGAGAAGCGGGAGGGGGTTGACTGGGGAACAGGGGGAGGGAAGAGCACTTATGGGACTTTTGGGGAGGGGGAACCAGGAAAGGGGAAATTATTTGGAATGTAAATAAAGAATATAGAAAATTAAAAAAAGAAAGAAAAAAGAAATAAAGGATAAAATCACCTTTCAAAGTGTCCCTTTTTCTTCTTGAGACTTCACTAGCAGCTGAAATTTAGAGCCGTGCAATTCCTGTGGAAAAAGAACAAAGGCTACTTTACTTAATCTCCTGATGTTTTAGGATGAGGTGCTAAACAGTTTTTTGTCTCAGAGGAACTCAGAAGGCAGTTCAGTTACTGAAGTGACTTAGTATGGAGATAGGAAAACATTTTATTATTATACAGCAATCCTAAACTTCTCATAAGACTAAGTCTTACCCCCACTGAAGCTCTTTCCCCTCCTCTGCCTCAAGAGGAACTAAACAGCCAGGTCTGTCCCCAGACAGTAGGAGTCAGCTGTTAATAAACAGTATCCTGAGGGCCTGGTGAGCAGATGCATGTGTGCATGTGTGTGCATGCTGTGTATGTATTTGTATGTATATGTATGTAATTGTATGTATGTAAGTAAGTGTACGTATGTGGTGTGTGTGTGTGTGTGTGTGTGTGTGTGTGTGGTATGTGTGCAGTGTATATGTATGTGAGTTTGTATGTGTGGTGTGTGTTTGTGTATGTGTGTGCTTATATTATGAGTCAGATAGGGAATATCTGACCCACTTCTCAGAGGTGTCACCGTGTTCAGTCTTGCTTCCATGGCTGTGGCCAAAGAAGCCCCATTAATACTAACCCTTCTTTAGCAAAACCCAAACATACCCCAAAACAGAAACAAATGTCCTCTCTTAATCAAAGAGCACCTTCATATACCTTTGGACTACTTGACTAAGCAAACTTCTAAAAAGACAATGGGAAAATCCCAAATGGAACTCTCCAGAATTATTCCCATCCACTTCTTTCTAAAGAGCCAGCTTTGAATCTTGGGCTGCCCCTTATCTAGACACACACCACTGCTCACATAGAATAAGGAAATCTGTGGGCTTTTGATATGCATGGTCTAAGTCAGGGCTTAGCTGGTCAAATGATTCCTGGAGAGATGGATCCAAAACCTCACTGAATACATGGTCAAAAGTGTTTTACACTTGACTTATAGGCATCGAAAGGCTATTGCTTGTGTCCTCTTTGAACACACAAATCTTCATGTACAGAGGAGATGGTTCTTTTGAACTGATATTTTGTCTTAAAGAAATTCAGAATTCCATTCTATAATAAATCTCTTCATTTTAAGATCTTTCTTCAAAATCTTTTTATTGAATCAGGTTCAGCTATATAGATGCATCATACTTGTTGTGAGGCTCCTTGTATACTGTGAGTCTCAGTTACTCACCATGTTAACAGATCAGGTGTAGTTATTTTCTTGGTTAATGCCAACAGGAGGCAGGGGTACTCCTAGAATAATGGAAAAGCCATAAGTTACTAAGTGGTGATTATGTCTCTTTGTCTTTCTCTGATACTGGGGCTTGAACCCAGAGTCTAATACAGGCAAGTGTTCTACAAAGATATTCTAAGCATGCAGGCATCTATATCATCTCTCTCTCTCTCTCTCTCTCTCTCTCTCTCTCTCTCTCTCTCTCTCTCTCTCTCATCTATCTATCTATCTATCTATCTATCTATCTATCTATCTATCTATCTATCTATCTATCATCTATCTATTTATCATCTGTCTATCATCTATTACCTATTTATCATCTATCTGTCTATCTTCACATGTATGTACAGGTGTGTTTTTGAGGCATAAAGTTATGTGTCAAGTATCTTTCTTGATCTCTTTCCAGTTTATTTACCTAGGCGGAGTCTCTTGCTGAACACAGAGCTAGACAATTTAGCCATTCTGCTTTGGGGATTCCCCTGACTCTGTCTCTTGAATGCTGGAAAGTCATGTAGCTGTTACATCATTTTATGTGTGTTTTGGGGATCCGATTTCCAAACCTCATGCTTGCACAGCAAACATTTTATTCACTGAGCTATCTCCCCAGATCAATTTATTTGTTCTTATTTTGAGTCAGAGTTTTGCCAAGTTACTGAATCTCTTTTTGAACTCATGCCATAAGCCTGGTACTCCTGGAATTTATGATATTCCTGTCTTAGCCTGTTGAGTAGCTCCGATGACAGGTCTGTCACTAAGTCTGACTATTAGTTTTGGATGTTTCAGAAAGGGTCTCACTATGTTGCACAGGTTGAGCTATAGCTATTGAGTCTCTTGCTTCAACTTTCTAGAGCTGGTAGTGCAGGTGTGTGCTAACACACCTGGCTGGGAAGTGCCTCACTCTCTGCAGAGCACATCACAACTGCTTCAGGCAAGGGGTTCAGATCTGTATTCACAGCCACCTATAGTAGTCTATTTGGTGGATAGCAGTACGGGGATGGTGGTCAGGGTGTGTATGTGGGAGTGGGGATAATGGTAATATATGTAGACATCAGTTGCAATTGATCTCAATCTCCCAACCAAGAACTTTCTGGCACAGTCCTTTGTGGATGAGCTCAGGCCCATTCAACATCTTGATACTGGCCTGAAAAGCTAGTAACAGTTATGAAATCACTGGGCTCCATCACACTGACTTTCAGTGTGAGCAACTGCATCTCGTAGTCAGACAATCAGAAAAAGGCTTGTCTCCCAATTTGGTGATGCAGTTTGAATGACAGTCTGTGTGGTCTGTGCAGGTGGTCCTGCCTGCTGTTACCCAGGGTCCTGTGTATAGTACGTAAGTGCTCTACCACTGCATTATAACTCCAGTCCTACATATATGTTTCTAAGAATTTAAAAAATTGTTTCCTGTTGTCCAATTTGCTTGTGTGGAAGTCTTCATAATTACCTCCCATAATTTTTATTTCTGTGGCACCAATTGCAAAATCTTATTTTCCTTGCCTTCTCGGGTTTTCTTTATTCTTGTTAAAGATTGTTAATTTTGTTTTATTCTATTTGTTTTTAAAGAAACAAACTTTTAGTTTCATTGAATTCTTTACTGTGTTTATATTCTCTAATTTTCTGATGTAAGAGCTATTGTTTTGATTGCTTCTTGTCTTTTGTATTTAGGACTTTTTGTCTTTTTTGTTTCCCCTAGATGTTTGAAGTGCACAGAGGTTAAGTCCTTTCCGTAACAGGGCTCCAGACTACAGCCCACAGATTTTAGTACAATGGATTCCATGATGGAAGTAACATTCAGGTTATAAAACTCAACACAAAATGAAGGCCTAATCTATCAAAATGCATAGTTCTTGGAAAGTCTTTAAATGTACTAACCTTGCTTTTTGACATTTGTAGTTCTATGTCTGCCTAACTATTCTTGTTAACTAAAGCATATTCACTTAGGACATGGATTTTGTGCTTAAAAGCTCACCCAGAGAAAGGCTTGGGTTGAAATGAGATTCTGAATACCCATTGTAGTTGCAGGTCAGCTAATAAAGGTTTTCTATTGGTTTAAACCCACAGCCAAGTAGTCCTCTCTTGTGAATACCCCTTATCACTTCGTTCTTTTTAAAATTTACATATTTATCAGAAAGCTTTCTTAGTATGCTTTTCCTGAATCAAGATGCTAAGTTCCACCTTTTGAACAAAGTTCCACCTTCTTCAAAAGTGGGCTATTAAATGTCTGTGTATTTTTAAACATTTCTATTTCCCTTCTGCTTTATTGTTGTGAAGAAATCAGTCTTATTACATGTTGGAGCATCTTCTGGGTATATGCCCAGGTAGTAGTATAGCTGGGTCCTCAGGTAATACTATGTCTAATTTTCTGAGCAACCGTCAAACTGATTTCCAGAGTGGTTACCAGCTTGCAATCCTACCAGCAATGGAGAAGTGTTCCTCTTTCTCCACATCCTCTCCAGCATCTGGTGTCCCCTGAGTTTTTCATCTTAGCCATTCTGACTGGTGTGAGGTGGAATTTCAGGGTTGTTTTGATTTGCATTTCCCTGATAACTAAGGATGCTGAACATTTCTTTAGGTGCTTCAGAGAAAGTTTTATGTCAGAAAAGCAAGCATAGACCAGCATATCTTTAAGAAAGATCTTGGGAATAATATGTCATTAAAAAATTCTTAGGAATCTAAGAGGGCTGCTGACCTGACATGAACATTTGCTTTGAGATCTAGATGTGTCTTGCCTTATGCTTTCTTCTGCCTCCCATTAGCACTGTTTTCTACTGCACTGCATTTATCATCAAGCTATGCATGTATGAACTGCTATTTAACTTTACATGATTATAGTTATACTTACCCCGAGGACCGAAAATTGGTACTTCTTCCAACATATTTTTAAAAATCTCAAAAACTAGAAACAATTAATGATTCAAAACTAGAAACCTAGCCCAAGGGAAAAAATGGTCTTTTCTTTCTATGTTCTGTGTTCCGAGAACAATGATCAAAAGCTGCTAGTTAATATAATAGAACAAGGATAAACAAAGAATGGTATATGGCATAACATAGGGGTTAAACTTAAAAATTTTGCCTAAACAAAGAGCCAAGGTAAGAAGCTGTAGAGATGGTTTAGAGGTTATGAGCACTTTCTGTTTTTTGTAGAAGACCCAGTCTCAGTTCCCAGCACCCATATGGTGGCTAACCATCTGTAACTCCAGTTCCAGGGGATCCAATGAACTGAAGATCCACTGGGAACTTTAGGCCACTAATGGTACTACATGAATGTGGTGCACAGACACACATGCAGGCAAAACACCCATATGCATAAAACAAAAATAAAATACGTAAAAATGGACCAAGTAAAATCTCATCTCCAAAACTTCCCAGACAAATATAATCTAAACCTTAATTTATTTACTTAAAACAGTGACCTGCTTTGCAAGGTTTTCAGAGTTAGTTAAAAAATGAATAACGCTAAGGATATAATATTTTTTGCATGTAAACCGGGATCATGAAATATTATCATTCTCAATGTTGGGCATACAAACAGTGTACCAAGGTCATAACTTCCATTAACTCAAAACAATTTTGAGTGAAAGCATAACATTTGGAAGGAAGGTCTATAATTAAGGAATTATAGTGAAAGACATAAACTTATAGGAAAAATAGAGTTAAGGGTTGAAAGACATTAATTATTGGATAATGGAAAGTAATGTGCCAATTGTAGACTGGAGCAAGGTCATGGCTAAAGGTCAATAGATAAGTTGGAAGAAGCAAAGGATGAAGGAAAAAGTTGAAGCTGAGGAAAATTGTAATATGGTCCTCTTAGTGTATCTGGTCAGAATTTGCTGACAAGGGTCTTCATTTTTATTAACACATTTTTAAATGTAAGAAATCATCCTCATAAATATTTAATTAACAGAGAAGGATAAAAAGAAAAAAGTCTAACTGACTACCACAATCTCACTTACAAACAGAAACCAATTAAGAATTTGTTTATAATTTCACATATTTTCGGACACCAGTGTTTGATATATGTACACACACACACACACACACACACACACACACAAAATAACTATGCTCATAACAAGATAATGAAAGAAACTCTCTGGACATAAACAGACAAGAAAATGAGTGGCTAGATAGATGGAAAGATTTTTTTTTCATATCAAGTTAATTTGAATACACTCACATTCATAGTGTACTGAATTACTTTTGATGACTTAATTATGTTATGTTGTATTTATGGTTCAGATTAAACAGCAGTTTTTATGATGAACGAATATAAAGGTTAGTCTCAAGGGGTATAAATAATAAGCAGCAAGTTCTCGGGTTCTTGATGTTACACCAGAATAGTTCTTCAAGGAAGGATTGCTCTCCTACTTAATAAAGAAAGTCAAATCTCAAGCAGCTACTTCTTAGTTGAAGTTCAGAGCTAAACACAAATCCAGACTTAAATGTGCATTCCACAGGGGTCTCTGCAGTCTCCTGTCTTTACTATCATTCTGTCTCACTTCCTGTTGCATACTTAAAGGAGCTATGTGTTTGCTCCCTCCTCTCCTCTCCTCTCTTTTCTTCCTTTTTCCTGTCCTCTCCTCTTCTATCATCCTTTAAATTTTCTTTCTTGTTTCTTTCACTCTGTTTTCTGAGACAGTGCCTTATGAGGTAGCACAGGCTGGCCTTGAGCTTCTAATCCCCCTATCTCTGCCACCTCAGCATTGAGATTGTAGGTCTGAGTCTCTGTTACTTGTCTCCTCTGTCACTTTGTTCTTTTTTGCCTTTTTTTTCTGCCGTTGTGTCACAGAGGGAGAAGGTTCATCTTGCCTGCTATAATTACCTAAAACATATCTCAGAGAATAAGCATCTAATCTTGTCCTTCTTCCTTCACAGGAGGCTTTCTGAGATCTATAAAGAAATCATTCTGAAATCATAATTCCAGAATTATGAAATCAAGAACAATCACTGGCCAATGAGGGACTTTTTTCTGTAACAGCTCATGACCTACCTTTTGCATATGAAACAGGAGGTCATGTCTCCAAATCTTACTTTTGCAACACCTAGTCATTGAAAGCAGCTGGAATGAAGTTTTACCTTACTCTTTTTTCTTTTTTAAAAATTGAATATATTCTTCATTTACATTTCAAATGTTATACCCCTACTTGGTTTCCTCCCTCCCCAAAAATCCCCAACCCATCCTCCCACCTCCTGCCTCCAAGAATATGCTACTCCACCCAACTGACTCCCATGAACCCCCACTCGATTTCCCCACACTGGTGCCTCTATTGAGCCTTCACAGGACCAAAGACCTCTCCCACTGATGACTGACATGGCATTCCTCTGCCAATCTTTTGACTGGAACCCCATGTACCCCTTGGTTGATGGCTTAGTCCCTGGGAGACCTGGGGCATCTGGTTGGCCGACATTGTCATTCTTCCCACGAGGCTGCAACCCCCCACCCCCAGCTCCTCCAGCTTGCCCTCCAACTCCTCTGTAGTAAACCCCACACTCAGACCAATGATTGGCTGCTAGTATTCACCTCTGTATCTGTAAGGCTCTGGCAGGGCCCCTCCAAAAGACAACCATAAATGGCTCCTTTCAGTACATACGTCTTGTCATCCATAGTTGTTTCAGGGTTTGGTGACTGTTTATAGGATGAATCCCCAGGTAGGACACTCTGTGGGTGGTCTTTCCTTCAGTCTCTGCTCCACTCTGTCTCCATATTTGTTCTTGTGATTATTTTGTTCCCTTTCTCAGAGGAACAAAATCACCCCCACTTTGGTCTACCTTCTTTGTGATCTTCCTGTGGTCTGTGAATTGTAACTTGTTTATTTTGAGCTTTTGGGATAATATCCACTTATCAGTGAGCGCATACCATGTGTGATCTTTTGTGATTGGGTTACTTCACTCAGGATGATACTTTCTAGTTCCATCCACTTGCCTAAGAATTTCATGAATTCATTATTTTTAATAGCTGAATAGTACTCCTTTGTGTATATATACCACAATTTCTCTATCCATTCCTCAGTTGAAGGACATCTGGGTTCTTTCCAGCTTCTGGCTATTATAAATAAGGCTGCTATGAACATAGTGGACCTTACTTTTGACAATCAGCCAGTTGCAGAAATAATTGCTATAGATTAGAGAGCTGAAATGATGGAAACAATTGGCATCAACAGGGTCAAAGTTTCAACACTAATGGATCAGCGGAAACCAAGCATTTTGCTATATTTCTAATACTATCATTGTAGCTAATTATTTTGGTTTATCAACAAGATGACCTACTGGAAATGGAAGGAATAGGAATTAGGCTTACTTTTAGGAAGAGATGACTCAAGAGTTTAAGTGTGATTTGTACTCTTCCAGAGGACTTGAGCTTATTTCTCAGTACCCATACCAGGCAGCTCCTAACCATTAGGGCTGAGGTGCCTTTAATTTCCTGAGGTATCCTACCAGCCCTGAGAATCACATTTTGAAGAGTAAATGTAAATGCAAACCAAGTTTGTTTATATATGATTAAAATTTACATAAACATACTAAATATGTTAAATACTTTAAAGTTAGTCTATTAAGGTCAAGTGAGTTTCTCACAGGATAAATATTTAGAACAAATCCAAATCTATATCCTTACCTGCCTATTATCTACATTTATCTGTCTGTCTGTCTGTCTGTCTGTCTGTCTGTCTGTCTGTCTGTCTGCCTGCCTGCCTGCCTGTCTATCCATCCATCCATCCATCCATCCATCCATCCATCCATCCATCCATCCATCCATCCATCCATCCATCTATCTATCTATCTATCTATCTATCTATCTATCTATCTATCTATCTATCTATCTATTTACCTACCTATCATCTATCTATCTGTCTCTATGATGCCTATCTCTTACCTACCTACATATCAAGAAGTTTATTATTCTATCATCTATTGGGTGCTTTATATGAAGCATTAAATCAAAAGAAAGAAGCTTAGATGTAAAAATTAAGTTTGGAGGATTTAAAGAAAACATGTAAAGTATCCTGAAAAAGAAGCAAGATTCAAATACTATATTCGAGGGTATATGGAAAGGCTGTGATATCTTTCTTAGGAGAAAAAGACAAGAAGAAAGCATATTTCTCTGAGAGGAAAAAAGAAATTATGGCTACATGAGCAATAAAGATACCTATCAGTTGTGCCTCTGGATGAAACTGACTCAGGACATTTTAATGGAGAAACAAAATTCATTATTTGAAGTATTAGCAATTTTACTAAGTTTATTTTAAGGTATTTAAAAAATTTAAGACAATTTAAAGATGAATTAAAGTAATGTAAGATAATTTTAATTATGGTATGGAATTATTTTTATATTTCCAGCAAAATGTCCACTTTTCCTTAGTTGATAGCTGCACCTTCCAAAAGGATTCAAACAAGATAACTCTTTGTTTGATATTATGGAGTGACAGGTCTAACTAATTGCAATCTCTTTCCAAGCTGAACATCTTTAGTTCACGCAGTGACTCTTACAGGATGTTGGATTTCAACCCAGCTATTTTTCTGATTATTTTGCGTTAAGATTTGATGGTGCATTTAATTCATGATCTCAATTCTGAGTAGTTATTGTCTTTGAAACATTGAAATGTTGAGTTTGTTCTTTTATTGGCAACTCTTCTTGATTTTTTCCAAGCTGTGTAAGATAACTTATCCTAGAATTTCTTGACCTATGTTTTTTATTTCTATGATTGTGTTTTTGTTTTAAGTCTGTTTTCTTTGTGATTCCGTTGGCTCATTCCATAGGAAAATGTCTGAAGTCACTGACAGAGTGGAAAGTGAGAGCAGTGTTGAATCCTACAAGAAAACAGAGAAGTACAGTTCTTGGTGAAATTTTAAATGTAGAAGACAATTAGCAATACTTAGAATTAATTAATGAGCAGAATAAGCCATTGTTTTAAAGAACTTGTAGAAATTCTTTGTTTCCTTTAAAGAACACAGGCTGTTCTTTAATTCACCTTGTCTGGCTGAGGTTCAAGTAACAAATTAGATATGGGTGGGAAGTGCCCATCCCATGGTTTTCAAAGTGACATTGTTTTTCTGGGTCTTATAAAAGCTGTTTCTGAAGTTCCCCTAGCATCAAGGGAGAGAGACACCATGGCTGCCTCCAGGATTCTTCTTGTCCTGCTTTCTATATCCCTGCTGGCCCTGACCTCAGCTCAAAGGGACAATGAAGGTAAGAGTGGAGGAAAAGAAGGTTGAAATTCATGAAAAAGAGTAGAGTTGGGCTACTTCTTTTAAGAAATCAATTAATATCCAGAGAGTTGGCCAATCAAAGGGGGGGAACCATATTAGTTCCTATATCATTATTTTATTGATGACAAAAATGTTTCTGAAAATGTCAGTGTATGTTCTAAACTGGCATCTTCAGAGTGTAACATTTACTATTTGAAAATCCATATATTTTCCACATCTACTCTCTTTATGAATAGGGTGGAAACATTATTATTCACCTGGATATTTTGTTTCCTTTCCAACAAACACTTGAACATTTAGAATTATTGAGAATTTTTATTAAATCTTCATGTTTAATAAAATTCCATTTATTGATTTTTCTACAGATTTGCAATGCCATTTGTTTTCCAAGCAGAATATTACAGTTCAGTGAAGTACAGAGTTTTAGTTACCAAAATCTGAGCAACTTCTGAATGAAAATATATCTTAGAATTTTGCCAAAATTTGGATATCTCAAGATATTCAAAACAATATGTTGCTAAACAAAAATGAATTTCTTGTTAATGTGATGAAAGAAAGTGCCACTTTCCTTTAATGCCTTGGGTAAAAGCTGGTGGCAAAATTGGAATATTCAAAAATTAAACTCTGGGATGTGGTTGGTGGAATGAGTTCATTAAGAATGGGTGGGATATATAACTTTAGATATGATGGAAGCTATGATGGCTATGAAAGGCATCATAGAGAATAAACAATTATGGCATTAGAGAGTTGAAAAGACTTGTATTTAATTAAAGGCGTTTTGGATAACTCCCTAAAATAACCAATCACTGTTTGGAAAGCTTGTCTTCTGAGATAAAGATATGGGGGTAGTAAAGTCTTGATAATGTAAACAATGAGTCACAGGGCATGGAATTATTTGATTCTCAAGTTGTATCTGTTCAGGGAGTCACATTATTAAGCATGGTGGTACACTGTAAAGGAAGAAATTCAATTGATTGCCTGACTTCCCCTTTATTTTCAGTCCATAAAGGAGACTAGGCTTCTACTTTGGGAAATGATGGTTCATTCTATTAGATCTACATATACATGTGTATTTTGTATAATATGTATAGTAATTTCCCTAGCAGTCTCTTAGGTTGTTTCATAACTTCTTATGATTTATACAAGTACACAGTTGAAATATATTGAATCAAATAATAAATTTATTATATTTATCTTTTAAAATCCTAGATGATGAAAGTTCTCTTCAAGAGCAAGGTCAGTCTACATTTAAGGCTATGCTTCATTTTCCTTCAGAATGTATCACAGTCTAAATTTTGCTTACTTTTTTGTCATGTAGAAGTTCTAAATATTGGGCTTGCCTGTCTATAGCAGGATCCTATGGAGGAAGTTTTTCAATTGAGGTTTATTTCTCTTAGATGACTTTAGCTGTGTTAAGTTGATATAATAACAGCTAGAACAACATATTCTTCATTTGAATAGTGAATATGTATGTAATTTACTTAAATTTTATAGTTATCCAATCATTAAATATTCCACAAAAGTCATGGGAGAATCAATTAAGAAGAATTAATGAACAAGTTTTTATTCCTTAGAAGATGTAAATAAAAATAAAAAAAGAGTAATAAAAAAAAGAAAACATTGGAGTGTAAAACAGAAAGAAACAAGAAAAAAAAAAAGAAGATAGAGGCAGATGGTTCATAGGTCTAATGCCTGACTGGTCTATAGAGTGAGTTCAAGTCTAGTCCAAATGATTTAGCAACTGAAAGATAAAGGAGATTTGGGCCAGTGGTAGAGCACTTGCCTATTGTGCATTAGACTCTAGGTTCAATCCATGATAGCAAACAAAGCCTTTGAAAGCCATGTAACCATTTCAGCAAGTTTCTTGAATTTTAAATGATCTTTCCGCTCAGTTTGTAGTGCAATTTTAAACTTCTTTGTGCATATGTATTGTTCTTTCTTCACAGAAGACCTTGAAGCCGGAGACTCCAACCAACAACGTGAGATATTTCAGCTTCAATTAAGATATTTGAAGTTATTCTGAATGATGTCTATCAATTTCTGGACCTAGTATAAAGTGCTTCATTAGATTAAAAAAAAATCCTCATGCCTAAGCTTTAAAAATTTCCTCTCCCCAGTGTTCTACTATTCAGTTATTAGCTTCACATTGTAGAAAGGTCCAAAAATCAAAAGAGGGAAAACAAAAATTATAACAACAACAAAATGAGAAAGATGAAGAAAAGTTCTTTCCCCCTTCCCTTTCCTTGGCTGTCCCTGTGATGACACACCTATTTCGGGTTTCCTGAAGGAAATATTCTGATTATTTACCTTTGCAACAGCTAAATGGGGCATGGCTAGTATACTTAAGGTACCCAGAATCTAATAGATGGTGAAGCTTCTGCATAACCATTTGATGTTAAGGAACTTGGCACAGAATTATAGATACCAAAGTAAAGGAGGAAAGGAAAGACCTCACAAAAAAGATGGTATAACCCACAGCTAAATCTATGCATGCATTTTGGTCTATACATACATTCATTAGTCTTAGAAGGTTAAAATGTCATATAGTTGATGTAATTATGAGGAGCTGATAATGTGAGTTAGTATCAGGGTGTGAAAGATATTACATATGGCAAATTGATTTTATAGCCATCTGCCTTAGTCAGGGTTTCTATTCCTGCACAAACATCATGACCAAGAAGCAAGTTGGGGAGGAAAGGGTTTATTCAGCTTACACTTCTGCATTGCTGTTCATCACAAAAGGAAGTCAGGACTGGAACTCAAGCAGGTCAGGAAGCAGGAGCTGATGCAGAAGCCATGGGGGGATGTTTCTTACTGGCTTGCTTCCCCTGGCTTGCTCAGCCTCCTCTCCTATAAAACCCAAGAATACCAGCCCAGGGATGGTACCACCCACAAGGGACCCTCCCCCCTTGATCACTAATTGAGAAAATGTCCCACAGTTGGATCTCATGGAGGCATTTCCCCAACAAAAACTCCTTTCTCTGTGATAACTCCACCCTGTGTCAAGTTGACACACAAAACCAGCCAGTACACCATCCTTTAAGCAACAGAAATGTTGTGTAACAACATCTTGAAAACAACATCTTTATATTATGATTTCTCTTAGGCATTGAGAAATATGATAGAACACAGGCATTTTCATATGTATCATGCCAAGTCCATGTTCCGGATAGATGGTGCTATATAAAAATAGCAGGTGTATCAAAAGATAGGGAAGAATAAATTTGGGACAGAGAAGCAAAATAATCCTCACTAAGTAATTATACGCACACAAGCAAGATCCCTCTGTCCCCATTATCATAAATATTGGACCTAGTCACTATCTAACACCATCTGCAGCAGTAAAACAATTCTTACTAAATTAACTCAGTGATAGATTGTATGGTTAACTTGTTGTGCTCATGATGATCCTTTCTCTGTTTTTGATTTTCTGGATGCTTGTTCTCTCTCCCCAAAAGATGGTGCAATACATGCAAAGCTAAATGAAATAAAGAACAATTTTCAAGATCAACAGAGTGGGCATGATAAGGCAGCCATCAAGTCCAAGAGAGGGAAGAATGGCCAACGTGGTAGACGAAGCTCTGGTGGTGACAGCTTGGAAGGCCAGGATCGTCAGAGTGGAAATCAAACAGGAAGAGGTGGCCAAGGAGGCCGTGGTCGCAGTGGCCAAAAAGGCCAGAATGGCCAGAAAGGAAAAGGTGGCCAGAATGGCCAGAAAGGAAAAGGTGGCCAGAATGGCCAGAGAGGAAAAGGTGGCCAGAAAAGGCAGCATGGAAAAAGTGGTCAGAGAAACCAGCAGGGTCAGTATAACAGCAGTCCCAATGACCAAAGAAAAGGAGAAACAGCTAAAGATGGTCTCCAGTGATTCCCTCGGGGCTAATTAAATTCTATCATTTAGTAAATTCCTTTTGATTCCCCAGTTTTTTAACATTTCTCTAAGTCTTGCACATTCTCTTTCTCTCCAACACTCTTTCCTAGCTCTGTTCTTGCCATTCTCACCACCTCACATCTACATATAGAAAGGTCCTCTTCCTTCTCACAGCAGCATTTCCTCTGCCCCACCTGAATTTCTCTCATAATTAGTTTTATGTGTTCCTAAGTTTTTTTTCTCTCTTTTATCATCTCCCCTTCTCTTTCTTCTCCACTCTTTCTCCTAACCTCTCCCCTTTCTTCTCTCTTCTACCTTCTTTTTCTCTTGCTTAATATTTTTTCTTTTTTCTTCATTTCTTCCTTCCTTCCTTTTTCTTTTCTTTTCTTTTCTTTTCCTTTCTTTTCTTTTCTTTTCTTTTCTTTCTTCTTTCTTTTTATTGAGATAGGGCTTCACTTTGTAGCTCAGACTGGCCTGAAACTCACTATGCAGTCCAATTTTGCCTCACATTCAGTGAGCTTCCTGTTTCACTATTCTGAGTGCTATTACATGCATGGGCCACAAGGTCCAGCAATATAATGTATTTTAATGAGACTACTAGATATTGAAGGTATCAGACACATGTTTAGAACTATTTGACTTCTAAAGTCCTTCTCTTTGTTTCAGGGAATGATCAAGAATTCTTGCAGGAGTAAGCCACTTGGCCTTTCTTTTCCTCAAGTTCAAAGCATCAATAAAATCATCAGCATAAATATCTTGGCTCCTGTCTTCCTTCTAGGATCATGATTCTCCATCCTGATCTGCGGTCTGGAGTTTTACAAGGACGCAGATGCTAATAATTTAGTGGTGGTTTAACATGTGTTTGAAAGCAAAGAATACTATTCTTAAAATCAGTGACAAAATCATCAATATAAAAGCATTTCTTAGGTCAAACAGAAGCTTACATTGCAAGATTCACTGACAATATTTCAATGCTCAAGTATTATTGTTCCATATTTCTGGGTATCTTGGGTTTAAGAGAGTCCCAAGGACTACCAGAAACAAGGGGAAGAGCCTGCAACTGAGTCTTCCTTATACCTTTCAGAAGGAAAGAGCCCTATTTACATTTTGCAATTCTAGGATCCAGAACTGTAACAGAAAACATACAACATATTTATGAGGTTGGAATATCTTCTCCTCCTCTCCACCAAAGTCCTAAACATCTCATGTTCAGCATTAGTGTTATTGAAAAAGTTAGCCTGGGATCTGAGCAGAGCAGCTTGACTACCTGACTGTTTATCCTCCAGTAGTGGATCCCAATGGATCTGCCACCTTAACTGGTTACCTCTACTACCTACATTTTGACCTCATTGTCCCTCCTGTCCAAATGAAAGTATCTTTCTCCTGCCTTCCCCTTTCTCTCTCTGTCCCACAAATCCTGCCTAATCTTCACCCTGTGATTGGTTCCTTGAAATCTATATTCATGGGAAAGTTTACAAAAAGTCATCTGAGTATGAGATTCACTCCTTTTCCTGGGAGGCACCTCCTGGGGAAGCAGAATTAGCATCAAAATATAAACAGCACTAGGGCTATCCATAACACTTCCCATTTTTGTCCAATTAAAAGGCTCTTTTCTCAGATAAAAATTGAGCACAACTATCACCATTTTGTAATTTATAAAGTACAAAATACACCTAATGCCCAGTTCATCATTTTTTGTCAATTAAATAGAACACTCTGTTAACTATCTTAACTTAAAAAGGCTTATAAATTCATGTCATGTCCTGTTTTAGCTTGTATACTCTCTGAATCTATCTTTTCAAATATATTCTCTCAATGCTAAATAGCCTGGGTTGGCTATGAGACTATAACTAGTCTTTTAACCCTGTCAGAAATCCAAGAACAACCAATATTATCTGAAAATATAGGAAGTCTAACACAACTTTCAGAAGTGAGACAAATTGTAATGATAGCTGCCTACCTATACAACCCAAGTTTGTCAGGGAGTTGGAGCATCAGTCTTCAGTCTTTTGGCCCAGGATATTCTGTCAGAGCTTGGAAAACAGGAATTAGTAAGGATTAGCTTATTCTGTCTTGGCAGAACTAAGCTATTCCAACCTGTAACTTGTGTCCTCTCAAGAACAGGACAGATTTGTGTGAGAAATAGACAATTTCTGCCCAGTGGCCACCTAGCTGCAATGTACAGCCTCACCTGGAGGTAGAGATACTCAGCTGCTTCTTTGAATCCATGAATGGGGAGCTGTTAGGCGCAGATACGTCTCAATAGCAAGTGAATAAATAACATTAAATGTCACACTCTGTGGATTTCTGACATTTTTGAAAACCATCTATCTATGTAAAGCAATCTGAACTGTTGTCCATTAACTACTCTCAGCTATTTCTAATTAAAGTATCTTGAAAACACCCTAACAATAAACTCACAGCCATGAATTTTCTATCTGGCCCTTAACTCACAGGCTTTATCATCTCAGATCAGTTTATAGGAACAGTTATAGAAGGACTATATTCTCAAATGTGTTATACAGGCACAACGCCTATATGAGAGTAAGAATATTAATCCCAATTTTATATCATTAAGAAATTTACAGCAATGAAAACTGTAAATTTTGCGTCAAAGTAAATTCTGTACCAAAGTAAGAAATTATGACTTCAACTTAGTAACTATTATAAAGATTTCTACCAAATAACATTATGGCTACACAATCAATTCTAGCTATTTCCTCCCTGTTCAAATTATGACCATTTCTAAATTCCTCAGAAGGATAACTTAGAATAACCGCCCCCAGATCCCCAAGTCCAGGGAACCGGGGTGATGACTCTTCCTAACTACTTCCTGCTGAATACGGGCATTGAGATATCTTTGGGGGTGGTGGAATAGCAGTCTCTGATGATGTCTGTGTCCTGACTGGATCCCACTGAACGTTCACGAGATCAGGAGTTCAAACAGGTCAGTTCAGCCCATTGCTGATCTCACTAAAGCTGTACACTCTGCAATATATAATGCTCAAAACATAATTTTAGTATCATCAAGATATCAGTATGGATTGTATTAGTCTGTGTAGGGTGTTTAGACTAGTTAGGATGAAATTCTGCTCCAATCATAAGTCTTCAATTGTGCCATGTGATGGATGACACAAAAAATATTTTTTTGTTTGATTCACCTGAATTTATATTCAGGCTCTTTGCCTCTATCAAATCTGGTTCATGTAACTCTGGATGGTATCCAGAGTCTGATCACCTTTTCTAAAAATGCAAAGATGAAACCTTTCTCCTGAATCAGCATATCCTTCAGTTGGCAACCAGGAAAGTTTATATCCTGCCATCTCTTCCAGAGGAATAATAGAACAACAAAAAACCTAATAATCCCACTCATTTTGAAAATTTGTATTTTCTCCTACTAACTATAAAAACAATTTAGTCATACTTTTATTAATGCCTGCTAATAAGAAGCAGGCAGCTAGTCAAAACAGGATTTTAGCCCAAAATTCATGTGGAGCCCACATTCAAAGAATATAAGTTCCCTGCAGACTTTAATATACCGCCTCTCTGTTATGCTCTCTATCTGGTGCCACAGACTTCTATTTATTAATACCTTTAATAATATCTATCTCTTATGATCTCTACCTGGAGCCACAGACTTCCATCAATACCTGTTCATAGCAGGCAACTATCACTGCTCTCTACTTGAAGCCAGAGACTAATTTTCCCTATCTTAGTTCCAAACCATGGGCAAAATTCCCCATATGATTCTGACAAAATTTGTATATAAATCTATCCTAAAAAAAAATCCCAATTTTATAAATTAACAGTTCAGTCAATATCTGCCTCAAGAAGTAGGCAGCTTCCATTCTCCAGCTCTCTGACTCAGCACAGCCATCTTGTCTCTTTTCACAGCAGGGGACCTCAGAGCCCTGTTTCTTTGTTTCAAGATTCAGGTGCTTGAGTCACTTGACTTGACGCTTTTCCACTTGCCAAACCTCCAAAATTTTTAACAAAATTTTTAATTCACAAGCTAAGAATATTAAATTTCTGGTGGATTCTAGCCTGCCATCTGTAGAGTGAAATATTAAAAAAGCAATCCATGCTATGCACGTAAGGTACCAGCAGGCAGGCTGGCCAAGCACAGGTGGGGCAGGGCTGGCCTGTTCTCATCTTGAATGAATCTCTGAAATATCTCCACCCAGCTCACTAAGTTCCCAAGGAGGGTTGCTGCCATGCCAGACCCATGAATTCAAATTCCCATGACTTCTTGGGGTGCACTTCTTGCAAACCCATGCTTTGTTGCCATGCCTTTCTCTCTGGAACCCACTTGAGTCACCGCATGAAGGAAGACACCACACAAACTCAGTTTAGGATCAGCAGGTAACACAATCGCTGGGCACAAGTAGCATCCTAATTTGTAAGCCATTCTAAGTTAAATCCTCTGATAGCAGATCCCAATGGATTTGCAACCTGAACTAGGGGCCTCCACTACCTACATTTTGGCTTCATTATCCCCACCCCCATCCAAACCTACCTGGCTGTTTCTACCCTGGTCAACTCTGTTCACTCTGCAGGTAGCCCTGGGGAAGTTGTATGATACAAAATGTATGAAACACATAAACTGGAGTATATAAACATATGAAAACTGACTTAGGAGAGGATAAAAGGAAAACGTTATTTGCATATGTTATAAGCAGGTTAAGAGCCTCTACTTTTGATATTTCTCAATTATCCATGGAAATACTTATCTAAAGTCTAGAAAAAGCAGAAAATAAGAAAAAATAAAACAATAAATCTTGTAACCTCAGACAAAAAAAATAATGGATAATAATTTCCTATTGGACAAAATTTCCGAAATTCCTATTTGAACAATGAGGATTATATAGCAAAGGTCATATCCAAATCAACAGTGCCTTAAATAACACAAGGGTGGAGATCAGGCAGGAGATTAACAAGCAAATCTGTTCTCATCATATCTTTCTTTGTTTTTGTAGCAAGATCCCAACTACTGGCGTTGCTTGCTTAAGGCTGATCATCTTTCAGTTCTTCTGAAAGGAGTTCTAATTTCCATCTCTTTTCTCCTTCACATCAATCTATCTTTTATTCCCACAGAGAAACTTGCAGACTGCTCACATTAAAAAAAATTCTCTGTAAGCTTCAGTGTATCTGGCTTTATGTGGAGGTCCTTGATCCACTTGAACTTGAGCTTTGTACAAGGAGATAAGAATGGGTCGATTTGCATTTTTCTACATGCTAACCTCCAGTTGATCCAGCACCATTTGTTGAAAAGGCTATCTTTTTTCCACTGGATGTTTTTAGCTCCTTTGTCAAATATCAAGTGGCCGTAGGAGTGTGGGTTCATTTCTGGGTCTTCAATTCTATTCCATTGGTCTACGTGCCTGTCATTTTACCAATACCATACAGTTTTTTACCACTATTGCTCTGTAGTAGAGCTTGAGGTCAGGGATGGTGATTCCCCAAGGAGATCTTTTGTTGTGGAAAATAGTTTTTGCTCTCCTGGGTTTTTTGTTATTCCAAATGAATTTGCAGATTGCTCTTTCTAGCTCTATGAAGAATTGATTTGGAATTTTGATGGGGATTACATTGAATCTGTAGTTTGCTTTAGGCAAGATGGCCATTTTTACTATATTAATCCTGCCAATCCATGAACTTGGGAGCTCTTTCCATCTTCTGAGATCTTCTTCGATTTCTTTCTTCAGAGGCTTGAAGTTCTTTTTATACAGATCATTCACTTGCTTGGTTAGAGTCACACAAAAGTATGTAATATTATTTGTGACTATTGTGAAGTGTGTCATTTCTCTAATTTCTTTCTCGGCTTGTTTATCCTTTGAGTAGAGGAAGGCTACTGATTTGTTTGAGTTAATTTTATATCCAGCCACTTTGCTGAAGTTGTTTATCAGCTTTAGGAGTACTCTGGTGGAATTTTTGGGGTCACTTAAGTATATGATCATATCATCTGCAAATAATGATATTTTGTCTTCTTCCTTTACAATTTGTACACCTTTGACCTCCAAACCATCAACCAAAGGGTACACATGGTTACGGCCAACAGTGTGGCAGAGGAATGCCTTGTTGGGCATCAGTGAGAGTGAAGGCTTGATAGACGCTCCAGCATGGGGAAATTGAGGGGGGATAGATGGGAGTGGGTTGGGTGGAGGGGGATATTCTTGGAGGCAGGAGGTGGGAGGATGGGTTGGGGGTTTTCTGGTAGGGAGAAACTGGGAAAGGGTATAACATTTGAAATGTAAATTAAGAATATATTCAATGAAAAACATATTTCTCAATCAGGAGATTCTATTGTACTTTACATAGAACTTTATAGTATCACCAAGTTCATATGGCAGTTTGAAATGCTGGCAAAGAAATGTCTGACCACACTACTTCAACAATCTTTTCATTGTCAATAAAATGAAGAACAAACTCCAACTTGATAATTCTGTTCATAGCTCTTTACCAGCATAGAACTGATTTCCATTTCTGGTTTATGTCTCTCTATCCCTATTGAAACAGTAAGATGTATGTATGTAAAATTAGCTGTGCATTAGTATATGATTTCCCCTGATCCTCCATAGTCTAGATCACATGACAGCTCTCTGAAAGCACATTTTCTCTCACTCCAGACACCACCTCTTGTTAGTAATACAATAATTATTTCTGAGACAGGGTCTTATACAACCCAGGCAGTCCTAAACTTGATATGTAGCCAAAGGTGACTTTGAACTTCTGAGCTTCCTGACTCTGCCTTTTAAGTGCTGGCATTACAAGTGAGTGCCAGCACATGTAGCTAAAACACCTTCTTTCTCGTTCTTAGAGCTGTCACGATTGTGTCTAAGTACTGTTTTCTATTGAGTCCTGTATTCTTAATAGCAATAAAAATGCTTTTCATCCCCAGTACTGACAAGAGGTTTCTGCCAGAGGGGTTTTTAGAAACACCTAAGACTTAGGACCCTTAGAGAAGGTTCAAAGGTTAAGAGCACCTATTACTCTTGCAGAGAACCCAAGTTTTGTTTCCAGTAATCATGTCAGGTGTTTTCCAACCACCTTGTTCCAATGAATCAAACACTAGCTTCATCTCCCATGGATGCATGCACTCATATGTATATATACAGATACATATGTATGTCCATAAATAAAATGAAAACAAATCTTAAAAAGACAATAGAAACCATAATGACCTGCATAAATTTAGCTATAAAAGCTTAATTATATAATTCCAACTGATTGGCTATCTTCCTGATCTTCCTGAGATAGAATTATCCCATACCCACAGAAATGAATAGCTTGAAATGAAATTTCACAGTTGGTTAGCTTTATATGTTTTGTCTTATGAAATGAAAACGTGGTAGATTACAAAATAGACAGTGAGTCCACAGTCATAGCCAATATCTGATCAAGGATAGAATAATTAAATTGACTATATATCTAACCATCTATCCCTTATGGGCAATAACTGATTTAGGAAGAATTCAAGTACATACAAATTTTTGTAAGTAAATTTGGGGAGCCTCCCCTATGGTGCAATGTGTTCTTGGGGAAATGGGTCATCTCTCAAATTTCTTATTCTTGTCAACAAAATAATTTAAGAAAAAACTCAGGAAAAGCTTGAGGACAATTTTATTAGATTAAAAGAGGAATTGTAGGGCAGGCAAACTGTAAGTCTTTGCTGCTGACTAGATCAAGAACATGGTGAGGAAAGTCATATTGCTTGTAAGTAGCTACATAGTAGGTACGGAGTAGATGACTTCACAGAAAATAAAAGAACGCCCAAAGTACTAGAGAAAATACGCATGGGAAATAGAACATAGAGAAAATTTCTCCTGGAGTTCTTTGCACTTAATCTGTTGTCATTTGTTGTTGTTGTTATTTCTCCAGAGCATTTAACATTAATTGCGTTTGAAATTTTGGTCTGTACTAGAAGGGTTCTCTAGAAGAATGAGCCATTAAAAATAATATACAGCACAAAGGTATTTATTAGTTTGGGTTCCATGCTATAGGCTGGACAGTTCAACTACTGCTGTCTGAACATTGGGGAGGCTGAGAATCTGGTAGCTGCTCAGTCTGTGAGTCTGGACTCCTTCATAGTTACAATCTGTCACAGAAAGCCTGAAGGATCCCTGATGAACACCTGGTCTTGAGTTCATATTGGAAGGAAAAAACAAACAAACACTCCCCACCAATCAAACAAACAAAAAACTAATCTCCCCCAAAACCTCCAAAAAGCAAAGCAAAACAAAACAAAACAAACAAACAAACAAACAAACAAAAAACCCCAAGCAAACTGGGTTATAATATCATTGAAAGATTGTGGCAGCAAGAGTAGACACTTTTTAACAGATAACAAAGGTTGGTAGTCAAATGCAGCAGTGAGTTTCCTTCAATCATCTTTCTGTCTGGACTGCCAGTGGAAAGTATTGCCTATTCTGAGAAATGTCCTAACCCTCTGTCTTAGTCAATGTTTTATTGCTGTGAAGAGACACCATGACCACAGCAACTCTTTGAAAGGAAACCATTTAATCAAGGTTTGCTTTCAGTTTCAAAAGTTCAGTTCATCATTGTCATGGTGAGAAACAAGCAGTCAGGCAGACGTGGTGATGGAGAAGGAGCTGAGAGTCTACATCTTGATCCATAGGCAGTAAGAAGAAGAGAGTCTTTGGGTCTGACTTGGGTTTTTGAAACCCCAAAGTCTACCCTTGATGATACACTTTCTCCAAAATGGCCACACCTCTTAATCCTTTGAAATAGTGCCACTCTCTAAGCACTTAAATATATAAACCTATGGGTGCATTCTTATTCCAACTACCATACCTTTTCTGTTAATCCTTCAAGTATTCTACCCTTCTAGTCCCTACTCCAGGCATTTCTTTTAGTTGATTCCACATTCATTTACATTTACAATCAAGATAGCCATCATAAATTCACCTGTTGTCAAGGAGCCATCCAATCTGATGCCATGCTTAATTTCCAAGTGAAGACAATAACAAGGTCACAATTTTGCCTAACATGGCATAATTGTCCAATGTACAGCAAAGAGCACAGTCTTCTTCCACTTGAATAAATTGCTAAGTCCATTGAAAAGTGATTAATTTTTCAAAAATTCAATTGGACCTTACAGATTTACAACTCCTAAGTACCAATATTATCTGTCCTATTACACTGCTCTATTTAATGTTAAAGAAAGAGAGGAAAATATGCTTAATTTGTATACATGTACAAAGGAATTGTTAAAATATGGCAGAAATATATCAATTATACTTTTTATTTCTTTAATTAATCACATGGCCTTAGCTGTTATAACTATCTTCTTTTCCTATTTATTTTGTGTGTTTTTCCGTATTAATCGTCTACTAGGTTTTGCTTCTTTGTCTGGTATTGTGACACACTCCTCTATTCTTGAAGGGCTTGGGCCATTTGTCATTCTATTTGAATTGAGTATTGTAGGTTTCTATTAACTTTAACCACAGGATATGGTATCATCAAGTGAAATATCCCCTGCACTCTCCTTGTCTTAACTTTTACACTTGTACACATACATTTTCTTGGAAAATTTCAATTTTTATTGTTCTGCTTTATGTTTCCCTCTCATTATAGATCTGGATTGAAATGGTGATTAATAACTATGACACAGCCTGAATGCTATCCTGTCTTGAAATTTCTAAGGACAAACAGACTTAATCATAATCTTCCATTTTAACATTACCCAGGTTCTCAGGACCTAGAAGAATACAATCAGATTCTCGATAGCATATCATATCAATGGACTCTAACCCAGTCCCATTTGTTCTACTCTGAAGTACTATGAAACAAGCCTCCACTGTCTTCATTTCTTCTAGCATTTTTATCTTCCAAACTTCTAAAATAATCCTTTAAGCGCTGCTTATACTATTTGAGTACTTTTTTAAGTTCAAAGTGACAAATTCTTCCACATTCCTTCTGTAAACTAGTTCAAAAAACATAAAACAACATGAACAGGTTTATCCCAGAAGTGACGCCATATCTGGTACCACAGCCTGTATTAGTCAGAGTTAGAGAGATAGAACTAGTAGAATGCATATATAGCATGATTTACTGGTATGGTTTATTTGGTGCACACTGGGTCATACAATAACACCTTCAGGCATACTGTGAGGAAGAGGACCCAGTAACTTCTTAGTCTATGAGAATGGATGCTTCAGGAGTGTCAATCTGGAATCAAAGAACTTCAGGATATCCAAAAGGATGCTCTTCCTCAATCTAATTTTGGAAGAATGGGTAAAAAAAGTCTAGGTCCCAACATCGGAAAGGATTGCAAGAGAAATTTCAGCAGTAGAGCAACTCACTAGCAAATAGTGAAGATGAGCAGGCCATCACCACCTTTCATTCAGATCTCTTTATTATGGCTGCCAGCAGATGTGTTGATCACCTGGGGAAGAGTCTTTCTTATCTACCTCTAGGAAATACCCACTCAGACCTGCCAGAGGCATGCCAAAGAGTTGACTTCAAGACTAATCTAGTTGACAATCATTTCTAATTTTACTTTCTGGGTATAGACCTATCCCGTATCAGTATAAAATGATTCCTCATCTTAAGCAACTTTCCGTTGTGTAATTATGGTTTGTAACTACATCTATTTAATTATTATTTGTCTTCCATAGTATTTTATGCGATTTATCACAGAAGGTAGTTAAGGTATGAATGACTATCCACTGAGCATACAAGGAACAGAACCAGAAAGAAATTTAGCTGTACTTTCTGTAATCCATTCAGAGTCCTCATAAAGGAAGACTGAAAACTGTCCTCATTGCTACAGTAAAACCACCTGTGCAAAAGTGTAGTGTGTAGTTAAAGTAAACAAACTATGGTACTCTGGCTAAGCACCGGCATCAGCGGTCTCAGTTTGGCTCCTAGCCTGGTACATAGCCCAAGACCTAGACCGCATGTTTCCCCTAGCCAGTGCCTCTCCCACAAACACTGGCTTTGTCTTTCCAGAGCTCCATGTTCAGTCTCTGTCTCTGCGACCAGCTGCCAGTTGCTCTTGCCAGCCTGCGCTCCACTGTGGTTACCTCTCCCCTGGAGCTTGGTCCTTGCCCCATCTTCCTGTTCTATAGCCTGGCTGAATGCTGCCTCTGAAAGGTTCTTTCCCTCTGGCCCACCTGAGTTGCTGCGAATGGAAAACAACAGACAATCTTAGTTTTAAATCAAAAGATGACACAACCCATGGGCGCGGAACCTACCGTCCTAAACTCATCAACTATACTATGTTGGAAATTTTCAGTCAGCAGAAGCTGCCACCAGGTCTAACAGTTTGGAGTCTGAGTCTACATCTTGCTTCCTCTCACTCCCCACCTTGCTGTAAAAGGGACCTTCCTCCTGTGTCCCCTCTTACTCTCTCAGACTGGGTCCTCCTTTTTGCCCAGCGATTGGCTTGTCATCTTTATTATCTAATCAATTAATTAGGGGAAAATTCCCGTACACAAATCTACCATTTAACTTTCTTTATTGTTTTAAATCTCCACATGATTTGTAACAATTAATACACTGAATAAGTAAGTTTTCCTGAGTAAGGCCAATTTCATCCTAGCAAGGATGAACTCAGGTTGCCAGGCTTGTGAACCAAACACCTTTGCTTATTAGGTTGTTTTCCTGTCCCATTGCTTTAAAAAAAATAACCTTTTAGTTGTACTATTATTACATCATTTCCCTCTTCTCTCTCCTCCCTCCAAACCCTTCTGTGTACTTCCCCCTGATCTCTCTTTTGAAATAAGCCCAGACCGGTTGTGAACCAGCCCTCTCTCACAACTCTCAGCTTGTCAAGTGCTGGAGTCACAGATTTGTATTACCATAGTGGCATCTCTATAGTGGAGTTCCTTTATCCCTGGCCACATTTATTCCACTTCTTTTGTTCTCTTCACCATTTTTCATCTCTCTCTCTCTCATTGTTTCCTTTCCTTCCTTTCCTGGGCTTGCACCTTCTTTTCTTTCCTTTCAATAGTTATTATTATTATTATCCAGTTTTGGTAGGCACCTAAAATCATGGATTTCCATATGACATTGCCACGTGTGTAAATCATGGTACTTTGATCATATTGTTACTACTTGACAGTGTCCTCCTCTTTCACCCTTTCACCTGTTTGTCCTTTTCTTTTTTTTTTTTTTAAAGATCTATTTATTTATTTATTGTGAGTACGCTGTAGCTGTCTTCAGACACGCCAGAAGAGGGCGCCAGATCTCATTACAGATGGTGGTGATGTCCTTTTCTTTCTCTAAGCAGTCCCATTCCTGCTTTCGTGAAATACACACACACACAGAGCTTTAAATCTAGGTTCAATGTATGAGAAGATATGCAATATTTGTCTTTCCTTTTACCACCATTATGCTTTCCTATATCTCTTCTCTGTCCTTTAGGCTCCTTCATATTCCCTAAAAGCCACTTTTTTATTTTTATACTACAACAGTATCCGTCCATCCATCCATCCATCCATCCATCCGTCCGTTCATCCATCCATCCATCCATCCATCCACCCATCCATCCATCCATCTATCCATCCGTCCGTCCGTCCGTCCGTCCGTCCATCCATCCATCCATCCATCCATCCATCCATCCATCTATCCATCCGTCCATCCATCCATCCATCCAAGTCTATATTCTCTACTTCAGAAAAAATACACAGGTTTTGTTTCTTCCAGGTCTGACTTATTTCAATGATCACAATGACCTCCAGTTCTGTTCATGTTTTTGCTAATGATACGAATGCATTCTTCTTTATGCCTGAATACAATTTCATTGTGTATATGTACATTTTCTTTATTGATTCATCTATTGATGAGTGTTTAGTTTTAGCTATTATAAATAGTGTTGCAATAAACATGATAGTGCAAGTATCTTTGTGGGATGCTGACATAGTCTTTTAGGTATGTACCCAGGTTTAGTAAATGATTCTATCTTCAATACTAAAGGCCATATCCTTTCATGGTATTTTCATAATCACTGCTTGGTACAGTCGAGATGTCCAGAGCCATTTTTTCAGTGTTTTTTTTTTGGGAGAAATTTGTTTCAATATGCAATCAATAGAATTTATTCCAGAAAGTTTCTTTATAAAACTTATTCTAGAATATTTTTCATCATAGATCTATAATCCTAAATAATTTTTTAACTAAATATAACATTTAATCATAATTTACACCTAAACAGTACTTACACTCAGTGTTAATTTATAGTATATTATTTAATTCTAAAACATTTGTTAAGAATTGTCACTTGAACCAGCTGTGGTGGTGCATGTCTTGAATCCTAGAACTGACAGGTGGGGCAGGGAGATCTCTGTGTGTTTGATGACAGACTAGTCTACATAACAAGTTCCAGGACTGCCAGAATCACATAATAAACACATGTCTCCACAACAAAAATTGTCACTTGGTGCTTGACTCTTCTTCAATCATTAATATGGTTCAATGACCTAAGAAGAAAATTCTAAGTCAGGTCATAAGGACAAATCACCTGCTTTTCCAAAGAATGCAAACAGTAGTGGGATGCTGTTACAATTGTTTTGAATTTGTTAGGCAGCTTTGTATTTGGAGGCGTGGTTCAGAACTGACTATGAAAATTTCCTTTCTTCTGTAGTTATTATAATTTGTTCTGAAAATTATTTTTTATGTCAACTTGTATTGAATAGGAGAGAAAAATAGAGATAGAGACATGCAAAGTTGCTGTATATGAGATTTCCCAAGATTCAATTTGTTTGTTAAAAGGATGTCACTACATGAAATCAATATTCATGTAAAAATGAAGGATAATGATCTTGTCCTCCTTCCTCTTAGAAAGTGATATCTTTTCCTCAGATTTGTCCATGATACTAATATTTCCTTCCTTTTAACATAGCCTTTACTCTGCAAAGCACCCTCACAGATGCTTGTTTTAGTTTACTGTTTCCCAGGATCAGGATAAACGAATGGCTTGAAGGATAGATTAGAGCTATCAGCTCACCCCAAATTACAGCTAATGCACTCTCTGGCATAAAGTAGCTGGAGGTGGCTATGAGAAAGGCCAGACAGTAGACAACAAACAGGGCAAGGAAGGAAATTACTGCTTTTGTGGCTTTCACATGAGCTGTTGTGCTGGGATCTTTGTATCCTGTTACACTAAGTTGCATCTGCTTGGTGTGTCTCCATAGGGAGAGGATCAAGAGGAGAAATGAGACCAGGGACACAGAAAAGGGGAACAGCATGACCAAGTTGAGATTTACCTTGACAGAAGCATATCCAGCTTTATTTACTTTACATCTCAAAGTAGAGTTTATTCTCTCCTTTGTCTTGACACAACCTCTGAAATCATCATTCAAATTTTCAGTGACTGGGAGGCTAAAACACAGGGAGAGAATCACACATGCCAGTAGAGTCCTGAGAATTAACTTGTCAATTCTCCACTTTATCCAGAGGAAAAGAGGGTGGAAGAAGTTTGATATTTTGAAGAGATAGAAAATGCTGAGGCAGGTGGCAAACCAGACACTTAAATGGTTGGTAAGTGTCCAGAAGAAGTCAATGGTCCTCATTTCTTTACCACTGTTGTAGGTGTCTGGATACTGCACCAATATAATACAATCTAATAGGATTATGCACTGTAGACAAATTCTGGACATGGCCAGACTTGAGAGGATTAAATCAATAGAGGCAATCTTCCTATTCTTCATCCAGCCCATGAAGTTTACCAGTGCAATGAATGCATTTCCTAAAATCCCTACTAAGGCCTCACCAACAGCTACAAGCATTAAGGTAGTATCTGTTTCATATGTCATTTTAAAGTAGAGAAGTATCCAATTAGTTTCTAGCTGAGTTGATGTAGTTTGGTTTCTATACTTGGCAGTTTAGGGTTCGCTGTTCTTGTCTTGACCTCCTTAAGTTGCAGTCTGTCTTGTGATGAAGATGAGAATTATACATGAAGACTGTAGAAAGTTTATCTGAATCTCAATTAGCCTTTAAAATAGTGTGTTTGAAGATCCTTATGGTATGTCCATTTATCTTCTCCAGAGGTCATTCTACACAGTTTTAATTTAGGTTGAGCTACTATTTGCTAAGATGCAAATTTACCCAATTCCTTTCCATGGTCCCAAGCCGTTTATCTGAGGCTAAGTTTTACAAATTTGGGATTGAGAAATCATACTAGTAACCTCATTACAGCTACTTGATTGAATAAGTAAAAATGTAGAGCACTCAGTTAAATTTGACTTTTAGATAAACAATGAGCATCTTTTAAATGAATATTTTAGAGCTTAGAGGGTAGCAAAAGATCAACTGAACTAAGTCTAGTTGGGTATCCTGTGTTATTTTAGGCAACCCAACTCCCAAGAATTTCCTAGCAATTAGAAAATTGGCAGCAGCTGAAATTTGTGGAGAACTTCCATCATAGTATACAATTATGTTTCTTCTTATTAAGGAATTTAAATTTTGGCTCCTCATTGAGAAATAGACCTTTTAAGAAAGTTTAACATACACTCCCTATAATTTAACTCTTCATAAAAAATCTTTTTATTAATTCTTTGTGAATTTTATATCATGAACCCCATTCTACTCATTTCCCCATCCCCACACTCTGGACAACACCCCAACAACCCACCAAAACCCAAAACCAAACAAAACCAAAACACCACCACCACCACCACCACCACCACCATGACCACCAAAACCTAACAACAACAAAAACAAAACAACAAAACCAAAACCATCTGGAAGTTGTAGTGCATCACACAGTATACCCTTTTATTCAGGCATCTTTACTTGAAAATGTTCATTGCAATGAGATATTGGTCTGTTGTAGGCGTCTGGCTTCTGCTACACTATCAATACTGGCTCTTCACTGAGACTTCACTCAGATATTCTGCAGTTCCCCTGTGTAATTAAGATTCTGCAGCTTCAGATATGCAGGACTGGCCTCTTCATGTGGTACAGCAATTCATAGAAGGGCAGGGTCAGCTTTCCTATTCTTATGGCCTCAGGGCCTGCTTTCTGTGGCCATGTCACCAGGGAGAGCTCTATTGTGCAGCCCAGGTGAGGTGTAGAGTGTTCTTCTGAGTGCTGCTGCTTGAGAGGGGCTGGGCCAGCTCTCCTCCCTGGTGCAGGTGGAGAGAGGAAAGTGGGGTAGGGCATCTTTCCCTCACCCACACCACCACATGGCAAACAAATGGCAGGGCCAGGTCACCTGTGCCAATGCCACCAGTACCAATTTTACTGTGCTACCCAAATGAGGTGTGTGTGTGTGTGTGTGTGTGTGTGTGTGTGTGTGTGTGTGTGATGCTCTTGCTGTAGCCAGTGAGGAGTGGAGCCACCTCTGCACAGTCCTTAGAAATCAACTTGGCTCAGACAAGGGATATCCACATGGCCTTTGGGGGTAGCAGACCTCCAGTGCTGAAGGGCCACAGACTCAGACACAGCCCTTGGTGGCAGCACAGACCCAGTACTTACCCATGTCCTCAGGTAGCATCACTGGCTACTTATATCAGGCTGTTTGTCGTTACTGTAATGTCTACAGTTCTGCTTTTCATGGTGCACACACTTTTCTCCTTTTCTTTCTCCATCTCTCTCCCCCTTACTTGCTTATCTTAGTGGCAAATTGGGGTTTCTGGGTGTCTGGAGTCATCTGAGGCTTGCTATGAATGTTCAGGCCATGCGATGCTTGTCTGGGTTCATGTCTCCAATTTTTTTGAGTTATTTGTTTTGTGTGACACAGAATACCAGTTAAATGATGCAATGCTTCCCTTCTATTTCTTTCTTTTCCTTTTAAAAAGAAAATGATATATTAGAACAATGAGGGGAGGGATTGGTAAGGGTAGGACTGGAAAAAGTGAAGGGAGGGGTCTGTGATCAGGATATAAACTGAATTAAAAAGTAAAAATAAAAATAAAAACATGAAAGAAATGATCCATTGTACTTTATTAAAATTTAAAATTCTATTTTTGAAATACAATGTAATAAAAAATGGAACGACAAGCCACAGGTGGACCAAAAATATTCTTACAAACATACATATCATGAAAAATTTATATATGGAATATTAAGGAATTATGAAAATGCAATAAATGGAAAATATCTCTTAATTAAATGAATGATTTATAACATTTTGATGGTGACTTTTCTTTGTCACAGGTAGATATGAAGATCACATAAGCACATGAAAAGTTACTTGCTAACATTATTAGTCATTGGAAAGACAAACTTGCAGTGTGCTACGATAGCATTGCACATATACCTGATTGACTTCAGTGAATGAATGCAAACAGGAATGAAACTCCAGCAATGCTAAGTGTCAATAAGCAGCTGAACCGCGAAGATTTCACTTGTGTCTCATTCATGTGACCACTGCAATTTACTTCCCAAGAAACAGTGCTGGCATTTCTTAAACAGGAAGGCATTTCTTAAAAAGCTAAACATGTGACTCAAATATCACAATCCTGGAACTTATCCATGGGGTTCAAACGTGTGCATACACAAATACATTGATATTTGGGTGATTATGGTGTATTTCATAATGCTTAGTCCTGGAAACTTCCCAGACAGCATTAATCAGTGCATGGACAAATTATATCCATAAAATACCATTTGGCATTTAAAAGGAAGAAATTATTGGTACATCCAACATGGAGCAGTCTTAAAAGCATTATAGTAACCGAAAGTCAGGCCAAGAACTCTAAGTGACAGCCACATAATGACCACATTCACAATGTAGTGGACTCTTGAGCTATAATTATACTTACTTGTGAAAAATTCATAAGAATACTTTTAAGTGCTAAAATTATCTTTTGTAAATTGGTCTCTGGTCACTTAGATCAACCACAAATTCACCATAAACTCCTAGTGTAAATAAATCTCTGGATAAATGCCTATTCAATATATCCCTGACCTAATGGTTATAAGAACAGCCTGATCACTGAACTGCTATCTTGTACTTCTGTAAACAACACCGGTTTGCTGCAGATGTCTACAGCTGTCTTTCTGTATACATCAGAGTTGTGGTGTTAGCCTTTAAAAACGTGTACAAATTGTAGATTGTGACTACTTTCCATTTCTCCACCTGGCACATCTTCATCATAGTAAAGACTATCTTAGTAAAGTAAGACTATCATAGTAAAGGCATCTTGGATGTTTTTCTCTTTGAGTGCCCCCATAAAAACATGTCTAGAAGAACAGGTGTGTAGAATGTAACACACTCTTCTTAGATAGACCTCAAATTCATAGTTCCCATTTGACGAAAAAAGTTAAATTTTATTAAGATTAAATTAAGAAAGCTAAAGCATATTCATCATATACTTAAAAATAAAATGTATAAGGAGCTTGTGAATCTCTCAATAGTTTGAACTTTGAACCCCTTACACAGTTGACTTTAAGGAAAGAAAACCCAAACACCTTTAATGTGAAACAATACTCCACTCCACGAAGACTTAACAAACTATTTTAATTGTAATAGAACTATACCAAAGAATATAGAATGAATTAGCATGGTTTTAGAATTACTAGCGAGGGAGTATGTTTGATACTCTTAGCAATGAGATAGAAAATCATTTTTTTATTTTTTCTTTTTATTGAAAATAGACAGTTTTTCTCATCATAATATATCCTGATTTTGGTTTCCCTCTCTCTCCTCCTCCCAGTTTATTTCCACCTATCCTTCCATCTAGATCTACTCCATTTATTTCTATTATTAGAGAACAAACAGGTTTGTAAATGATAATAATAAAATAAATAAGATAATTCTAACATACCAGAATAACACAAAACAAAGAAAAAAGATTTCTAGAGAAGGCATAAAAAACAGACCCAGTCCTTCACACTCTTAGGAGTCCCATAAAAACATTAAACTGGAAGTTATAACATACACAAAGGACCTGGTGCACACCTGTGTAGGCTCAGTTCATGTTGCCTCAGTTTCTGTTTGTTCATATGGGCACTGACCGTGTTGATTTAGAGGGCCTTGCTTTCTTTTGTTTTCTATCCTCACTGTCTCTTACATGAAACAGTTAAAGGTTACCAGAAGAGAAGAAATACAATACACAAAAAGAGAATGGAAGTGAAGTTACATTTTCATGACACACATGTTTCTGTGCTGGCATTTATCCAAGCTGTGCCATTTTTCACCAGCTTAGTATATCCTTGTGAGGATATAATTAAAAGAAAAAAAACAGATACTAGTGGCCTAGTAGTTTAAACAGTAAATGGCTAGGTATATTCCCATTCCCCCCCCTTTTTTTTTACTCAAGGCATGAACATTTTGGTGATGTATCTCTCTGTAGCTTCAAGGCTTCAGTTCGTCAGTTTAAGGCTGACCAGCAAGGAAATTACAAACCATTCTAACAGGGCCAATGAGCTATTTTGTAAATTTTCCACTATAGCTAGTAAAAAAAGTGGGTGAGGGGAATTTGCTACTGTGAGGAAATAAAAGCTAAGATGATGGTACCAAAATGCACATTTAAGTTCTTGGGGACTGTTCAGATACTATGAGTGAATGTCATTACTGGATGTTAGGTTTCTGGGTATAAGGCTGCGCAGCATCATTGAACTAATCATACACATTCTGGAGATAACTAGTAAGGGTGCAGTCAGTGGAGGAGATCCTTTGCTTCTCATTTAGGGCAAAACAGTTGATTAGTCCATAGTGTCCATTCCCCAACAGCTCTACTATGTGTTTTCCAGTTGCTGAGATAATGCAAATTTTGTTAGTATTGAACATGTTTGCAGACAGAGCACTCAAATTCACTGTGATGGACTCATTTTCATGGCCTAGCTAGATTAGGATAGATTTTTCAAATCATGTGTTGTTTATTTGCTATTATTTATTTGATATCATTCCTCAAATGCTCAGTTCTCCTTTGAAGGGACACTATTTATACATTCACAAACACCATTCTAACTATTTGTTCCAAACTGTTTGTGTTCTTTTTTTTTCTTTTCCTTTTTTTACTTCTATTTTTTTACAGTCCAGTCATCACCCATCCCCCAGTCAGCACTTCCACAGTTCTTCATCCCATTCCTCCTCCCCTGTCCCCAAAGATATCTTAACCTCCTCACCAACCCCCTGCCCGTCCTCCCCATTCCCAGGGGCCTCAATACTCTCAAGGGTTAGGCAAGTCTCCTCTTGCTGAGGCCAGACTAGGCAGTCCTCTGCTATTTGTGTATGTGTGTGTATGTATGTGTGTGTGTGTGTTTGGGGCATTGGATCAGCTAGTATGTGCTTCCTGGTTGGTGATTCAGTGTCTGAGAGATCTCAGGGGATCAGGTGAGATGAGCTGGTCATCCTATGGAGCCACCCTTCTCCTCAGTTTCTTCTAGGCCTTGGACCCTCCCTTTGAGATGGATTCCAAGCTGGACTAGTCACTAGATCTTTTTTTCTTCAGTTACTTCCCTGTTTTTGTCCCTGCATTTCTTTGAAATAGGAACAATTTTGAGTAACAGTTTTTAACTGTGGGATGTCCACCCCATCCATCCACTCAATGCCCTGTCTTTCTACTAGAGGTGTACTCTACAAGTTCCCTCTCCCCACTGTTCGGCATTTCATCTAAGGTACCTCCCTTTGATCCTGAAAGTCTCTTACCTCCCAGGTTTCTGGTACATTTAGAGGGTTCTCCCAACTCATCCCCCACCCTAGAAGTTGCATATTTCCATTCATTCTGCCGATCTTTAGGACTTCCTTCTCCACTCCAGTACTTGATCATGTTCCCCTTTTCTCCTTCTTCTCCCCTCTACCATACAGGTTCCTCCTTTGCTCTGCCTCCCATGCTCTCATCTCCCTTCCAAGTGGAATTGAAGCATCCTCTCTTGGGCCTTTTGCCTTGTTAACCTTCTTGAGTTCTGTGGATATCCTGGGTAGTCTATACTTTTGTTAATTTTTTTTGACTAATAGCCACTTTTTAGTGAGTATATACCATGCATGTCCTTTAGGGTCTGAGTTACCTCACTCAGGATGATATTTTCTAGTTCCATCTATTTGTCTGAAAAATTCATGATGATCCTGTGCCACAGGACTCCATACCCAAATAGCTCTGGGAGAGAGCTGGTCTCCCAGGAGTGCAGATAAGCCTGTGAGCACAGGTAAAACAACCACTGCTGCTAAGAGGGAGCCTCCCAGATCTGTCAGGACACAGGAACTGAGAAGCATCCTAGAACAGGAGTCTTACAGTTTCCATCTGTGCCTGGAGATGATGCTGTGCCCCAGGGTTATACACACAACTACTGCCAAGAGAGAACTGGTCTCCCTGAAGTGAGGATACACCTGAGAGCACAGGTAAGACCACCACTTCTCTTCAAATTCCTATCCTAAGAGTGGCCCTCCCAAAGTCATCAGGACACAGGATCAAAAGAACAGTTGGGGACAAGATCCTTCTGGTTTCTGTCTGCACTGCAGAGCTAACCCTGTACCACAGCTCTCCATACCTAAATACCTCCAGGAGAGAACTGGCCTCCCAGGAGTACTGACACATATACTTGCGGGAGGGACAAGCCACAGTCAGAGACAGCAAGATCAGCTAACACTAGAAATAACCAGATGGTGAAAGGCAAGAGCAAGAACATAAGCAAGAGAAATCAAGGCTACTAAGTATTATCAAAACCCAGTTCTCCCACCACAGCAAGCCCTGGATACCCCAACACACCAGAAAAGCAAAACTCTGATTAGAAGATCACATCTCATGATGATGATAAAGGAGATTAAGAAGAACTTAATAACTCCCTTAAAGAAACACAGTAGAACACAGTTAAACAGCTTGAAGCCCTTAAAGAGGAAACACAAAGAATCCCCTAAAGAATTACAGGAAAACACAACCAAACAGGTAAAGGAACTGAATAAAACCATCCAGGATCTAAAAATGAAAATAGAAACAGTAAAGAAATCACAAAGGGAGACAATCCTGGAGATAGAAAGCCTAGGAAAGAGATCAGGAGTTATAGACACAAGCATCACCAACAGAATACAAGAGATCGAAGAGAGAATCTCAGGTGCAGAAGATACCATAGAAAACATTGATAAACCAGTCAAAGAAAATGCAAAATGCAAAAAAATCCTATCCCAAAACATCCAGAAATTCCAGGACACAATGAGAAGAGCAAATATAAGGATAATAGGTATTGAAGAGAGTGAAGAATCCCAACTTAAAGGGCTAGAAAATAACTTCAACAAAATTATAGAAGTAAACTTCCCTAACCTAAAGAAAGAGATGTCCATAAACATACAAGAAGCCTACAGAACTCCAAATAGATTGGATCAGAAAGGAAATTCCTCCTGTCACATAATAATCAAAACACAAGATGCACAGAACAAATAAAGAATATTAAAAGCAGTAAGGGAAAAATGTCAAGTAACATATAAAGGCAAGCCTATCAGAATTACACCAGACTTCTCACCAGAGACTATGAAAACTAGAAGATCCTGGGCAGATGTCATACAGACCCTAAGAGAGCACAAATGCCAGCCCAGACTACTATATCCAGCAAAACTCTCATTTCCCATATATAAGAAACCAACATAATCCATGACAAAACAAATTTATACAATATCTTTCCACAAATCCAGCCCCATAAAGGATAATGGATTGAAAATTCGAACACAAGGAGGGAAACTACACTCTAGAAAAAGCAAGAAAATAATTTTCTTTTAACAAACCCAAAAGAAGATAGCCACACAAACATAAAAATAACACAAAAAATAACAGGAAGCAACAATCACTATTTGTTAATATCTGTTAACATTAATGGATTCAATTCCCCAATAAAAAGGCATAGACTAATAGACTGGATAAGTAAACAGGAACCAACTAAGTAGTCCAAGCTAATCTAGAACTAAAACAAAACAAAACAAATTTAATGATGTCCTCATTCTTAATAGTTGAATAGTATTTCCTTGTGTAAATGAGCCACATCTTCCATTTCTGTTGTTTTCAGCTTCTGGTTATCACAGATAAGGCCACTATGAACATAATGGTACCCATGTGATAGGGTGGGGCATCTTCTAGGTATATGCCCAAGAGTGGTATAGCTGGGTATTCAGATTTGCTTCCAATTTTCTTAGAAAACTCCAGAGTGAGTCCCAGAGTGGTTGTACCAGTTTGCAATCCCACCAGCAATGGAGGAGTGCTCCTCTTTCTCCACATCCTCAACAACATGTGCTGTCACCTGAGTTTTGGATCTTAACCACTCTGATTGGTGTAAGGTAGAATCTCAGGGTCATTTTGATTTTCATTTTCCTGATGACTAAGGACTTTTTGGAGGGGTAACATGGAAAGAGGATACCATTTGAAATGTAAACAAAGCAAATATCTAATAAAAATGTAAAAAAAAAATTCTTAAAATACTTCTTGGGTATTCAAGATTCATCTGTTGTGAATTCTGTTTCTATACTTCATTTTTTGATTGGATTGTTTGGTTTTTTGGAGGTTAGCTTCTCGAGTTCTTTATACATTTTGGATATTAGCCCTGTATTAGATGTGGGGCTAGTGAAGACATTTTTCCCCAGCCTGTGGGTTGCTGATTTGTCCTATTGACTGTGTCCTTTGCCTTACAGAAACTTTTCACCTTAATGAGGTGCCATTTATCAATTCTTGATCTTAGAGCCTAAGCCATTGGAGTTTTGTTTAGGAAATCTCCTACCCTCCACCATGCCAATGGGTTTGAAGTTCTTTCCACTTTCTCTTCTATTAGATTCAATGTATTTAATTTTATGTTCAGGTCCTTGATTCATTTGGACTTGAGCTCTGTGCAAGGTGACAAATATGAATCTATTTTCATTTTTCTACATACAGACTTGCCATTTAGACCAACACCTTGAAGATGCTTTCTATTTTCCATTGTATATTTTTGGCTTCTTCATCATTGATCAACCTGTCTGTCTCTGTACTAACACCATGCTGTTTTTTTATCACTATTGTTCTGCATGTGAGGAATGGTAATTCCTCCAGAAGTTCTTTTATTGTTGAAAATTGTTTTCTTTTATTTTATTTTATTTTATTTTTTTAATTTACATTCCAAATCACTTCCCCTTTCCCGTTTCCTCCCTCCCCGAAAGTCCCATAAGCCCCCTTCCCTCCCTCTTTTCTCCATTCAACCCCCTCTCGTTACTCTGTCCTGGCGTTCCCCTACATCCAGTCTTTCCAGGACCAGGGGTCTCTCCTTCCATCTTTTTAGAAATCTATTGATATGCTGATTGTGTCTAGGGTATTCCGAGATTCTGGGTCAATATCCCCTTATCAGTGACTGCATACCATGTGTGTTCTTTTGTGATTGGGTTACCTCACTAAGGATGATATTTTCAAGTTCTGACCATTTGCCTAGGAATTTCGTGAATTCATTGTTTTTAATTGCAGAATAGTATTCCATTGTGTAAATATACCACATCTTCTGAATCCATTCCTCCGTTGAGGGACATCTGGGTTCTTTCCAGCTTCTGGCTATTATAAATAAGGCTGCTATGAATATAGTGGAGCATGTGTCCTTATTGCATGCAGGTAAAGTCTCTGGGTATATGCCCAGGAGTGGTATAGCCGGATCCTCCGGGAGTGTCATGCCCAGTTTTCTGAGGAACCGCCAGACTGCTTTCCAGAGTGGTTGTACCAGCCTGCAATTCCACCAGCAGTGGAGGAGTGTTCCTCTTTCTCCACATCCTCGCCAACAACTGCTGTCTCCTGTGTTTTTGATCTTAGCCATCCTGACTGGTGTGAGATGGAATCTCAGGGTTGTTTTGATTTGCATTTCCCTAATGACTAAGGATGATGAACATCTCTTTAGGTGCTTCTCAGCCATTAGATATTCTTCAGGTGAGAACTCTTTGTGTAGCTCTGTACCACATTTTTTAATAGGGTTACTTGCCTCTCTGGAGTTTAACTTCTTGAGTTCTTTGTATATCTTGGATATTAGCCCTCTGTCGAATGTAAGGTTGGTAAAGATCATTTCCCAGTTAGTTGGTTGCCACTTTGTCTTTTTGACGGTGTCTTTTGCCTTGCAAAAACTTTGTAATTTAATGAGGTCCCATTTGTCTATTCTTGATCTTAGAGCATAAGCTATTGGAGTTCTGTTCAGGAAATTCTCCCCTGTGCCCATATGTTCAAGGTTCTTCCCTAGTTTCCCTTCTATTAGTTTCAGTGTGTCTGGTTTTATGTGGAGATCTTTGATCCACTTAGAATTGAGCTTAGTGCAAGGAGATAAGGATGGGTCAATTTGCATTCTTCTGCATGTTGACCTCCAGCTGAGCCAGCACCTTTTGTTGAAAAGGCTATCTTTTTTCCACTGGATGGTTTTAGCTCCTTTGTCAAAGATCAAGTGACCATAGGAGTGTGGATTCATTTCTGGGTCTTCAATTCTGTTCCATTGATCTACATGTCTGTTACTGTACCAATACCATGCAGTTTTTAACACTATTGCTCTGTAGTACAGCTTGAGGTCCGGGATACTGATTCCCCCAGAGGTTCTTTTACTCTTGAGAATAGTTTTAGCTATTCTGGGTTTTCTGTTATTCCAGATGAATTTTTGAATTGCTCTTTCTAACTCTATGAAGAATTGAGTTGGGATTTTGATGGGGATTGCATTGAATCTGTGTATTACTTTTGGTAAGATGCTCATTTTTACTATATTAATCCTGCCAATCCATGAGCATTGCAGATTTTTCCATCTTCTGAGGTCTTCTTCAATTTCTTTCTTCAGAGACTTGAAGTTCTTGTCATACAGATCTTTCTATCAGACCTTCAAAGAAGACCTAACACCAATACTCTTCAAACTGTTCCACAAAATAGAAACAGAAGGAACACTACCCAACTCGTTCTATGAAGCCACCATTACACTAATACCAAAAGCACACAAAGATCCGACGAAGAAAGAGAATCTCAGGCCAATCTCTCTTATGAATATCGATGCAAAAATACTCAATAAAATTCTTGCCAACCGAATCCAAGAACACATCAAAACGATCATTCACCACAATCAAGTAGGCTTCATCCCAGGGATGCAGGGATGGTTCAATATAAGGAAATCCATCAATGTAATCCACTACATAAACAATCTCAAAGAAAAAAACCACATGGTCATCTCATTAGATGCTGAGAAAGCATTTGACAAAATTCAGCATCCTTTCATGCTAAAGGTCTTGGAAAGATCAGGAATTCAAGGCCCATATCTAAACATAGTAAAAGCAATTTACAGCAAACCAGTAGGCAGCATCAATCTAAATGGAGAGAAACTTGAAGCAATCCCACTAAAATCAGGGACTAGACAAGGCTGCCCTCTTTCTCCATATCTTTTCAATATAGTACTTGAAGTTCTAGCTAGAGCAATTAGACAAGAAAAAGAGGTCAAAGGGATACAAATTGGAAAGGAAGAAGTCAAACTATCACTATTTGCAGACGATATGATAGTATACATAAGCGACCCAAAGAACTCCACCAGAGAACTCCTACAGCTGATAAACGACTTCAGCAAAGTGGCCGGATATAAAATCAACTCAAGCAAGTCAGAAGCCTTCCTATACTCAAAGGATAAGCAGGCTGAGAAAGAAGTAAGAGAAATAATACCCTTTACGATAGCCACAAACCATATTAAGTATCTTGGCGTGACTCTAACCAAACAAGTGAAAATTGTTTTCAATATCCTAGGTTTTTAGCTTTTCCACATGAAATTGGAACAGAGGGCAGGAAATAGTCAAAGTCAGCAAACTCAGGGCTGAAATCATCTAAATAGAAACAAAGAGAATGACACACACACACACAAAATCAACAAATCCAAAAGCTGGTTCCTTGAGAATATCAACAAGAAAGATAAACCCCTAACCAATCTAGTTAAAGGTCACAGAAACAGAATCCAAATTAACAAAATCAGAAAGGGAAAAGGAGAGAAAACAACAGAAATTGAGGAAATTCAAAAAAATAATCAGATCCATCTACAAAAGCCTGTACTCAACAAAACTGGAAAATCTAGATGAAATGAATAAGTTTTTAGACAGATACCATATATCAACATTAAATTCAGAGAAGGTAAACTATCTAAACAGGCCTATATCCCCTAAAGTAATAGATGTCATTAAATACCTACCAACCAAAAAAAAAAAAAAAAGCCCAGGGCCAGATGGGTTTAGTGCAGAGTTCTACCAGACCTTCAAAGAAGACCTAATACCAACACTCCTCAAACTATTCCATAAAATAGGAACAGAAAGAACACTACCTAATTCATTCTTTGAATTACTCTTATACCTAAGCCACACAAAAATCCAACAAAGAAAGAGAACTGCAGACCAATCTTGCTTATGAATATAGGTGCAAAAATACCCAAAAAAATTCTATTCTCACAAACCAAATCTAAGAACACATCAAATTATCATTTGCCATGATTATGTAGGCTTCATCCTAGGGATGCAGGGTTTGTTCAGTATAAGAAATTCAATTAATATAATCCACTATATAAACAAACTCAAAGAAAAAAATCATATGATCATCTCAGTCATCTCTTTGATGCTGAAAAAGTCTTTGAAAATATACAACAACCCTTCATGTTAAAAGTATTCAAGAGATCAGGAATTCAAGGCAATATATAGCAAGTCAATACATAGCAAGCCAATATCAAATTAAATGAAGAGATACTTGAAGCTATCCCACTAAAATCAGAGACAAGACAATGCTGTATCTATTCAATATAGCACTGGAATTTCTAGCTAGTGCCAATAAGACAACCAAAGGAGATCAAGGGGATATAAATTGGCAAAGAAGAAGTAAAGGTATCACTATTTGCATATGATATGACAGTATACATAAGCAACCCCAAAAATTCTACCAGAGAATGTTTAAAGCTGATAAATAACTTCAGCAAAGTGGCTGGATATAAAATTAACTCAAACGAATCAGTAGTCTTTCTTTATACAAATGACAAATGGCTGAGAAAAAAAGAAAGGGAAGCAACTCCCCTTACAATAGTCACAAATAATGTAAAATATTTTGGGGTAACTCTCACTAAACAAGTGAAAGATCTGTATGACAAGAACTTCAAGTCTCTCAAGAAAGCAACTAAAGAAGACCTCAGAAAATGGAGAGATCTCCCATGCTCACGGATTGGTCTGATTAACATAGTAAAAATGGTCATCCTATCAAAAGCAATCTACAGATTCAATGCAATCCCATTCAAAATTCAAACTCAATTCTTCAAAGGCATGCTTTTGTTCTTTACAAGTTGGATATTAATCTGTATCAAGTGAGTACAAATATTTTATTAAAATATGTAGTCATATGTCCTCTCTGCCCATTGTCTTCTTTGCTATACAAAATCTTTTTATTTTTAATTTGTTCCACTTGGCTGTTATTGCTTGTTGGGTAATATTAATTTTGTTCAACCAGACCAATTCTTTTCCATAGGCTTTATTCAATAAATTTCAGGGTTATAGTTTTCATTTGCTTTGGTTCATTTAGCTAATATCTATATATTGCATGATAAGGGATTTAGGTTAATTCTATTGTGTGCAGATACAAAGTTTTCTCAAAGCTATTTACTGACATTTATAATTTCTAGCACCTCAGTTGGATATTGGTTGATAAATATGTAGATTTATTTCTGGTCTTGATTCCATTTCTCTTTGAATGTTCTAAGGCAGTGCCATGTTGAAGTGGAAACATATTGTCCTGGCTGTTATTGTGTTTTTATATTGGTGTCTAGGGATCTGGGTTTGTGAAAATTTTAATTCTATGTGTTAATATCTGGTCTTGCCTTTGATGGGTGGCTGTTTTATACATTGGTTTCTGTGGCCCTCTTTGCTTCTTAAGAGAATGTGGTGGTTGTGTGTTGTCTAGTAGGAAATTCTGGGATCTTGCTAGGTGTGATCACTGGGGTTCCTGGTACAATGTGTTTCTAGGTATTGGAAGCTGACACTTAGAAACAGGTTTGGGTGAGGAAGGGAGAGGTTCAGGGGTCCACATGTGGAAAGAAAGCAGAGTATTCCATCAATTTCTGCTTAGTCCTTAGAATAGGGGTAGAAAACAAGAAGAGGCCATAGTAGGCAATCTGCTACAGGGCTGGGAATGGATATGGAGGAAAGGAGGGATAGTGAAGATCTGAAACTATCATAAGTATTTAACTAACATACTTGCCTCTGTCTTAGGCAGCTGGCAGGTTCACAGGAATGAATGCCTTCTTGAGTTAGTAATTGGGATATTGAAATTTGTAAGTAGAAGGGAGTTTGGAGGAAATGGTCTGTGCATCCACTGGAGGTGGAGGCAGACAGGAAGGAAAAGAAAAAGTAGGTGGTCTGTTACAGAGCTGGAGATGAGACTGGGGAATTGGATCTGGCGCAGAAGAGGAGGGAGTGATAAAGATCTGAGATTACCTGATTTCCTTGTCAGAGTACCTTTAATGTCTTGAAAATTTTCATACAACCGTTACAATTGTGCCATCATAATAAGCAATGCTTATTATAACATGTGCTTATATGAAAAAAAAATCTAAGTTAGGTACATTTTTAGCCTATTGTTGATCATTCATCCCTCTAGTTTTATGCATCAATCGAATAGCTAATTTATTTATATATGCTTCAGTATTTTTAGTATATTATGCATGGTAATTGGGAAAAACTTAGAATAAGTTTGTAAATTATGAGTTTATTTCTTTTTCTTCATGATTTGACTTCATTATTTATTCATTTCCTGCTAACCCATATTAATGCTAAACCTTTTATGTTAATTTTCCCTTTTTATATTCATTTTTATTTATATGCTTGTGACACTATCATAATTGAATGTGTTGCAAGTTTTATACTAGCTGTTTGTATGTCTTATGCATAATTTTCATGTTACAAGGGCTCTTTCACCTTTCTCTCTCTTTCCAGACACATCTTGGGTTCTCTAAATAGAATCAATTTGAATTGTGATTTGTGTATCTTATTCTTCTCCATTACTCATAGTCAAACCAGATGTATAAGAGTTGGGCTAATCTGTCCTACATGTCCTGCTTCTTGCAATCAGTGTTGCAAATAAGGAATATAGTGTTTGCATTTTTGTATTTGTTTTCCACACTCAAGGAGAATAAGTGGTTGTGTGATATATGCATATGTTGTCACAGGATCTTGCTACAGGATGGGATGGCCTTGAAATCAATACATTCTTCCTGCTTCAGCCTTTTGAGTTATGGGGTTATTTACATGAACTACCATATCTGATTGAGTATCCATTTTGACTGTTGATTTCTGAGGTTGTAGACTTCACATTCATTTGTAGCTTCTCTTTGGCAACATTTATGTCTATTTTAGACTCAGCATATTTTATGTCTACAGAAAAAGAGACATTAAAATACATGAAGTAAGTACATGTAAATAAAGTGTAATACTAGCAACAAAATATTTCCATTTACTTGTTTATAAAAAAGAAGAGACTTAATTTTAAAAGAAAATAGAGAAAGATGAATTATAAAGCTGTAGCTGAAGTAAAACCAGGGAGCTCTGGTTGAAAGATATGGTTGTCTAGAATGATTTTTGCTTCATACTTATGAGTAGTCTCAGCACAAGAAAAATTTATCATTCTTCCTTAGCCCTCAAAGCTATTGTGACTTAGTTTGTGCTGTAACTATTTTTTTTCAATGCCAGCTGTTCTTTCAAGTCGGATGGCTGTTCCAGGATAGAGGAATACCTGATAAAGTCAGTGAATTATATGAGTGTGAGACTATAGATCAGATATACCATTTTCTTTCTTTTTCTTCCTTCCTTCCTTCCTTCCTTCCTTCCTTCCTTCCTTCCTTCCTTCCTTCCTTTCTTCCTTCCTTTCATGATAAAATAAATCCCTCAGTCAAAAGCAGTACCTAATAGAATACTATGATGGTTTACAAGGCATTTGTGAGTTCATGGAAGGTAGTTTTGGCAGAAGCATCATGTATCCATTCCAGCAAGGATAAAGTGCTGCTTTTTCTCCAATGAAAGTGGTCTAGTGTACACTTAATCAGCAACCACATCATTGGTTGATCTCCCCAGAAAATTATTCCATATTTGGACTCAGTGTTGATCTTTGCTGCTGGTGTATTTGGTACTCAATAGCAGATATAGCCACACAGAATTGATGAGAAAAAACCCATGCTTTTGAGATCAATGCATGACCACCATCCCTATCATCATGGTCACTGCTCATGGTTTCATTGGGCAATGACAGGGAAGTAAAGCTCTCCACCCTCATCAAAGAAACCTCTTTATTACATCCAATGGAGACCATTAAAGGAAACCTCAAATGGTCAAAATGCAGAGATCAATCCACTCTAGGTCTCCTGCTCCAAACAATACATCTAGAACATGTCAGGCTCAGGGTACACAGCAGAAACAGAAATGAAAATGTTGTAAGAGCAAGGGAACCAAAATGTCTACATATGAGTTAGTGTGCTTTATATATAACAGAGGCATAGATCAATGAAATCTTAAAAATATAATCATCAAATCAAGACCAGAACAATGGCAATACAAGCTGACAAACTATATTGGATGGGAAAAATCTTATATGACTTTTTCATAGATGAAGGGTTACAGGTAACTATTGGTTGCTGAAAGAGAAGAGAATCTTTTTCATGGATGAGATCCCTGATAGGTTATCCAATTTCAAAGTCAGTTCTATAGGCAAATACATATACACAACAATAAATGAATTTAAATGAACTTAGTAACTTAGTAGGACAGACAGACAGACAGACAGACAGACAGACACACACACACACACACCACTAAAAAAGAAGTCAAGAACTTGAGAGGAAGATTGAAGGGCATGGGGAGAGTTGGAGAAGGGAGAGGGAGTAGTAGAAATGATATAAATATGTATAATGAATGAAAATTTAAAAATATTAACTTAAAAAGGAATATGCAAAATCAGAAGTCTGAAGAAATTCTTTACATTACAGAATATAAAAATAAAATCACAAGAACAAGGAAGGTTTCTTGGTGGCTTAAATATTTGCTATGCAAACACGGCAATGTGATTTTGCATCCCCAGCACCCAGATGAAGGCCAGATGCCATGGAATGTTTCTGTAAACCAGAATTTGAGGAGGAGAAACACAGGTTCCCCAGGAGTAGACTTATCAAGCAGTTGAGTTAAACCAGTGAGACTGAAGCCCTGCTTAAAAATAAGTTGAAGAATACTATTAGATTATCAGTCTGTTGCTTTAAGATCAGATTTGCCTCTCTGTGTGGCCTTTCCCAGACAAAGAATTGGCAACCCCCTGCTTCTCCATTTCCCACCTTATAAGGATGCAAGAGGTACTTGTAAGCAAATGTGTATCTTCATTTCAGCTGATGCCTGACCCAAAACTGACTATGGCTAAGATCCTTATACCTCAGGGAGAGTTACCAAAGCAAGACCCCCCCACACTCTCTTGTTTTCATTCTATTTCTCTGTTTTTCTGGTTTGCATGTTCCTCTTCTTGCTTCCTTTCATTATCTCCCCTCCTTCTCTCCCTCTCTTCCTTCTTCCCTCTCTTCTTTTTCTCCCTTCCCTTTTCCTCACATTTCTCTCCAATATTGTTCATAGCATAGATCTCTTTTACCATTTAACCTTAGGCTATTGTTCTTAATGTTTCTATAACGCCCTCTTACCTCCTAGCCTTGTGATGCTGCCTCTGGCATGATGCACTGTCCTTCATGACACTTTACCACTTCATGGCCTAGTGATGTCCTCGCATCATATCATGATTCTAAAAATCTCATTTTCTAAGGGGGTTATTTTAGTGTCAGTATTTTTCTAGAGTCCATCTGCTAGAAAGTGATTAAGGAAGACATTTGATATTGACTTCTGGCATTCATATGCATATGCACAGATAAGTATACACCCCTATTTAGGTGTACACATTTTTGAAACAAACAAACAAACACACACACACACACACACACACACACAAACACACCACACTCCTGGTGAATAATACTGCAGAAATATAAGGAGATGCCCTAGCTTTCAGGAGATATCTATTCTCAAATGTTAAAAGTGTCACAAAAAAAATTTTGATAGAAAAAGAGTGCTAAAATATAGGTACTCCATGAGACATTGGCATTTTCTTTAAGCCACTGCTTTAATATATAGAGTATGCACTTATAGAATGAGCCACCTGACTAGGTATGCTCAGGAATGGAAGCAAAGAGGTTTCTTACTGAGGAAATTGTTCAACCATGGTATTCAGTGAAAGAAGGATTTCAAAGAGTTGATCTCCAGAGACTTTTTGTAGAAGCCTGTCAGCATCTATATTTGGAATTAGAACTTTTACTGCCTATATTGCCAAATATTTACAAGCTGAAAATTTAGTTTTAAAGAAGTCCAAGTCTGGTAGATTCCATGTCACCATTCATAAACAAAATTAAGTCTTTGTTCATAGAGAAGACTATGGGTTCAGTTTCAAGGGATTCTCAGAGGTAAAGACTTAATGAAGCTGTTCAAGATAGAATCACAAAGTCCATGAGGACTAAGCTGTCACAGCCAGAATCAGGACAATTAAGAAAACAAGTCAGTATCTGTGCTTGCACAGCCAGTGCGAGAACTGGCTTTCTCTTGACTTACTAAGAAAAGCTAATGACATTGATTTTTTTTCATACACCTTAACTTCTATCATATTTTTTCTGGGTACAAGAGTTATTATATAGAAAATGTAGCAATATATAAAGGACTCAAAAAGAAAATGACATATAATGTTAATATTTACACATTAGGAACCTATCTAGTTGATTCAAGTACAAATGTGAAGAAAATAGGCTTTTAGGCAAGATACCTATTACCTAATGACTATGTATGTATGTATGTATGCATGTATGTGTGTACATGTCTGTCTGTCTGTTTCTCTGTCTCTCTGTCTGTCTATCTATCTTCTATCAATCATCTATCTATCTCTCTCTCTCTCTCTCTATCTATCTATCTATCTATCTTTCATCATCATCATCATCATCATCATCATCATCATCATCATCATCAGTGTGGGTTCTCTACAAATGCTGTGATGGACAGAGAAATGATCCATTAGAGGCAAGAAGGAGATCCAATTCAGCATAACTTAGCTAGTTGGCACTCGTTCAGACTTCTAGACTCCAAAAACAGACAGTTAATTTTAGCCATATTTAAGCAAAGCACAATTTTGAAAGAAAATTTCTGATGAAAATTAATTCAATCCTGTATGTACAACAGAGCTTCAAGACATCTTTATAGTGAAACTCTTTACAAAGTACATATGTACAGAGTACATATCCTCTTCCATATGGATGGGTACTTTTGACTCAAAAACAATGCTCTAGGTAGGGGTCTAGGGAAAATAATTAAGAAAACATAATAGCCCATGGGATTCAGGATTGGTCTGGCCCTAAGATAACACAGATGCTCCTTAGGTTGTTGTAAAGTAGAAGTGACATCTTTATAAAGATGAGTTTTATGGACTGAGAAGAAATGCTCAAGATCTATAGGAGAAAAGTCTGGGATAAACAAATATAATTGCCCAGGATATTCAAGTTAAGCTTGGTCCTACAAATATCGGATGATCACAAGATTGTGAACTATATCCATCTCAACATTCTGGGTGGAAAACAAATGCACATCTCTTTTTGTAGAAGAGATTAGCCTGCATGCTTAACTTTTCTTGATTTCCTAATTTCCTAGTACTCATTTGTGTCAACAAGGACCTTGTACCATATATATCGATATAGATATAGATATAGATATAGATATATATTGTCTGACTGTCTCAGTTAGAGTTTCTATTGAAATAAAAAACTATAACCAAAAGCACTTTGTAGAGGAAAGAGTTTATTTCACTCACAGTTCCACATAACAGTTCACAATCAAAAGCAGTACAGGTAGGACCATCAGCAGTAGCTGCTGAAGAGGCCATGGAGAGGAATTGCTTACTGGCTTCCTTTACCTGACTTGTTTTTACATGTTTATAGAACCCAGATCCATCAGCCCAGGGATGACGTCAACCACAATGGGCTGGGCCCTCTCCCATCAATCACTAATTAAGAAAATATCCTACAGGCTTGCCTGCAGCTAGATCTTAATGGGGGCTTTTTTTTTAAATTGAGGTTTCCTCCCCTCAGATGACTTTAGCTTGTATCAAATTGACAAAAAACTTTCCAGCTCTCTCTCATAAAACTCTCTCTCTCTCTCTCTCTCTCTCTCTCTCTCTCTCTCTCTCTCTCTCTCTCTCTCTCTCTTTCATATATATATATATATATATATATATATATATATATATGTATATTCTATCTATTTATCATCTATCTGTCTATCTATTGTCTATCTAAATTACTTTCCTCATGGCTACAATAAAATACAAGGAAGAATAGGTTTATCATGGATCACTGAGAAATAGTTTGTCATGGTAAGGAACTCATGACAGTAGGAACTTAATGCAGCTGCTCACATTGCATCCATCATCAGGAGGGAATGAGAAATGAATGCTCAGATTTAGCTAACTCTCTTATTTTTATGCAAACTGGAACCACAGTTCATGGCATGATGCTACCCACATTGAGGTGGGATTTCTTATCTGAATTTGTGCTAAATAATCATGAATGAATATACTAGAAGGCTCATCTATTTGATGATTTATTTAATTACTTTAAAAATTTTTTGAGACAAGATTTTTCTGGGTAGCCCAGTCTGTCCTGAAACTTATTCTGTACACAGGCTGGTCTCAAATTCAGAGATTTTCCTGCTTCTTCCTCCTGAGTGCTGGGATTAAAGATATGTGCAACAGCCCTGTCCAGCACCTCCCAGCCCCTTTCACTGAGTTCACCACTCCTGGGGAAGCACGGCCAGCATGTCTGATAAACTACCCTATAAAGTTGCGGACATCAGACAAGCTGCCTGGGGATGGAAGACCCTGGACATAGTTGAGAATGAGATGCCAGGATTGATGAGCATGTGGGAGATGTATGCAGCCTCCAAGCCACTGAAGTGTGCTCACATTGCTGGCTGCCTGCACATGACTGTGGAGACTGCTGTCCTCACTGAGACTCTCTCATGGCCCTGGGTGCTGAGGTGCAGTGGTCCCGCTGCCCTATCTTCTCTACTCAGGACCATGTAGCAGCTGCCATTTCTAAGGCTGGCATTCCAGTGTTTGCCTGGAAGGGTGAGACAGATGAGTAGTACCTGTTGTGCATTGAGCAGATGTTGTACTTCAAGGATGGACCCCTCAACATGATTCTGGATGATGGTGGTGACTTTACTAACCTCATCCACATCAAATACCCACAGCTTCTGTCAGGCATCAGAGGTATCTCTAAGGAGACAACAACTGGGGTCCACAACTTTTACAAGATGATAGCCAATGGGATATTGAAGGTGCCTGCCATCAATGTCCATGATTCTGTCACCAAGAGCAGGCTTGACAACCTCTATGGCTGCTGGGAGTCCCTCATAGATGGCATCAAATGGGCCACAGATATTATGATTGTGGGCAATGTGGCAGTGGTAGCAGGCTATGATGATGTGGGCAAGGGCTGTGCCCAGGCCCTGAGGGGTTTTGGGGTCCGAGTCATCATCACCAAGATTGACCCCATCAATGCACTGCAAGCTGCCATGGAGGACTATAAGGTAACAACATGGATGGTACCTGTAAGAAGGGCAACATCTTTGTCACCATCACAGGCTGTGTTGATATCATCCTTGGCTGGCACTTTGAACAGATCAAGGATGATGCCATTGTTTGTAACCTTTCAATGTGGAGATTGATGTGAAGTGGCTCAATGAGAATGCTGTGGAGAAGGTGAACATCAAGCTCCAGGTGGACTGCTACAGGCTAAAGAATAGGTGCTGCATCATCTTGTTGACTGGAGGCCATCTGGTCAACCTGGCTTGTGCCATAGGACACCCCAGCTTTGTGATGAGCAACTCGTCACGCACCAGTTGATGGCACAGATTGAACTATGGACCCATCCAGATAAATACCCCATTGGGGTTCACTTCCTGCCTAAGAAGCTGGATGAGGCAGTGGCTGAAGCCCACCTGGGCAAGCTGAATGTGAAGCTGACCAAGCTGACTGAGAAGCAGGTCCAGTACCTGGGCATGCCCATTAATGGCCCCTTCAAGCTTGATCACTATAGCTACTGAGTGCTGGGACTGTCCTTCACCTTCTAGTAGCCATCCTTGTTCTGGTCTCTACCACTCATTCCCAAGAGCAAATGTCATCAACTTTGTAGTAGCTTGGGCAGTGTCCACCCTCCACCCCCGCCTCACCTCCACTGGGGCTGGTCACAATGTCTTTGATCTCTGCTGTATCCCTCACACTGTTCCAGCTGTGGCTGGGAATGGAGAGAAGTACATTGGAGGCATCCACCGGAGACAGTTCTTGGAAGTCCTGAGACTGGATGTTGCTAGTGATAATCACAATCCAACACATCTTATCATCCAGACCTTCACTTGGTCTTTAGATTTGTGTGCTCTGTTTACAGATCCACTGATTTCTCAGCCCAGGACCTGAGAAGAGCTCTACCAAAGGGTAGGAACCCCTGGAGTTTGAAGGTTCCTGAGATTTTGGCCTTTTTACTATTGGGCCGTCTCTTAAACCTCATGATACTGAGTTGGTCCATTTTTTGGTCCTTATTTCATAGGTGTTAGGATAGATTAACCAAGAAAGGACAAGTGAAAGAGACTTAAAGGTGCTGGAGAAACAAACAGGAAAGGCCCTGTCTCTACTGTATAATTGATGGTTCCTATCACAGGCCTGGGTCACAAATGGATTAATTTGTTTTATGATGTTTATATACTATTTAGAATGTTAACAAAGGAAGGTGAATAAAATACAGTTTATAGTGCCTAAAGAATTTTGGCCCTTTATTAAAATTTAAGTGTGTGGCGGGCAAAAAAAAAATGTGTGTGTGCAACTACCCCTGGTTCTCAGATCTTGTAAAGTTGATAGTCAATATTAACCATTGTTCTATCTGTCTATCTCTCTATCTCTCTCTCTCTATCTCTATCTATCTATCTATCTATCTATCTATCTATCTATCTATCTATCTATCTATCTATCTATCTATCATCTATCATCTATAATACGTATTAGCACACCAGGTAACAGATTAGTATCACATTTTAATATATTTTATATTAATATATATTTATTTTATATATATTATTATATATTAATATATAATATATTATATATTATATATTATTTATTTAATATATACATGTATTTATATATATATCACCGTTCTTTATTTATTTGAGAACTCTTCCATCGTCGCCTTCATCAATCTCCCTGCATCTCTTTCTGGCCCTATTCTTAGTATCACGAAGTATCAGTTTGTTCTATCTCTCTCCCATCCCTCCATCCCTCTCTCCCTCTTTCTGACTCCAAACTCCATTTAGACCCATTACTCCCCTCTTTAAATCTACTTTACACACACACACACACACACACACACACACACACACACACACACACATGCATACACACACACATACACACACACACACACACACACACACACACACACACACACACACACACAGTCCCTAAATTTATAGTCATCATGTGAAAGAAAACCCAAAGCATTTGTCTTTCTGAGTCTGACTTGTGTCATTTAATGTAGCTATTTCCTGATACATTCATTTTTCCACATGTCATGATGTTTTAGTGATGAATATAATTCCGTGTATATATACTGCATATTCCTTGTCCATTTGTATCATGATGAATGTTTAGGTTTGATCCATTACTTTGCTTTTGTGAATAGTACAAAAATAATCATGGTTGGGAAAGTACCTCTGCATCTGCTGACTTAAAGTCTGTCAGTTATACACCCAGCTATGTCATATCATCATTCTGTCATCAATCTTATAAGAATTTCCTCACTGGATTTTATAGGGGATGCATAAATTTACTTCTCACTACAGTGTATAATGGCCCTTTCCTACATCCTTGTATCATAGTGCTATTTTTTTTTCTTGATCGCACTTATTGTGTGACCTGGTTTCCCAGAACAATTTTAATTTGTATTTGGATGATAAGATGTGTTGGATTTAATTTGTATTGTGACTATTTGTATTTTGTATCACTATTTCTCTTTGTATGGACAAAGTTGTTGAATGCTTTTACAAATGTTCACTCCCCACTTATCTTTCCTTTTCTACTTCTTTTTCTTTGAGACAATGTCTAATGTATTCTAGAATGTCCTCAAACTTGCTATGTAGCCATGAATAGCTCTGAATTTCTGATCCTATAGCCTTCACCTCCCAAGTTTGGGAATTATAGGCATATTTGGCTTATGTGGTGCCAGAAACTGAATCCAAGGTTTAACTTATGTCTTCAGTTCTTTGTTTCTTTGCTTGAAAAAATGATCAATTTACTTAATTTGTGAAATTATTTATGGGCTTAGTTTTGTTTATGTAATTTTTGTGGGTTTTAATATAATTTATATACCAAACTTCTATCTTATGTGCACTTACCCTGTGTGTTTTGGGACAGAGGGCCCTGATCTATGACTGGATGGAACAGTAGAGCTGGCTCTGGAGGCGTGAAAGCAGGAGAGCTGACCCTGCCTCCTGCTGATAGAGAGTTTGCAAGGGTGAAGAGTAGGTATGAGGAGATAGGGAGTTGAGAGGGAGTAGGATACATAATGCAAATTCACAAAGAGTCAAAGTAAAGTAAAAAAATCACTTTAAATATCATATCAGATTCTACCTAAGTTCAGTATTATTTTCTTTTGTCATTGCCCATGTTAACTCCTTTGGATCCAGTATTCTAGTGGAATATTTACTTTATCACAGGTGATTTGCTGGACTTATAGACAAGGTCAGTCTTTTCCTTTGACTAGACTCTGTTTCCCTAGCAACTTTTGACAGAACTATATCCGCTATTCTGGATATTTTTATTGCATAAAATATATTCCATTAACAGAAAATATAAGGACTTACACAATGAAGGCAATAACCTCTGCTTAAAGGAGACAAAACCATACACAATTATCGTCTAGACACAAAGACCAATCAAAACCATCTGTCTTGTTTTCTTTTACTCCTTTTGGGAGCTACAGTGATTTACAAAAAAATGAATATTGTTTTTTTGGTTTATTCTCACCCTAAAAGCCTTTATATGAATTTATCTCCAGGCTGAACGTTTTCTGTTTATTTTGTGGGAAGAATTTACATAGTCAAGTCATAATGTGAAGTGAGGTTTCATGTGGACTTAACATACCACCAGAAAATTAGATTCCTTGAGGTGTCATCAATCATAGCAGGAGGTTTTAATAACAGGTAAAAACCAGTGGAAGAATATGGCAGCTATTTATTTGCAAACCCATTTATGTGACTCTGAGATTTCCTTTCATCTTCCAGTATTTTAGGTGCTGCAGTGCCTTCAAAGAGGCTTGCTTCAGCTGCTTGTTTCCTAGAATCAAGATGATTGAGTGACCACAGGGGTAGAGACATGTGGCTGTCAAACCAGTTATAAAGATCAGTTTGTTTTGTGGCAGAATAAAGCTTAGCACTTCTATGGAAATGCCTATAAAATGCAGGATAAAGAGGATCACAAAAGATATTAGAAATTTCATAGCTTTCACATGAGCTTCTGTGTTGAAGTCTCTGAATCCTGAAACATCTGAGTGCATTTGCCTGATATGTCTCCAGAGGAAAACAATTAACAGGAAACAGGTAATTAGGGATACAATAATGAAAAAAAGGATTCCCATATTGATTAAACTTTGGCTAATAAGGAAATGATTTTTTTGCAGGCGGACCCAAGATGTGTTTATCTGGTGCATTTTACTATTGTGAAGTATTTTTGTCAATTGTGGAAAACATAGTAACCATGAGGTAAATAAGCATCCTGACAGAAAGATAAAAACTGCACTGATTCTCCTTTTCAGCCAGAGAAATACTGAGTTGGAAAAATTTGCTATCTTTAGAAAGTAGAGAATGTTGAGGTTGGTGACAAACCAGACACTTAAGTGATTGAGAAATAGCCATATGTAAGTAATATAGTCAGTTATGTTTCCATAGGTAAGCATGTATGGAACAAATACTTGCATATACCCCTGTAAAATTATTATCCATGTGACACCAACTCTGGAAATCGCCAAGCCAATGAGAATGAAACCAATCTTAGAGAGCTTCTTGTTCTTGACATAGTTCATGCAGTTAACAAGTGCAATAAATGTGTCCCCTAAAACTCCCAGCACTGCCTCACTAGTGACAACACAAAGGAGGATGCCTTCTGCTGCATTCAGCATTTTTGCAGATCTCTAAGGTGGCTTCTGTTGCATCTATTGTAGATTAGCTGCTGGAGAGTGTCCCATATGGTGGCTTCTTGATGGAGGAGTTATATCATCTTCTTTATCTATATAGAGACAAGCTTTTCAAGTCTATTGTCATGTGATGAAGCCAGAACTTTATGGGTGCTCTTTTCCATTGTTTTTGAAGACTTTGCTTGTCTATAAAATATGTGCAGACTAATGTTTGTTTGCACTTTGTTAATAAGCAAATGGTGAAGTTTCTGTTTCATAAAATTTACTTGTTCCTTTGAGACTATTTGCATTTAGCCATCAAATGTGGAGTATCAGTGTCAAATAAACTGGTCAGACAATGGAAACCAACACTGCCCTGCCTCCTCTTCATTATGAAGTCATCATCATCAACTAGGTATGATGCTACTTGCTTGTAGTTCTAGCTCTTTGGGAAGCTGAGTTTACTTGAATGGAGGGGTTTGAGACACGGGTTATGTAGAAAAAGAACTTCAGAAACCAGGAAGAATCCAAACTCCCCAAATCAAGAAGGAACAATAACAACAAATATCAAAAGTTTACAATGCTTACAAGCACAATTAACATATATAAAAATATAGGAGGAAGAAGTGATAACTCCTGATTCCAAACCACTGACACCGTAGAATTGAGAGGTTTCACCAAGCAGCTGTGGTGCCTTATAAACTGAATTCTGTGGCCTTCATAGACAAAGATTTTGCCGATGAATTTTAAATAGTCTCTTCATTTGGCATGTTTCAGTTTGACAACATTCTTTTTTTTAAGATTTATTTATTTATTATATGTAAGTACACTGTAGCTGTCTTCAAACACTACAGAAGAGGGTGTCAGATTTTGTTACAGATGGTTGTGAGCCACCATGTGGGTTATGGAATTTGAACTCAGGACCTTTGGAAGGGCAATCGGTGCTTTTAACCACTGAGCCATCTCTTCAGCCTGACAAAATTCTTTATTTTATTCATTCAAGAAATATTTCTGGTCTGATAGGTAAGATGCTGGTTCATAGACTAAATGCCTTCTTAGTCATGAGCTTGGGTGAAAACCTCAAGTAAATGGATAAATGATTCTAAAGTTAAGTGACATTTAATGAGGGTTTAATATGTTACATACTTCATATTTATCTTCTCACCTAATCTTCAATACCTGCCTTTAATATAGGTATTGTTTTCACTATTGGTATTATTATTATTATTATTATTATTATTATTGTTATTATTATTATTAACTTATGTGTGCATGTGTCTGTTTGAGATAGGGTCTCTCTATGTATTTTGGGCTAGATTTGAATTTGCAACCTGTGACATTACCCCGGCCTTGAGAGGGCTAAACAGAGCTTAATTGTCTGCTATAATCTGTCTTCTGCTGACCTGCGTAGAGTCTTCCAACTTAGGTGGAAGTCTATTGCTCTGCCACATCCACAGCTTCCTGCAAGAAGCCGACTATCTGCTGAGCCTTTTTTGGGACAAGATTCCCACTCCACTTCTCTGTCCTGGCATTCCCCTATACTGGGGCATTGAGCCTTCACAGGACCAAGGACCTCACCTCCCATTGATGTTCACCAAGTCCATCCTCTGCTACATATGCAGCTGGAGCCATGGGTCCCTCTTTGGTTGGTGGCTAGGTCCCTGGGAGCTCTGGGGGTATGTGGAACATCTTTTAGGTATTTGCTGAGGAATGGTATAACTGGGTCTTCAGGTAGAATTATTTCCAATTTTCTGAGGAACAGCCAGAGTGGTTAAACCAGTTTGCAATCCCGCCAGCAATGCAAAAGTGTTTCTCTTTTTCCACACCCTTGCCAGCATATGTTATCACATGAATTTTTGATTTTAGCCATTCTGATTGGTATAAGGTGGAATCTCAGAGTTATTTTGATTTGCGTTTCCCTGATGACTAAAGATTTTGAACATTTCTATAAATGCTTCTAGGTCATTCAAGATTCCTGTTGCAAATTCTCTGTTTAGCTCTGTGCCTCATTTTTTCTTTTTTTTCTTTTTATTGGATATTTTATATATTTAAATTTCAAATATTGTCCCCTTTCCTAGTTTCCCCTCTCCAAATCCATATTTCATCCTCCTCCCCCTGTCTCTATGAGGGTGCTTCCCCACCTACCTACCCACTCCCACCTCACTGCCCTACCATTCCCCTACTTGGGGGCGTGGGGCCTTCACAGGACCAAGGGCTTCCCCTCTCATTGATGCCAGATAAGGCAGTCCTTTGCAACATATGCAGCTAGAGTCATGGGTCCCTCCATGTGTACTCTTTGGTTGGTGGTTTAGTCCCCAGAAGCTCTGGGTCAGTTGATATTGTTATTTTTTCTGTGGGGTTACAACCCCCTTAAGATCCTTCAGTCCTTCCCCTAACTCTTCTCTTAGGGTCCCTGTGCTCAGTCAGATGATTTGCTGTGAGCATCTGCATCTGCAGTGGTCAGGCTCTGGCAGAGCCTCTCAGAGGACAGCCATACCAGGCTCCTGTCAGCAAACACATCTGGCATCAGCAATAGTTTCTGAGTTTAGTAGCTGCAGATGGGGTGGAGCAGTCTCTGGATGACCTTTCCTTCAGTCTCTGCATTTCCTTTATACAGGAAACATTCTGAGTTAAAATTTTTAATATGGGTGTGTGGCCCCATTCCTCAACCAGGGACTGTGCCTATTCCCTGAATATAGTCTCCACAGGTTCTATCTCCCCTTCGTTAGATATTTAGGCTATTATCATCCCAGTTTCTTCCTGGAACCTCTTGATTCCCTGACCTCTGGGACTTTCTAGTGGCTATCCCAGTTCCCTATTCCCCACTACTACACAACTCTGTTCAATTTTCTGACCCTCTGTACTTCTCCCCGTCCCTTCCCATACTTGACTCTGTCCCCTTTTTTCCCACCCAATTCTGTCCCCCTCCCAAGGAATTCCCTCTACTTCCCCAAACTCAGGTGACAACAGATACTGGTGAGGATGTGTAGAAAGAGAACCACACTTCTGGTGGGATTGCAAACTGGTACAACCACTCTGGAAATCAGTCTGGCAGTTTCTCAGAAAATTGGACATTGTACTACCTGAGGACCTAGCTATTCCACTCTTGGGCATATACCCAAAAGATGATACAACATATAATAAGGACACATACTCTACTATATTCATAGCAGCCTCCTTTATAATAGCCAGAAGCTGGAAACAACCCAGATGTCCCTTAACAGAGGAACAGATACAGAAAATGTGGTACATTTAGACAATGGAGTATTACTCAACTATTAAGAAAGAACAATGACTTCAGGAACTGTTTAGGCAAATGGATGGAACTAGAAAATATCATACTGAGTGAGGTAACCCAGTCACAAAAGAACACACATGGTATGTATTCACTATAAGTGGATATTAGGCACAAAGCTTGGAACACCCAAGATACAGCTCACAGACCACCTAAAGCTCAACAAGAAGGAAGACCAAATTGTGGATGCTTCAGACCTGTACCCCATTTTTAAATTGTGTTATTTGGTTTTTTGGAGTCTATCTTCTTAAGTTCTTTATATATTTTGGATAGTATCCCTCTATCTATTTGGATGTAGGGTTAGTGCAGATATTTTCCCAATTTGTAGGTTGCCATTTTTTCCTATTGATAGTGTTCTTTGCCTTATAGAAGCTTTCACATTTATGAGGTCCCATTTGTCAATTGTTGATCTTAAAGGCTGAGCCATTAGTGTTCTGTTCAGGAAATTTTCTCCTGTGTCAATGTGTTCAAAGGTATTTCCCACTTTCTCTTCTTTTAGATTCATTTTATCTGGCTTTATGTGAAGATCCTTGATCTATTTGGACTTGAACTTTGTACAAGATGACAGAAATGGATCAATTTGCATTCTTCTACAAGCAGAGTGCCAGTTAGACTAGTACCATTTGTTTCAAATGCTTTATTTTTTTCGACTGTATGATTTTTGGCTTCTTTGTCAAAGATCAAGTGTCTCTTGGTGTTTGGGTTTATTTCTGGGTATTCAATTCTAGTCCATTGATCGACCCACCTTTCTGAGTACCAATACTATGTAGTTTTTATCACTATTGCTTTGTAGTACAACTTGAGGTCAGATATGGTGATTCTCCAGAAGTTCTTTTATTGTTGAGAATTGTTTTTTGCTATTCTGGGCTTTTTGTTTTTCCATATGAAGTTGAGAATTGCTCTTTCCACATCTGTGAAGAATTGTTTTGGAATTTTGATGGGGACTGCAATGAATTTGTGAATTGTTTTTGGTAAGATGGCCAATTTTACTATCTTGATCCTACTAATTCATGAACATGGGATATCTTTCAATTTTCTGAGCTGTTCTTTGATTTATCTCTTCAGGGAGTTGGAGTTTCTGTAATACAAATATTTCACTTGCTTGATTAGAGCTACACCAAGATATTTTATAATATTTGTGGGTATTGTGAAGGGAGTTGTTTACCTAATTTCTTTCTTAGCCCATTTGACATTTGTATAAAGAAAAACTACTGATTTTTTTAATTAGTTTTATATCCAGGTGCTTTGCTGAAGTTGTTTATCAGTTGTAGGAGTTCTCTTGAAGAATTTGGGGGTCATTTACTATTAGTATTATCTGCAAATAGTGATAACTTGCCTCCTTTCTTTCCAATTTGTATGCCCCTAATCTCCTTTTTTTGTCTAATTGCTTTAAATAGCACTTCAAGAATTATATTGAATAGATAGAGCACAGGTAGGCAGCCTTGTCTTGTACCTGATTTTAGTGGGATTGTCTTTATTGTTTCTCTCTTTCATTTGATGCTGGCTGTTCGTTTTCTGTAGTTGGTTTGTTGGTTTTATTATGGTTAGGTATGTTCCATGAATTCCTGATCTCTCCAACTCTTTTAATAAGAGTGGGTATTGTGTTTTGTCAAAGCCTTTTCAGCATCTAATGAGCTAATCATGTGATTTTTTTTCCTTGAGTATGTTTATTTGGTGGATTACATTGATGGATTTTCATATATTGAACCATCCCTGCATCCCTGGAATTAAGCCTACTTGGTTGTGGTGAATGATGGCTTTGATATGTTCTTAGATTCTGTTTGCAAGAGTCTTGAGTATTTTCCCATTGATATCCATAAGCAAAATTGGTCTAAAGTTCTCTTTCTTTTTTGGGTCTTTGTATGGTTTGGGTATCAGAATAAGTATGGCTTTATATGATAAATTAGGTAGTGTTCCCTCTGTTTTGATTTTGTGGACTAATTTGCCGAGTATTGGTATTAACTATTCTTTGAAGGTCTGGTGGAATTCCCCATTAAATCTGTCCCTGGCATTATTTTCTTTTTTTTTGCTTAAGAGGATTTTAATGACTACTACCATTTCCTTAGAGATTATGGGACAGTTTAGATACTTGATCTTGATTTGACCTTGGTACGTGGTGTCTGTCTAGAAAATCATCCACTTCACCTAGATTTTCCAGTTTTATTGGGTATAGGCTTATGCAGAAAGATCTGATGACTTTTGGAATTTCCTCCTTTTCTTTTGTTATGTATCCCTTTCTATTTATCATTTTGTTGATGTGGATATTGTCTCTGTGTCTTTTAGTTAGTTTGGCAAAGGGTTTATCTATATTCTTGATTTTCTCAAGGAGCCAGCTCTTGATTTTTTGATTCTTTTTATCATTCCCCTTGTTTCTAATTAGTTGATTTCTCTCCTGAGTTTGACTATTTTCTGCTCTCTGCTCTCTACTTCTCTTGGGTATGTTTGTTTGTTTTTGTTCTAGAGCTTTCAGATGTGCTCTTAACTTGTTAGTATAGAATTTCTCTAATTACTTTGTGAAAGCAGTTAGTTTTATGAATTTTCTCTTAACTCTGCTTTCCTTCTGTCCAATAAGTTTGAGTATGCTGTGCCGTCATTTTCTGCTGGGGCCCAACTCTGGCTAGGATATTGTTTATTGTTAGTTCTTCTAACTAACAAGGGGGGGGGGAAGAACATAGTTGGAGGGTAAGACTTTGTCTTAAGAGATATCTAGGGTTGTTGTATAATAATAAAAAGTTTGCTTATCTAAGTCTCAGTTACTATGCTACTATTGCTGACTTGCCTTCAGTGATCCTCTGAGGTCAGAAACTGCAGTTTCTGGCACTTATCACTTCTTCCTCAAACAGCAAATGATTAAGTAAATAGCCTTTGTACTATCTCAGCAGGAACTGTTCAGGGCTATAACTTTCAGCCTGCTAGTCAGAAGTAGCAGGTTTTAAAAAAAGGGAGACTTAAAAATGTGATCATAGCATTTATTTCTAAGTTATTTCCTATGAAAGCTGACTAAGGGAAAAGCAGAAAGATCCTAAGCGGGGAAGGGGAAAAATTCTCTAAGCAAGGAAAGGGGGCAAAAATTCTGGTAAGTGAAAAAGATTCTTCCAGGAGGGAAAAGGAAAAAAAAATTCTCTAACTGCCTCTCATCTCTTTGTCCTCAGTACTATACATTTTTCAGAATACATGATCACATACTGCAAAGTTCATCACAAGTTCACACAAAAAATTAAATCATAAATTGAAATAGAACTTTACAATGGAGAATGTTTACATGCATATCTATTAGGAGGTTATTATCTCATTTTTTCCAGGGTCTGGCTAAACATCAATCACCTGTCTCAGCTCCACAAGTTAATTGTAAGTTATACTAACAACACCCTTGTATATGTGAGCATTGGGGCCAAAATATATGATCACCCTTCCTAAAATTGTACAAACTAAATTTTAGTTTTAATGATATCTAACTTGAGTGCCATGGTAAATGATTATAAACCCAGTGAATGGGACACTAATAGAATCACTGAGAGTTTGAGGCTAGCCTGTTCTCTATAGTGAGATCCTGTTGAAAAATAAATCCCAAGACTGGTCATGTCTTTACACATTGTTAATACTTAAAGTCCATTCCTTGCTGGCAGAACACACTGAAATCTTGAACATCAGATTTCCACAGACAGATTTGTAGTAGAAGTGGGTAGAAAAGAGAACCTAAAAATACAGGGCAGGTAACTATACTTGCCTAGTATATATAACGGCCTGGTTTTGATGCCTAGCATGGAATAAAATCAGGCTTGTTGATGCATCCTTTATAGTATTAGTGCTCAAGAAGTGAACACTGAGACATGGAAATTCAAAATCATCTGCAGATACACAGCAAGTTTGAGGCTGACCTGAGCTATATAACACCTTGTTTCAAAAAGAAAAAAAGCCCATTATGTCTAGACTACCAAAGTCATGCCAGTGAGAGCAGGAAAGCAAGTGATCAGGCCTGGAAAAGTAGTGATTAGTATCTGTGAAGTTGCAACAAACACTCTTCCCGTTGTCTATGAAAGAATGTTAACCACACAGATTTTTTCTTTTAACATATTTTAACTTTTATTCATCTGCTTTTATGTATAAAAACAGTACATGGGGCATTTAGTGATTTATAAAGGATTAAACAAGTAAAGAAAACATCATATGTACCATAATACACAGATATACCTTCTCCTTCCCTTCCTCCCTTTCTCTCTCATATCTATTTGTCTGTCTGAAAATATATGTACAGTTAAGAATTGAGAGTATAGTAATTACAATCTGTATTTTGTTTATACCTTTTCATTTTATAATAATAGGCTTAACGAAGCTATTATTTTATATAAAATGGAACATTGATGTAAGAGAGCATGTATAATTAAAAGTAAATTAATATTGGCAAAAAATGCAATAAGAGAAAAAATATAACTTTGAATTCATATAAATTACAAACTGATTTCTCCAAACATCACAAAATATTTTCTAGATAGAAAATTAAGAGAAAATAACACAAAACATATATGACACAATGTTAAAGTATAAAGTAATAAAGAAAGCATTAAGATAATGGCATGGGATAATCAGATAAATAATTGCTAAACAATGTATGCTGACAGCTAAAACCCCAAACTTAGTACTGAATATGTATTCATTTGTAAAGTGAACTTTTGTAATAAGACAACATGGAAGTAGTAAGACTGGATGATGATGGATAATTATTCACACTTAAAATATTTCTTATTTAAATCAAGAACATATTTTATTTTATTTTTTAATTGGATATTTTATTTATGTACATTTCAAATATTACCCTCACTGCAAACCATCTATCCCCTCCTCCCTCCCCTTGCTTCTATGAGGGTGCTCTGCCAACCACCCACCCCCCTTGTGTCTCACTGTGCTAGGTTTCCTCTACACTGGGGCAGCAAACCTTCCCAGGAGACCAAGGGCCTCCACTCCCATTGATGCCAGATAAGGTTCCTTCAAGACCATCAGTCCTTCTACTAACACCTCCATTGGGGTCCCTGTGCTCAGTCTGATGGTTGGCTGTAACCTGATAGCTGTATCAGGTTCCTGTTAGCTAGCACTTCTTGGCATCTGAAATAGTGTCTGGGTTTGGTGTCTTCATGTGGGATGAATCCCCAGGTGGGACAGTCTCTGGATGGCCTTTCCTTCAGTCTCTGCTCTACTCTTTGTCCCTGAATTTCCTTTAGACAGTAGCAATTCTGGGTTAAAATTTTGGAGATGGGTGGGTGGCCCCATCCCTCAACCGGATGGCCATGCTCAACCTCTGGATATGGTCTTGACAGGCTCTCCCTCCCCTCTGTGGGGTATTTCAGCTAAATGTCATTCCTATGGAGCCTCCTGAGAGGTTCTTGCTTTCTTGATATCTGTGACTTTCAGGTTGCTACCCCCAGTTCCACATACCCCATTGCTAAATATCTCAGTTCAATGTCCTAACCCTCTGTATATCTCTTCCATCTCCTATCATACCTGATTATTCTCCTCTTTTTCTCCTCCCCCTCTTCTCCTCCTCCCAAGTCCCTCCCACCCTCAACTTCCCTTGATTATTTTGTTCTCCCTGCTAAGTAGGACTGAAGACACTTTGTTCTTCCTCACTCTTGAGCGTCATGTGGTCTGTGAGTTGAATCATGGGCATTCCATGCTCTTTGCCTAATATCCACTAATCAGTGAGTACATACCATGTGTGTTCTTTTGTGACTGAGTTAGCTCACTCAGGGTGATATTTTCTAGATCCATCCATTTGCCTGCAAATTTCATGAAGTCATTGTTTTTTAATATCTAAGTGGTATTTCATTGTGTAAATGTACCACATTTTCTGTATCCATTCCTTCGTTGAGGGACATCTGGCTTTTTCTAGCTTCTGACTATGGTCAATATGGTTGCTATGAACATAGCGGAGCATGTGTCTTATTACATGTTGGTGCATCTTCTGGGTATATGCCCAGGAGTAGTATAGCTGCGTCCTCAGGTAGTACTATGTCCAATTTTGTAAGGAACCACCAGACTGCTTTCCAGAGTGGTTGTACCAGCTTGTAATCCCACCAGCAGTGGAGGAGTGTTCCTCTTTCTCCACATCCTCGCCAACAACTGCTGTCTCCTGTGTTTTTGATCTTAGCCATTCTGACTGGTGTGAGATGGAATCTCAGGGTTGTTTTGATTTGCATTTCCCTAATGACTAAGGATGATGAACATCTCTTTAGGTGCTTCTCAGCCATTAGATCTTCTTCAGGTGAGAACACTTTGTTTAGTTCTGAACCCCATTTTTAATAGGGTTACTTGCCTCTCTGGAGTTTAACTTCTTGAGTTCTTTGTATATATTGGATATTAGCCCTCTATCGGATGTAGGGTTGGTAAAGATCATTTCCCAGTTAGTTGGTTGCCGCTTTGTCTTTTTGACAGTGTCTTTTGCCTTGAAAAACCTTTGTAATTTAATGAGGTCCCATTTGTCAATTCTTGATCTTAGAGCATAAGCTATTGGAGTTATATTCAGGAAATTCTCCCCTGTGCCCATATGTTCAAGGTTCTTCCCTGGTTTCCTTTCTATTAGTTTCAGTGTGTCTGGTTTTATGTGGAGGTCCTTGATCAACTTGGAATTGAGCTTAGTGCAAGGAGATAAGAATGGGTCAATTTGCATTCTTCTGCATGTTGACCTCCAGTTGAGCCAGCACCATCTATTGAAAAGGCTATCTTTTTTCCACTGGATGGGTTTAGCTTCTTTGTCAAAGATCAAGTGACCATAGGAGTGTGGATTCATTTCTGGGTCTTCAATTCTGTTCCATTAATCTACATGCCTGTCACTATACCAATACCATGTGGTTTTTAACACTATTGCTCTGAAGTACAGCTTGAGGTCCGGGATACTGATTCCCCCAGAGGTTCTTTTACTCTTGAGAATAGTTTTAGCTATCCTGGGTTTTCTATTATTCCAGATGAATTTTTGAATTGCTCTTTCTCACTCTATGAAGAATTGAGTTGGGATTTTGATGGGGATTGCATTGATTCTATATATTGCTTTTGGCAAGATGGGAATTTTTACTCTATTAATCCTGCCAATCCATGAGCATGGCAGATTTTTCCATCTTCTGAGGTCTTCTTCAGTTTCTTTCTTCAGAGACTTGAAGTTCTTGTCATACAGATCTTTCACTTGTTTGGTTAGAGTCACACCAAGATACTTAATATGGTTTGTGGCTATCGTGAAGGGTATCATTTCTCTTACTTCTTTCTCAGCCTGCTTATCCTTTGAGTATAGGAAGGCTACTGACTTGCTTGAGTTAATTTTATATCTGGCCACTTTGCTGAAGTTGTTTATCAGCTGTTGGAGTTCTCTGGTGGAGTTCTTTGGGTCCCTTAAGTATACTATCATATCATCTGCAAATAGTGATAGTTTGACTTCTTTCTTTCCAATTTGTATCCCTTTGACCTCCTTTTGTTGTCTAATTGCTCTAGCTAGAACTTCAAGTACTATATTGAAAAGATATGGAGAGAGAGGGCAGCCTTATCTAGTCCCTGATTTTAGTGGGATTGCTTCAAGTTTCTCTCCATTTAGATTGATGTTGGCTACCGGTTAGCTGTAAATTGCTTTTACTATGTTTAGATATGGGCCTCAAATTCCTGATCTTTCCAAGACCTTTAGCATGAAAGGATGCTGAATTTTGTCAAATGCTTTCTCAGCATCTAATGAGATGACCATGTGGTTTTTTCTTTGAGATTGTTTATATAGTGGATTACATTGATGGATTTCCTTATATTGAACCATCCCTGCATTCCTGGGATGAAGCCTACTTGATCGTGGTGAATGATTGTTTTGATGTGTTCTTGGAATCGGTTGGCAAGAATTTTATTGAGTATTTTTGCATCGATATTCATAAGAGAGATTGCCCTGAGATTCTCTTTCCTTGTCGGATCTTTGTGTGCTTTTGGTATTAGCATAATTGTGGCTTCATAGAACGAGTTGGGTAGTGTTCCTTCTGTTTCTATTTTGTGGAATACTTTGAAGAGTATTGGTGTTAGTTCTTCTTTGAATGTCTTATAGAATTCTGAACTAAAACCATCTAGACCTGTGCTTTTTTTGGTTGGAAGACTTCCAATGACGACTTCTATTTCTTCAGGGGTTATAGGGCAGTTTAGATGGTCTATTTGATCCTGAATTAATTTTGGTATTTGGTATCTGTCAAGGAAATTGTCCATTCCCTTGAGATTTTCTAGTTGTGTTGAATACAGGCTTTTGTAGTAGGATCTGATGATTTTTTGAATTTCCTCAGTTTCTGTTGTTATCTCTCCCTTTTCGTTTCGGATTTTGTTAATTTGGATACTTTCTCTGTGCCCTCTGGCTTGTCTGGCTAAGGGCTAATCTATCTTGTTGATTTTCTCAAAGAACCAACTCCTAGTTTTGTTGATTTTTTGTATGGTTTTATTTGTTTCTATTTGATTGATTTCAGCCTTGAGTTTGATGATTTGCTGCCTTCTACTCCTCTTGGGTGTATTTGCTTCTTTTTGTTCCAGGGCTTTCAGGTGTGCCATTAAGCTGCTAGTGTATGCTGTCTCCCATTTCTTTTTGGCGGTACTCAGGGCTATGAATTTTTCTCTTAGCAATGCTTTCATTGTGTCCCATAAATTAGGGTATGTTGTGCCTTCATTTTCATTAAATTGTAAAAAGTCTTTGATTTCTTTCTTTATTTCCTCCTTGACCAAGTTATCATTGAGTAGAGCATTGTTCAGCCTACATGTGTATGTGGGTTTTCTGCTGTTTTTGTTGCCATTGAAGACCACGTTTATTCCTTAGTGATCTGACAGGAGGCATGGGATTAGTTCAATCTTCTTATATGTGTTGAGGTCTGATTTGTGACCAATTATATGGTCGATTTTGGAGAAGGTACCATGAAGTGCTGGGAAGAAGGTGTATTCTTTTGCTCTAGGATGAAATGTCCTATATAAATCTGTTAGTTCCATTTGTTCCAAGGCTTCAATTTGATTCACTGTGTCCCTGTTCAGTTTCTGCTTTCCTGAACGATCCATTTTAGAGAGTGTGGTGTTGAAGTCACCCACTATTATTGTGTGAGGTGCCATGTGTGCTTTGAGCTTTAGTAAAGTTTCTTTTTCAAATGAGTGTGCCTTTGCGTTTGGAGCATAGATATTCAGAATTGAGAGTTCTTCTTGGTGGATTTTTTCCTTTGATAAGTATGTAGTGTCCTTCTGTGTCTTTTTTGATGACTTTAGGTTGAAAGCCAATTTTATCTGATATTAGGATGGCTACTCCGGCTCGTTTTCTGGGACCATTGGCTTGTAAAATTGTTTTCCAGCCTTTTACTCTGAGATAGTGTTTGTCTTTGACACTGAGGTGTGTTTCCTGCATGCAGCAAAATGCTGGGTCCTGTTTAAGTATCCAGTTGTTAGTCTATGTCTTTTTATTGGGGAATTGAGACCATTGATATTAAGAGAGATTAGGGAATAGTGACTATTGCCACCTGCTATTCTTGACGCTATCTTTATGTTTGAGTGGTTATCTACTTTTGGGTTTGATGCAAGAAGGTTGCTATCTCATTTTTTCCAGGGTGTTGTTTCTCTCCTTGTATTGGTGGTTTCCACCCATTATCCTTTGCAGGGCTGGGTTTGTGGAAAGGTATTGTGAAAATTTGGTTTTATTATGGAATATCTTGGTCTCTCCATCTCTGGTGATTGAGAGTTTTACTGGGTATAGTAGTCTTGGCTGACATTTTTGTTCTCTTAGTGTCTGCATGAGATCTGCCCAGAATCTTCTGGCTTTCATAGTCTCTGGTGAGAAGTCTGATGTGATTCGGATAGGTCTTCCTTTGTATGTTACTTGGCCTTTTTCTCTTACTGCTTTTAATATTCTTTCTTAGTTTAGTACATTTGATGTTTTGATTATTATGTGACGGGAGGTATTTCTGTTCTGGTCCAGTTTGTTTGGAGTTCTGTAGGCTTCTTGTACGTTCATCAGCATCTCTCTCTTTAGGTTAGGGTAGTTTTCCTGCATAATTTTGTTGAAAATGTTTACTTTACGTTGCAAATCTTCACTCTCATCTATACCTATAATCCTTAGGTTTGGTCTTCTCATTGTATCCTGGTTTTCCTGGATGTTTTAGGTTGCACGTTTTTTGCATTTTGCATTTTCTTTGACTGTTGAGTCGATGCTTTCTATGGTATCTTCAGCACCTGAGATTCTTTCTTCCATCTCTTGTATTCTATTTTTGATGTTTGCATCTATGACTCCTGATTTCTTCCCAAGGTTTTCTATCTCCAAAGTTGTCTCCCTTTGTGATTTCTTAGTTGTTTCTACTTCCTTTTTTAGATCCTGGATGGATTTGCTGAGATCCTTCACGTGTTTGTTTTTCTTTTCCTGTATTTCTTTAAGGCATTTTTGTGTTTCCTCTTTCAGGATTTCTGCCTGTTGACCAAGTTCTCCTGTATTTCTCTAAGCGATTTTTTGTTTCCTCCTCATAGGCTTCTATCTGTTGATCTATCATCCCCTGCATTTCTTTAAGCAATTCTCGTGTTTCCTTTGTAAGGGCATCTATCCGTTGATTCATTTTTTTAAGCAATTTTTGTGTTGCTTCCCTATGGGCATCCATCTGTTGACCCATATTCTTTTGCATTTTTTTTTTACGAATTTTTGTGATTCCTTTGAAAGTGCATCTACCCGTTGATTCATTTCTTTAACCAATTTTTGTATTGCCTCCTTGTGGGCCTCCATCTGTTGACCCGTGTTCTCCTTCATTTCTCTAAAAATCACATTTCTCCTGTGATTTTTGTGTTTCCTTTGTAAGGGCTTCTAACCGTTGATTTATGATCTCATGTAATTCTTTATTAGATTTATTTGTGTCTTTCTTGAAATCCTCTAATAACATCATGAGAAGTGATTTTAAATCCGGATCTTGTCTTTCGGGTGTGGTGGGGTATCCAGGACTTGCTGCTGTTGGAGAGTTGGGTTCGGATGGTGCTATTTTTCTTTGATTTCTGTTAGTAATGTTCCTATGTTTGCCTTTTGCCATCTGGTTACCTATGGTGTTAGTTGGTCCTGCTGTCACTGGCTGTTGGTTGGACCTCCTGTGAGTCTGCAAAGCTATTTTGGCCCCCCTGGATTACCGGGATTCCCCTGTCACCCATTTCTGATGCCTGCCGTGCTCCTGAGTGACTTTGGAGCCCTGATGTGCCTTGCCCCAAGTGCTGTTATATTGGGGATTCCCTTCACATCCAAAGGCTCAGAGTAGTGGATTTCCGGAGCAGAGCTCGCCAAAGGGAGTATGTTAGGCTCCTGCCCTGTGCAGGGGCATGTGATCTCTCCGGGGGGGTGAGGGGGTGTCCCTCTGCAGGGCAGAAGTCCCATAGCAGAGCTGGTGTGTCGGTTACTGCAGACCTGCCCTGCTCTTGGTGTCAGGGTACACACAAGCTGCCTGAGATCCAAAGGATATTATGCCTGTCTGTCTCTGAGCCTGTAGGTCCGAACTGCCCTGATGCTGGAGCAAAGATGGCGGAGTACACTCTGCACTCTCTCAGCGGAGCAGGTCACTCTGCATGGGAGATGGCCCACAGCAGAGCTGGAGCCCAGACAACCGCAGAGCTGTCCTGCTCTTGGGCGCAGATGGAAGCCCCAAAAGGCTGTTTCCCAAGCAATGTTATATTGGGGGGGAACCTGGGTACCTGTCTCCTCAGTGCAGTCGATCCAGGAACAGAGGTCGCTAAAGGGAAGCTGGTAGGCTCCCGCCCAGTGAGGGGGGTGGTCCCTCTGCAAGGCAGAAGTCCTACAGCAGAGCTGACACATCCGTCACTGCAGACCTGCCCAGCTCTTGGGATCAGGGTACACACAAGCTGCCTGAGACCCAAGCGATATTATGCCTGTCTGTCTCTGAGCCTGGAGGTCCCACCTGCCCTGATGCTGGAACAAAGATTGCGGAGTGCACTCTGCACTCTCTCGGGGGTGCAAGTCACTCTGCAGGGGAGATGGCCCACAGCAGAGCTGGCGCCCAGACAACCGCAGCCTGTACCCCATTTTTAAATAGGGTTATTTGATTCTCTGTAGTCTAATTTCTTGAGTTCTTTGTGTACATTGGATATTAGTCCTCTATCAGATGTAGGATTGGTAAAGATCTTTTCCCAATCTGTTGGTTGCCGGTTTGTCCTATTGACAGTATCCTTTCCCTTACAGAAGCTTTGCAATTTTTTGAGGTCCCATTTGTCAATTCTTGATCTTAGAACATAAGCCATTGGTGTTCTGTTCAGCAAATATTCCCCTGTGTCCACATATTCGAGGCTTTCCCCAACTTCCTCTTCTGCTAGATGCAGTGTATCTGGTTTTATGTGGCGGCCCTTAATCCACTTGCTCAACATATAGAAGAATAAAAAGTGGACCAAAATATTTCTTTAATATTTCTTGAGAGAGTTATCAATTCTGTAGGAAATTCAGTGAGTTATAGTTTTGGAATTTGCCTTAAAACAAGACTCCTCAGTGTCTTTGGTACCTTCAGTACACAAGCTCTTTTCCTACACAGATCTCCTTTTTCTTTCCACCCTACTCTTCAGCTTTACTCAGACTTGATCCAAATCCATATTAACTTTAAAGAAACCTTCTCTTCCCAAAGTATGCAGTCATTCATTTGCTTAGCACCAATCAGAGTTCTTAAAAATATAACAACAGATATTTTAGTTATTGCTTGTTATTTTCTTCCTATAATATACTACCCATTATACTATAGCCTTTCTTAACACTATAATTTCAATATGTATGAAAATGTTGCTTCAAGAAAGTTTTATTGTTATTGTTGTTGGTTTTACCCAAGTCTGGCTTGGCCATGGTAGGAATGGCATGACATAGTTCTCACCTGTGGAACAGAGACAACTTGTTTGTATAATAATGTACATACTTTCATGTTCCTTCTTTGAGGAATGTTCTCTGCCAAAATTAATAACTCCTTGATAATCAGAGACAGCATAAGTCAGGTAGGTGAGGGTATGGTTAATGTATTAGCAAAAATGGTTAATGCTGAGACCTTCCAGACATCCCAGCCCTTAAGGCTGTAGAAAAGAACTCTAAAAACATGAGTTCAAAAATACATAATTTCTCAACTATGTAAAGTTTAAGGATGCGATATGAATTGTATAAGGACATTCACTGACCCAAAAGAAGAAAGGCAGCTGCACCATGAGCCAGCTTGTCAGAAAGATACTAGGGAAGGAGGTAGAGATTTTGAGTGTTGCTTGCTAGGTAAGATTCCACCCAGCTAAGTTTTTTTGTTTGTGCCTAGAGAGGCAGGTGGATTCCTGAATTCAAGGTCAGCCTGGACAGAGGGAGTTTAGTTCCAGGCACAGGTGTGATAGGAACATCCATTGCTTTCCCAAGTTTCACGTTCTAAGTGTCAAGATTGAGCTTAACTGTCAAGCTTTGCTTTTTAATTGGATCTTCCTTGGGAATGGGTGTCAGTGCTCCATGAAAGACAGATGAATCCTAAAGTAAAGCTTTTTTTCTGGTGTTCATCTTCACTGTGAAGGACTTTATATGCAATATTTCCAGTCAGACATTTTTCCTCTGGGAAATGTGTAAGAAGCAGTAGCAAGGACAGAAGATTGATTAAGTCACTGAATTTTTACCTGGAATTAAAAGTCCATCAAAGAAGGAGAATTTTGTGATATATTACAAATTGGAATTGGGGAGCATTGGGAGAGTAAAGTAGAAACTTAATGCGATGGAAATTCCCAGGATCCTGTAAGGGTGATGCCAGGTAAGACTTCTAGTAATGTGGGATAAGGAGCTTGAACCAGCCATCCTTTGTAACCAAGCAAGTCTTCTAGTAGAGGAATTGGGACACAATTGCAGTCATAAAATCTTCGACGTAGAATTTATCCTGCCTACAAGTTATGCAGAGGTAAACATGGAGCAGGAATTGAGGGAATGGCCAACCAATAACTGGTCCAACTTAGAATGAAACCACTGGTCCCACTCAATAAGTTGGAGCCCAACCTGGATACTGCCCAGCGCACAGAGGCTGGATAGCCCAGAGATGTAGAATAGTACCAAACACGACCAGCAGAAAAAAAAAGTGAAATAATTCCGCTATTCTGCTATATAGATAAGAGCCTAACATATATTAGAAAGGCTTCATCCAGTAACTGATGGGAGCAGATGCAGAGACATTCAGCCAAACATTGGGCAGAGCTTGGGGAATCCTTCGGAAGATTGGGAGGAAGGATTATAAGAGTCAGAGGGGTCAAAGATACCACAAGCCAAACCACAGAATCAAGTAACCAGGGCTCATAGGGTTGTACAGAGATGGAACGAACAATCAGAGAGTCTGCATGGGTCTAAACTAGGTCCTCTGTTTTTGTTGTATATCTTGATCTTCTTGTGGGACTTCTAACAGTGGGAGCAGGGGTTGTCTCTGATTCTTTTGCCTGTTTCTTGGACCCTTTTCCTTCTATTGGATTAACTTATCGAGCCTTAATATGAAAGAGGTACCTAGTCATAGTGCAACTTGATATGGTCATTTTTAGTTAATATCTCTGGGAGGTCTTGACATTTCTGAAGGGAAATAGAGGGGTAATATATTTGAGGATAGGGAGGCTGCAAAGAGGGGCTGGGAGGAGAGGAGCAAGGGAATGAAATTGCTATTGGGATGTAATATATGAGAGAAGACTAAACAAACAAACAAGCAAGCAAGCAAGCAAGCAAACAAACAATACCAAACCTCCCAAACAATTGTGAAGCAGGCACGGTGGTACATTCCTTTAATCCCAGCACTTACGAGGCCAAGGCAACCGGATTTCTGAGTTTAAGGCCAGCCTCATCTATAGAATGTGTTCCAGGACAGCCAAGGCTACACAGAGAAACTATTTCTTGGAAGGACAACAACACAAAATCAAGTACAAAAAGAAAGAGCTGTATGAATTTTAAATTGCTTATCCAGTGGTCACCCTGCCCCCAAAACACAACTGAAAAAGTTTTCCACAACATTCAGGCAAGAATTTGGGAGTTAAAAACTGTCTTCAGAGAACTCAACATCTCCACATCAAGCTATTTCTTGTGACCATTCATTTCTATGTAAATCTATCATGTCAATCTGACATTCTTGTCTTTTTTTTTTTTGTGAACCAGTGCGGTTTATTAAGGTTACTTACATGAGGATGGGTGAGGGGCTACTTACAGGAGCATAAATGACTCAAAGACAGCTGTGTCACCAAAGCCCACCCCAGCATGAGTGATAGCTCACAAAGGCTGGAAAGCTGGAGCACATTGCATAGCCTGCAGGCAGCATGGCAGGCTGAAAATTGCCCTTTCCTCATGGCTCAGCTCATTTTTTGGCTCTTCCTGGCATCTGGGCTTGTCCGAGAGTCTCTGAAGCTTGACTTGTCTTGAGAGTGACCTCAGAGTTCTTTAGTGTTTACTCTTGGAAAGGGAGAGGTCTAGTGAATCTGGTTAGTTGCAGAAACTTCCTAAAATTATTGAGTTGTGGGCTGGTGGACTGATGATTAGCTATTTGTCACAAATTACTATTGTTTAACTGTTTCCTTTCATGTTGAATCATTTCATCCTCTAGAAAAGCCTTTTGAGACAGGAATCCTTGTCTTTCTTGTGGCATTTTAATTGCTTCAGTGCCTTCAAAGAAGCCTGCTTTAACTGGCTGTTTGCTAGAATTAGGACAAATGAGTGACAGCAAGGATACAGGCATGAAATTATCATACCCAAAATAAACAGCAGTTCATTTTCATATTTTAAAAAGCTAAATGTTTGTATCAAAAGACCTATGAAATGCAAAATTAACAGAATAATAAAAGAAATTAAAACTTTCATGACTTTCACATGAACTTCTATGTTAAGGCTTTTGAACCTTGTGCCATACAACTGCATCTGCCTGTTGTGTTTCCAAAGTGAAATAATTAATAGAAAGCATGTAATGATAGCCGCCATAAAGAAAAATATGGCTCCCAGGTTAAGACGAATGTGGTTTACAATGAATTCACTCTTATAGAGGTAAAACTTCCAGGAAGTATTTTGGTGTTGCATTTTAACATTAAACATCTTCACTGCTTGTGGAAAAGCAACTGACCATGATATAAGCAAGCATCCCAGGAGAAAGATAAATATTGTATTGATTCTTCTCTTCAAGCAGAAGAAGATGTAGTGAGAAAAATTTGCTATCTTCAGGAGATAGAAGAGGTTGAGGTTGGTGGCAAACCATGTACTTGTGTGATTGCTAATCATCCACAGGTAAGCAATCACTATAATGTGGGCATCAGAGGCAACCATATGTGGAGAAAATAATTTTAAATATCCATCAGATATTATTATACATATGACACAGATTCTGCAAATAGCCAAGCCTGTGAAAATAAAGCCAACTGTGGAGAACTTCTTCCTGACACAGTTAATGCAGTTTGCATGCAGGATAAACCCATTCCCTAGAACTCCCACCACTGAACCACTAGTTGCAAAACAAAGGAGGATTCCTTCTGCTACAGTCAGCATCTCTACAGATCCCTAAGGTTGCTTCTGCTGTAACTATTACTATTTTAACTTTTTTTTTTACCTGCTGCAGAATGCTGCTTATAATGGAAGCTTGACAGATGAATGATGTTTTTCTTCTATCTTTAAAGACATCAAAGTGGCCCAGTAATGCCTTTTAGTGGAAACAGCAATATCTTTATAGAGTTACTTCTGCTCTTTAAGGCTCAGACTGTTTACAGAATATGTGCAGACTAATGCCTACTTTCAGTTTGTTAATAAGCAAATGAAAGTTTCTGTTTCATGGATTTTACTTGGCCATCTGATACTGTTTTGCATTTAATAAAATGAATGATGATATGGGAATGCCAGTCACTCACTGACAGGATCCAAACCAACAAAATTAGCACTGCATTTTATCCTTTTCCATAGCAACTCATTGTTAGCTGGGCTTGGCAAAAACTGCCTAAACCTTTAACTCTTCAGAAGACTAAGACATGGGAATCTCTTAAGTCTAAGCAATCCAGATTTGTTTGCATAACAAAGTGAGAGGTCACAAACAAAAATAAAAGTCACAAACTCTGAAAACTCAGATATCAGACAAAATATAAACAAAAGGATAAAAAAATTATAATTTTCATTATTAAAATAGTATATAGAATACTTGTATAAGCTACTTTTTTAAACTGATTAATTTTAATTAAGTTCTAAGTTTAGCTGTGGATAGGGTAAAATTTACAACTTTAAAAATGTTTTATGTATTTTTATTGGCATATGTTCATTGCATATAGGAATTTAGTTTCACAAAGAGAGTTTTATTCAAGTACCATGATGTATCTCCAGTTGATCCCATCATCATGCAAATTCCCTTCTTGTTTATGGCTCAATTGAACTCCACTGTGTATATACATCACATTTGGTTTATCCATTTATCTTTTGATAGCTCAGCATAGGCTGATTCCATACCTTGTTGGTTGTGACTAGTGGTGCAGTAAACATGGACATACAAATATTTTTGTGGCATGTTGATTTAGAATCCTTATGATAGATGCCCAGGAATGGTATAATTTGGTCATATAGTCATTCTATTAACCTTTTATTTAGCTTTCAAAGATGGTACTTTATTTAAATTAATAGACTGAAACTTTACAAATGTTTAGCAAGATAGGCATAGTAATAATTATTGCATTGCATTTAATAGGAGAAAGACTGATGTTTGGTCTATATTCTTACCACCCTGAATGTACACAGTATTATCTGTTCTTGGAAGGAAATTAGAGTTAGTGATGGCAAGTACCTTGTGAGAGTAACAGTGATTTAAAGAGTAAATGACTTGTAAGAATTGGAGAACTTTAGGGGTTGAGAATCTAATCCTGTAACACCCACATGTTTGTTCAACTTACCTACATGCATTCTACAAATGCACATATATTTATATACATACTTAAGGTCAAACCTACATGCATGGATGTAAATGAATGTATAGAAGAACACACATGCGCATCTGTACTGGTACAGGCATTAGCAAACTACTTTGATGCACACCTACTTCACAAGAAAACACAGGCACATGTTTGCATGCCCTACTCCTTAAGCAGGTTACTGATCCTTTCTGTGCCCCAGGTTCCCTGGCTGTTAAAAAGGACAGGCAAACATAGTATCACTGAACTGGAGTCAGTGCGAAGGGTTTAGCAGAGGGAATAGTACACAAAAAGGGGCCAACACATGAAACTATAATTAGACAAATATCATGATAATTAGACAATTATCATATTATACAGGTAGAATTTTCAACATTCATTTTCCATCTACTTTTCTCCTCGAACAAAAACCACACTGTGACCCTGGCTTTTTGATGTGGTTTGAAGTATCAGATATGGATTCCATCATGTTGAGGAGTTCCAATCAGAAAACAGTTGGTGTCCTTTGCTTACAGAAATTTGTAATTTTATGAGGTCCCATTTGTCAATTCTTGACCTTAGAGCATAAGCTATTGGTGTTCTGTTCAGAAAATTCTCCCCTGTGCCCATATGTTCAAGGTTCTTCTCTAGTTTCCTTTCTATTAGTTTCAGTGTGTCTGGTTTTATGTGGAGGTCCTTGATCCACTTGGAATTGAGCATAGTGCAAGGAGATAAGAATGGATTGATTTGCATTCTTCTGCATGTTGACCTCCAATTGAACCAGCACCATTTGTTGTAAAGGCTATCTTTTTTCCACTGGATCGTTTTAGCTCCTTTGTCAAAGATCAAGTGACCATAGGAGGATGGGTTCATTTCTGGGTCTTCAATTCTGTTTCATTGATCTACATGCCTGTCACTGTACCAATACCATGCAGTTTTTAACACTATTGCTCTGTAGTACAGCTTGAGGTCTGGGATACTGATTTCCAGAGAAGTTCTTTTACTCTTGAGAATAGTTTTAGCTATCCTGGGTTTTTTGTTATTCCAGATGAATATTTGAATTGCTTTAACTCTATGAAGAATTGCTTTGGGATTTTGATGGGGATTGCATTGAATCTGTATATTGCTTTTGGCAAGATGGTTATTTTTACTATATTAAACCTGCCAATCCATGAGCATGGCAGATTTTTCCATCTTCTGAGGTCTTCAATTTCTTTCTTCAGAGACTTGAAGTTCTTGTCATTCAGATCTTTCACTTGTTTGGTAAGAGTCACACCAAGATACTTTATATGGTTTGTGGCTATCGTGAAGGGTATCATTTCTCTTATTTCTTTCTCAGCCTGCTTATCCTTTGAGTATAGAAAGGCTACTGATTTGCTTGAGTTGATTGTATATCCAGCCATTTTGCTGAAGTTGTTTATCAGCTGTAGGAGTTCTCTGGTGGAGTTCTTTGGGTCGCTTAAGTATACTATCATATTGTTTGCAAATAGTGATAGTTTGACTTTTTCCTTTCCAATTTGTATCCCATCTGACCTCCTTTTGTTGTCTAATTGCTCTAGCTAGAACTTCACGTACTATATTGAAAAGATATGGAGAGAGAGGGCAGCCTTGTCTAGTCCCTGATTTTAGTGGGATTGCTTCAAGTTTCTCTCCTTTTAGTTTGATGTTGGCTACCAGTTTGCTGTAAATTGTTTTTACTATGTTTAGATATGGGCCTCAAATTCCTGATCTTTCCAAGACCTTTAACATGAAAGGATGCTGAATTTTGTCAAATGCTTTTTCAGCATCTAATGAAATGACTATGTGTTTTTTTTTCTTTGAGATTGTTTATGTAGTGGATTACATTGATGGATTTCCTTATATTGAACCATCCCTGCATCCCTGGGTTGAAGCCTACTTGATCATGGTGGACACTGTCAAAAGGCCAAAGCTGCAGCCAACAAACTGGGAAAATATCTTTACCAACCCTAATCTGACAGAGGGCTAATATCCAATATATACAAAAAACTCAAGAAGTTAGACCTCAGACAGCCAAATAACCCTATTAAAAAATGGGGTACAGAGCTAAAGAGTTCTCACCTGAAGAATATCGGATGGCTGAGAAGCACCTAAAGAAATGTTCAATTCCTTAGTCATTAGGGAAATGCAAATCAAAACAACATTTTGATTCCACCTCACACCAGTCAGAATGGCTAAGATCAAAAACACATACTACTCTGCAATTAAAAACAATGAATTCACGAAATTCCTAGGCAAATGGTCAGAACTTGAAAATATCATCCTTAGTGAGGTAACCCAATCACAAAAGATCACACATGGTATGAAGTCACTGATAAGGGGATATTGACCCAGAATCTCAGAATACCCTAGACACAATCAGCATATCAATAGATTTCTAAAAAGATGGAAGGAGAGACCCCTGGTCCTGGAAAGACTGGATGTAGGGGAACGCCAGGACAGAGTAATGAGAGGGGGTTGAACGGAGAAAAGAGGGAGGGAAGGGGGCTTATGGGACTTTCGGGGAGGGAGGAAACGGGAAAGGGGAAGTGATTTGGAATGTAAATTAAAAAAATAAAATAAAATTAAATTAAAAAAAAAACACAGGAGATAGCAGGTGTTGGTGTGGATGTGGAGAAAGAGGAACATTCCTCCAATCCTGGTGGGATTGCAAGCTGGTACAACCACTCTGGAAAGCATTCTGGCAGTTCCTCAGAAAACTGGGCATGACACTCTCGGAGGATCCTGTTATACCACTCCTGAGCATATACCTAGAGGCTTCCCCTGCATGCAATAAGGACACATGCTCCACTATGCTCATAGCAGCCTTATATATAATAGCCTGAAGCTGGAAAGAACCCAGTTGTCCCTCAATGGTGGAATGGATTCAGAATGTGGTATATTTACACAATGGAATATTACTCTGCAATTGAAAACAATGAATTCACGAAATTCTTAGGCAAATGATCAGAACTGGAAAATATCATCCTTAGTGAGGTAACCCAATCACAAAAGAACACACATAGTATGCTGTCACTGATAAGGGGATATTAACCCAGAATCTTGGAATACCCAAGACACAATTCACATATCAATAGATTTCTAAGTAGATGGAAGGAGAGACCCCTGGTCCTGGAAAGACTGGATGTAGGGGAATACCAGGACAGAGAAGCGAGTGGGGGTTGAATGGGGAGCAGGGGGAGGAAAGAGGGCTTATGGGACTTTTGGAGAGCGAGGAAATGGGAAAGGGGAAATTATTTGGAATGTAAATAAAAAATATAGAAAATGAAAAAAAAAGAAAATAGTTTGTTATTCCCATAACATGCTTGTTACTGTTACACCAGTAGATACATCTTACTTTGTAAGAATACATAATTAAAGGAAGTGGTTGATAAGAATTGCCCTATATTAGCCTTCATAGCACCATCTAGCACTACAAAAGCTAAGATACCATGGACGAAGCTTCAAGCTCAGTCCCAACTTGATTTCTCTATGCCCTGTCAACAAAGCTTGTGGATGACTTCAGCAACATCTGTACATACATTTGAATAAATGAATTTTATGGAGGCTGGAATAATTTCAGTCTCAGCAGCACTGTACAAGTCTTTCCTTTCACCCTCATCTTCATCAGTACTAATATTCATTTACTTTCTTGATGATGACAGACATTATGAACAGGATGAGTTAGCAGCTGTCATAACTAGGGAGGAGAAAGCTACAATGAAATTTTCAAGCCATAGAAACAGAAAATAAAAGATGCTAGACTATTGTAAGATGTTCCTGGATTGACAGATATAATATGAAAGTGACCACTCTATCAAAATTAACCAGCAGATTTAGTGCAATACCTATGAAATTTCATAGACCATATTTCATAGATCTAGAAAAATTTCAAGGATCCTATGGAATCACAAGAGACTACAAATAGCCAAAGGAATCCCAAAGTGTAAGACATAGATGGAGGTATCATAATACTTTTATTGACTTTAAATTATGATATAGAGCTATAGTGATAAAAATTAACTTGCTACTAGCATCAAAGCAGGCAGAGGTGTCATAAATATGCTGACAAAAGTATGTCCGCCTTATTTTTGACAAAGGATACAAAACATACACTGGTCAAAAGATTACTCATGCTACAAATTATGGCAAAACCAGGCATCTGTCTACAGAAGAATGAAATTAGATTTATATCTTTCACCTTTTCCAAAATTCAATTGAAATAGACTAGAGACTCCTATTTAAAACTTGAAACACTGAAGCTTCTAGACAAAAACATACTCTTCAAGACACTGGAAGGAACTGTCTGACAGGAACATTAACAGCACATTATCTAGTGCCAAGTGTCAACAGATGGGACTACATTAAATCAATTGAAAATTTAAATTTTATTTACTTGTTGACTAAATGTGCTGAACAAACTTCCAAATGTTTAGTGATCATTTGAATTTTCTTCTTTTGAGAACTATCTCTTTATTTCCTTAGCCTATTTCTTGATTGGATTGCTTGATTGTTCACATTCACTATATTTTTTTATTTATTATAGAGAGTAATCCTCTTATTCTGTCTCTCTGTTTCTGCCATTTCTGTATTTTTTTATTTCTTCACCTGTCTGTCTGTTTGTCTGTTTTTCTGTCTGCTTGCCCCCCCCACTCACACACACACACACACACACACACACACACACACACACACACACAGAGAGAGAGAGAGAGAGAGAGAGAGAGAGAGAGAGAGAGAGAGAGAGAGAGAGCGCTATCAATAGATTTCTCCCATTCTTTTGGCCATTTCTTCGCTCAATTCACTGTCCAATTTGCTGTGCAGAAGCTTTTTAATTTCATATAATCTTACTTTCTATTCTTTGTTTTTTTTTTGTGCACTATAGTACAGACCTGTTCAGAGAGTCCCTGCCTGCACCTATATCTTGAAATATTTTTCCTATTTTCCTCTATCAGATTTAAAGTTTCACATTTTACATTAATTTCTTTCATAAATTTGCATTTATTTTCATAAACACTGAGAAGTGTGGATCTCCTTTCATTCTTTCAAATATGGATATATTTTTCTAATGCTATTTGTTAGAGAGGCTGTTCCATGCCCAATATGTTTTTTGAAAACATTGTTGTCAGATAGATTAAGTAGGTGCAGCTGTGTAGCTTTATTTTATATTTTATTGTATATTCTATTCCATTGTTCTCTATGTTTTGTGAAGAACCATACTGTTTTTGTTACAGTGAATTAGTAATATAATTGGAAATTAGGCAATACTATTAATATGGCATTGTTTTTTGTGTTTAGGATTTCTTTGGCTATTGTGTTTCCATATAATTTTAGTATTTTAATGCAGTTCTGAGGTGAAAATCATTTTAATTTTGATGATTTTTTATTGAACCTACAAATTATTTTCAGCAATATAGACATTTTTACAGTTTCATCTATGCTTATCTACTAACACAAAAAGTTACTTTCTGTTCTAGTGTCTTCTTTGATTTTTTAAAAATATTTTAAAATCTTCATTGTCAAGGTTTTTCACCTTCTTGGTCATGATTATCCCTTGGTAGTTTTGCAGGCATTGTGAATGAGATATTTTCCCCACTGCTCATTTATTTCTCAGTATGTTTGTCATTGGTAGTAAGAAAGCAACTGGATTTGTATGCTGATTTTATATCCTGTTATTTTCCTAGAAATATTTATCAGTTCTAATGTTTGCTTGTTTTTCCTTGATTCTGGGATGATGCCGATGTCATCTTCAAAAGGATAACTTGACTTTTGTAGTTGTATTTTTTTTTACTTCTCTTATCTTGTTCTGTGTAGGACTTGACACAGTGAGCTAAGAGTGGGGAAAGTGAATCCTTTTGTCTCCTTCCTAAAAAGTAGAAATGATTCCAGTTCTCCCTCCCTTTGCATAACATTGGCATAGTTTTATCACATGTAATCTTTATTATGTTAAGGTATATTTCTTTTATTCTTACCATTTCAGGTATTTTATCATAAAAAAATGTTGTACTTTGTGAAAACCCATTTGTACATTTGCTGCTACTATCATGTGATTTCTCTTCTCTATTAGTGTCATTCTTCTTGCTATGATAAAACATTATCAATAAAGAAACTTACAGAAGGAAGAATCTATTTGTATTTTCAGTCATTTAGGGTAAGAGTCCATTGTGGCATATCAGCATATGCCAGGCATAGTGACAGAAGAAAGGAAGTTGCGAGATCATATCTCAATTCCAAGCCTGAAACAGAGAACGCAACCAGGAAGCAGGGTAAGCATATATATATATATATATATATATATATATATATATATATATATATATATATATATATTCTAAAGGCTACTCCAAGTGATGGAAATATACCAACAATGATGTATCACTTACTCCTTGACTCCTCAAGCAGTGTCAATAACTTGTGATCAAGTGTTCAAATACCTAAGCCCCTAGGGGACATTTCTCATTCAAAGGACCATATGTACTTTATTTTATGTGCTGTGTTACTTAAACTATTCTTCATGTGTTGATTCATCTTTCTATCCTTGGATGAAGACAGCTTTAATGTGGAGAATTTCTTTTAAAATATTCTATTGGACTCAGATTGTAAATATTTTATTGAGAGTTTTAGTATTTAGTAATTAGACTTTATCAGTGGTATCAACCTTCAATTCTCCGTTGTCTATTGTGCTTATTCTGTTTTGGTACTTGTGCAATATTGACTGTGTAAAATGAGCTTTTTATTGTTATTTTTATTTTATGGAGAAGTTTAATGAGTTCTGTAATTTATTTAAAATTCTTTATAGTTTTCTGTAGCGAATCTATGAAGACTTGGTCTTTTGTTAGTTGGGGGATTTCTTATCACTGCTTTAATCTCTTTGCTTGTCAAATACCTGTTTAAATATTTTATATTATCTTAGTCTAATATTTTGTAAGGTCATGCATTTCTAAAGACTTCTATTTATTTTGGATTTTCTAATTTATTAGAGTATAGGTTTTTTAAAAAAACATGTCCAATAACACTATGAATTTTATTGCTATGTCTCCAATTTTATCTTTTGTTAACTTGTGTCTTCTCTCTCTAATTTTGTCAGTTTGTCTTTAAAATCTTGTATTAGTTCATTTCATTAATCTTAAGTCAGTCTTTACTTTTTCATTGTATTTACTGAATTGGCTTAATTTTGTTCCCATTTCGATAACAGTTTGAGGAATATCATTAAGTTATTTACTTAAAATACCCATGCCTTTTAAAAAGACATTGTGTTTATCATAGATACATTTCCACAAAATAGTTTATTGCAGTGATTAATTATTAGTGAGAAATATCAAGCATTTATAATATTTTAGGAATGACAGATCAACAGAACATGCTTAGGAGCAGCAGTTTTATCTCTTTAAGATAATGGAGAACTAAAACCAAGCAAGTAAGTGAGGAATTAGCTTTTTCAAAGATTAAATACAAACTATACAAAATTACACCTCAAACTTATCATCCAGATGTAATAAAATTGGTGTCAAGATATTCTCTTCTCAACTTTGACCTTTCTTATAGCCCTCTAAAATGGCAAGAGGATGAGATCTTATTGAAAAACTTAACGGGGCAGTGGTGGCACATGTCTTTAATCCCAGCACATGGGAGGCAGAGGCAGGCAGATTTCTGAGTTTGAGGCCAGCCAGGGCTATACAGAGAAATCCTGTCTCAAAAAAAAAGAAAGAAAGAAAAGAAAAGAAAAGAAAAGAAAAAGAAAAAGAAAAACTTAACCAAGCAATGTTATCTCACCATTGGGCATAAAACAGAAATTGATCCATTGTACTCTAACAATGGGTGTCATTTCCATAGATGTGCAATTTGTGATTTAGATTACTTTATCATACATTTCTGTCTATCTGTCATGAAATAATGGCTTGGATGCTCTTCATTGGATTCAAGATTGGCAAAAATCTAAGAGATTCAAGTAACTTCTACTAATTCAAAAAGAAAATTGACTTTTCAAGGTACTTTTCACTCTTACAGCTAGCCCTTTCAACTTTCAAGGAAATGTGTAAGTTAAAAATCATTATATAAGAAGACTTTTCAATGTGATAGGAATGAAAACTAAGAACATTTTTGCTAAGTTAGCTGAGGTTTATTTACATAGTAACATTGTATACATATTCTTTATAAGAACATTTTGTGAAATACTGCAATATTTTTTTCCATTACCACTTGAGAACAGTAAAGACTTTCAGACTAAAATAGGATCTGTTATCAGAATAGTGAGTGACTCTTGAAGAAAAAATAAAAACAATCTAGTAAAATATGCATAAAATTCTGAAATTATCAACTTGTGAAATTACAAATTGAATAAAAAATTCTAAAATATTTTAATTTTTAAAATGTTTGAGTTTATAAAGATGCATTACTATGCCTCCCAAATACTGGATTTTCTTTACTTCTCCCCCTTGCTTTTTCTATTCTTTTGTTAAGTCTTTTATGGGTTTTAATCTGTATTAACTTATCTCCAGTGACAACTCCACACTCCAATTACCCAGTTCAGCCATTGCACACTATTATTAATTATTTTTTCACTATATTTTCATTGTACTGATATTTGGTTCTGTTCCGTGTTTTCAACATCTAGCAATGCTATTTTTCTGCTGACCCCTGTGGTTATATTAGGGAAAAGCTGGAAGCAGCTGAGGAGTAGGGTGACCCTGTAGGAGGACCAGCAGTCTCAATTAACCTGGGCCCCCAAGATCTCTCAGACACTGGGCCACTAACCAGGCAGCATACACCAGTTGATATGAGGCCCCCTACACATATATGGTAGAGGATTGCCTGGTCTAGATTAGGTCAGAAAAGATGCACCTAACCCTCAGGAGGCCCGAGGAGTTTCTCTAAACTCCTCTAAACAGAGGTCTGGTGTGCTGGGAGGTGGGATTTGGGGGTAGGAGATGGGACAGGGTCAGGGAGGGGTTATGGGATGAGGAACTGTTGGAGAGTAGACCAGGAGGGGAATAAAATCTGGAGTATAAAGAGAAAAGAGTCTAACTTCTTGAGTTCTTTATATATACGGGATATTAGCCCTCTGTCAGATGTAGGGTTGATAAAGATCATTTCCCTGTTAGTTGGTTGCCACTTTGTCCTTTTGACAGTGTCTTTTGCCTTACAGAAACTTTGTAATTTTATGAGGTCCCATTTGTCAATTCTTGATCTTAGAGCATGAGCTATTGGAGTTCTGTTCAGGAAATACATCATCCTTAGTCATTAGGGAAATGAAAATCAAAACAACCCTGAGATTCCATCTCACACCAGTCAGAATGGCTAAGATCAAAAACACAGGAGACAGCAGGTGTTGGCGAGGATGTGGAGAAAAAGGAACACTCCTCCACTGCTGGTGGGATTGCATGCTGGTACAACCACTCTGGAAAGCTGTCTGGCGGTTCCTCAGAAAACTGGGCATGACACTCCTGGAGGATCCGGCTATACCACTCTTGGGCATATACCCAGAGGCTTCCTCTGCATGCAATAAGGACACATGCTCCACTATGTTCATAGTAGCCTTATTTATAATAGCCAGAAGCTGGAAAGAACCCAGATGTCCCTCAACGGAGGAATGGATTCAGAAGATGTGGTATATTTACACAATGGAATACTACTCTGCAATTAAAAACAATGAATTCACGAAATTCCTAGGCAAATGGACAGAATTGGGAAATATCATCCTTAGTGAGGTAACCCAATCACAAAAGAACACACATGGCATGGAAGCACTGTTAAGGGGATATTAACCCAGAATCTTGGGATACCTTAGACACAATCTGCATATCAATAGATTTCCAAGAAGCTGGAAGGAGAGACCCCTGGTCCTGGAAAGACTGGATGTAGGGGAATGCCAGGACTGAGAAGCAAGAGGGGGTTGAATGGGGAAAAGAGGGAGGGAAGGGGGCTTATGGGACTTTCAGGTAGGGAGGAAACGGGAAAGGGGAAATGATTTGGAATGTAAATAAAAAAACAGAAAAAAAACAAAAAAAGAAAAGATTAAATAAAATAAATAAATAAATAATTGGATGAAATTATAATACTATTCATGTTTCATAATGCTTGTTTTATGTCTATTTGACACAGTAAAAACCTTAAGCCAAGATAAATACAGAAAACACAATATAGATATAAATTTCATGATCCACGTTCACAGTGACTTATTATACACACTCAAAAGTAATCACTATACAGATTTATTTTGACATAGGAAATCAATAACTTGAATTGTAACTGGTAGAAAGATGTTTGCTGCTATGTATGATTTCAGATGATCGATTATATCTGACCAATTTTGTTGAAACTGGTTAGTGACATTAGATTTCTTTTGTAATTTTTATTAATTTCTTTTTTATTGTAAATTCTTTTATTTATTTATTTATTCATTTATTTACACTCCAGATTTTTTTAGAGAATACTTTATTAGTTTTTGTAATCAAACCCATGTAGATAAGACCTTACATGTTTAATACCATGAGTTACCCCTGTACAAATGGAAAAAAAATTAAGTTCAACATTTCTAGACCAATATGGCTGTTAATTTCTGTACAACGCCAACTCAACACAGTAAACTGGGATACTTTTTTCCAAAGTTGACAGCACAGCTAAAGTTTCCAAAAATTCAAATTATATATATGTATATATATATTTATATTTATATAAAAAGACCAATAATAGCAGTATGTTATGCATCAATAGCAGCAACAGCTTTTCCAGGTTCTGCAGTCATTTGAACAAAATTGTAGAGACATCCAGCACACTCTATTTAAAAAAAAAAAACGTAATAAACAAAACCCCAGAAAACAGCACAGTTCCGTTACTCTTTACACTCCAGATTTTATCCCACACACCACCACGGTCCACCCTCCAACTGTTCCACATCCCATACCTAATCACCACACTCCTGTCTCCATAAGGATGTCCCCACCACCCAGCAGTCACCCAAATATAATGTATTTTGGTCATGATTTTTCCTCTTCTCCAACTCTTCCAAGAACCTCCTAATCTCTTTACTCACCAACCAGGTTATTTCTATCTTTCTCTCCAAAACAGATGTATTTTTTAAATGTTTCACTTTTATCTATATATACATTGTAAAAAAAGATAATTAAAATATAAAATATTGCTTTAGAAACTTATATAGCAACTTAATTTATTCTTTATATGTATAGGGATATAAGTGACTTATCATTAGCATAAAACCAATGTACTTTTGTAAGTTGTCAATATAATACATTTACCTAGCTCAGTAGATATACACCACCTAGATCATCTTCCTAATGCTGAAACCTTTTACTACATTTCCTCATGTGTTTACCCAACCATAAAATTATTTTGTTGCTACTTTCTAATTGTAATTTTGTTACTGTTACAAATTGTAATATAAATACTGATATGTGACTCCTGTGAAAGGGTTGTTTAGTCACTCAAATAGTGGAGATTCACAAGTTGAGAACCTCTGATTTAGATTATTAGGATTGATAAAAAAATTCTCTAAAAGCAATAGACATATGTGTTTGTGAGTATAAGTCTATATACATGAGTGTATGTGTGTGTGTGTGTGTGTGAGAAAGAGAGAGAGAGAGAGAGAGAGAGAGAGAGAGAGAGAGAGAGAGAGAGAGAGAGAGAGAGAGAGAGAGAGAGTTTTGAAGCCCTAAGGCAGAATGCTAAACTGCATAGATTTGCTCTTTGTTTACTCTTTTTCTCTTTGTGCAGAGGCAGACTGTGACCTTTGGATCTATTTCAGCAGAATTCTTCCTCAGACATCTTTGCTCCACAACTTGATTTCATCTGAAATCACTGTTTTTGATACAAATGATGACCAGTTTAAGCAATCCTTTGTTCTTTTCCTCCAAAACCAGCCTGCTTCCTCAGCTATTTCCCACAGATCACGTCTACTCTCTTGATTGTTGCCAGTACTCCAAGCATCTACAGTAACTAACTGGGAAAGGAAAATAACTATGTAACAAATAAAACTGTAGATACACAGGAGCATCCCTCTGGCTCCTCAGTTCCATGTCCTAAATGTCAAGATTCATCATACATGTCTGACTCCCTCTCACTTCCCCCTTGGTTTTTTCTGGTGAAGGGGTGTCAATGCTTTAGAAACTCAATCGAATAAGACTGAAGAGTCTTATTTCCAATGTTTGTTCTTACTATAAATGTCTTACATTGGAGTAGCTGCAGTCAGTCAGTTGCCAAAGGTTTCAAAATGCTTAACAATTCAATTAAAAGACAGTGTGAGAACATAGTGGAAATGGAAAGGGCTTCAGAGATTCCCTGCTGAACTGTGCCAGAACATCCATTTTTCTGTCAAGTCTCACAGCATTTTAATATCTGCAGTGTCCTCATAGAGGCTTGCTTCAGCTCCCTGCTTGTTAGAATTAGGATAAAGGAATGACAACAGGGATACATGGCTGACAAAGTGAAGCCAAAAATGAAGAGAAGTTTATTTTCTGTGAGAAAAAAGCAAAATGTTTCCATGAGAACACCAAAAAATATAAGATAAAGAGGATGATAAATGAAATTAAAACTTTCATGGCTTTCACGTGAGTATCTGTGTTGAGATCTCTGAATCCTGATCCAATGGATTGCATCCGCCTGCTGTGTCTCCAAAAGGAAGTGATTAACAGGAAACAAGCTATTATGGCCACCATAAAGAGGGAAATGGGCCCCATATTGGCAAAAACATAGTTTATAAGTAACTCACTCTTCCCCAGCTGGATCAGCCAGGATGTGTTGCTCTGATGCATTTTAACATCTTTAATCACTTTCACAACTAGTGGGAAAGAAGCTAGCCATGTTATAATTAAGTATCCAATAAGAAAGACAAAAACTTTATCAGCTCTTCTCTTCAACCAGAGGAAAGTGTAGTGGGAAAAATTTGCTATCTTCAGAAGATAAAAGATGCTCAGGCTGGTGGCAAACCAGATGCTCATGTAGTTAATAATTACCCATATGTAACTCATGCAGTCATGTAGATTGCTAGACATAAGTGTAGATAGAAAGAAAAGCTTTGCATATGCATCTAAAGTCATCATCCATGTTGTCAAAATCCTGGTAATTGCCAAACCAGTGAGAATAAAGCCAATCTTAGAGAGTTTCTTACTCCTGACCCAGTCTGTGCAGTTTTCAAGTACAATAAATGTGTTCCCTAAAACTCCCAGCATAGCTTCACCAGTGGCAACAGAAAGGAGAATGCTTTCCAGTGTACTCAGCATCTCTGCCAATTTCCAAGACTGCTTCTGCTGACCCTACCTGGTGGGGGTTACCTGCTGCAGAATTGTTGCAAGTAGTAGCTACTTGATGTAGAACTGATATTTATCTTCTCCCCTTAAATAACGACTCCAGAGGACTTCAAGTGTGTGTGTACTGGTAAAATGAGAAATATTGTCATAGTGTCCACTCTTGTGGATTCTGTAAGATTCAACTAGTCTACAGAATGTGTGTGGGCTAAATATCTTCTTGCAATTTGCTAAGATACAAATGGAAGTTTCTGTTTCATGGATTTTGCTTGTCCCTCTGAGACTATTTTGCATTTAATAGGCTGAATTATATAGTAAGAGCATCATATATTTATATATGAAATATAAAATACAAAAATCAACATTGCCTTTCACCTTTTAACTCTCCATTTTAATGAGGTACCTAAAGGCCTGGAGGCTTAGCCAGTAAATTCCCCTTCCCAGACACTCCTCCCTGAAAAGATATTTAACTCCAGGTCTACCCTGAGAAGTGGGGTACAGTTTTACTCACCCACTTTCTGCCATGACAATAAATGACTTAAAACCATGGTCTGTCTCTTTTCACCAGGATCTGCTGTGAGGAGCCATAGACAAGGATTTTGCCTATAGAGCCACCATCTAGTCTACCATACAATGCCTCTCTGTGCTCCCTGCCATGATCACCGAGCCAAGCCAGCCACCAGCTAACAAGCCAATTACTCTATCTCCATGGGATCCATCCAGAGCTCCCCTCTTTCCCCCTGAGCCCTGGGCTAGTTCCAGCCCCCAGGCTCCCACTTTGTTCTCAGCTCTTCTGCAGCTCCCAGTGTCACCTGGGTGCTCAAGAGCCTAAGAACCAGATGGGTCTGGGTCTTGCTGTAGGCCCAGGGACTGCTCAAGCCAGCTTCAGCTGTCTCCAGGACCTCAGACTGTGCTTACTCACCCCAGAGCTGTGTCCTGTGGCTTCCCCATAGCCTGACACGCATGTGCCCAGGACTGGTGTGGGGTAAGTGCAGTCAAAACTTCAGCATCTTGACTCCCTGAGCAGTCAGTGTCCTGTGGCATTGTGGATGCAGGACCCCACTAACCCTACATGGAAGAGCAATGCATAGTCACCTCTCCAGTTTGACTGAGGATGCTTGTAAAGGAAATGTGAAGTGCACACAAATTCGATTCTCAAAGAATGCACTCAAAGAGTGATGAACCCAATAAAGATGGCATTAGTCTCTACCCAGTTTCTTCCATAAATCTCATAGGAGGCAACTGGGCAAGACAGCATGGTTGTATCCTCCTCTTGGGACAACCTATCCTCCTCAAGAATTTTTCTAATAAATCTGCTTTGTTCTGCTCAATCAACAACTATCTTTCCTATTCTTGGTGTGAGACAGAGAACCCAGAAGTCAATGGACTAGGACTAGTTTGATGATTTTGACTGTTCAGCAACCTTTTTTCCCTGAGTTAAGCTCATGAGGGGCAAGAAAACCTCTATCATACTCAAAGATCACATATAATTTAGAGGTACTACATAGACTTGCAAGGGACTGGAGCAGGTGGAGAAAGGAGTTAACCATCCTCTCTCATTGCCTTTCAACTATGTCTCTTCTCTCTGGAGATTTTAGCAGCAAATATTCAAAACTATCCATTTTAATATTCTTTATCAATATAAAATATTAAACCGTGGCCTGCCCTTCCTGCTGGGGCAGAAACTTGCCAGCTCTGCTGCAGTGAAGATTTCATCTTATGATACTTCCAAGTGAACCAGCCACTCAGGGCAGTTGGTAAGAACCCCATCCCACCTCTGGAGGCACAGAGCTGCTGCCAGGGGTCTGGTAGGACTCACTACCTAGCAACCATCAAAAGCTCCGCCCTTCCGAATAGCAACACCTTCAGAGCCTTCTTCCCCTCTCACCATTGCCTGCCCTCCCTGCTGGGGTAGAACCTTGCCAGCTCTGCTGCAGTAAAGATTCTATCTCCTGATACTTCTGAGAGAACCAGTCACTCAGGGCAGTTGAGAACCAGCCACTCAGGGCAGTTGAACATTGCCAGGTCTGCTGCAGTGAAGATTTCATCCCCTGGTTTTTTGTAGAGAACCATCTACTTAGGGCCTTTGCCCATTCTGCAGTGGCAGAATCTTGCCAGGTGTGGCACAGTGAAGACACCTCTCCTGATACTTCCTAGAGAAGCAGCTGCACTCAGGGCATTTGTTCTTTCTGCTGTGGCAGAATCTTGTCAGGTTTACCATAAGGAAAATACCATCTCCTGATACTTCCTAGAGAGCTAGCAACACTTAGGACATTTGGAGTGTGGAGAGCCTTGGGAGAAGAGGGGAGCTGGTCTCCCAGGAGAGACTATATACCTGTGTGCACAGAGAGAATGGGAATCCCAGGAGTACATATACACAGGCTTATAGGACAGATAAGCCAGAATCAGAGAACACAAGACCAGTTAACACCAGAGAAAACTAGATGGCAAAAGGCAAAGGCAAGATCATTACCAACAGAAACCAAGGCAACATGGCACCCAGTTCTCCCACAAGAGCAAATCTTGGATACCCTAACACACAGGAAAAGCAAGAGTGGGATTTAAAATCACATCTCATGATGTTGATAGAGGAATTCAAGAAGGACATAAATAACTCCCTTAAAGAAATCCAAAAGAACATGGGTCAAAAGGTAGAAGCCCTTAAAGAGGAATCACAAAAATCCTTTAAAGAAATACAAGACAACATGGGTCAACAGGCAGAAACCCTTAAAGAGGAAACACAAAAATCACTTGAAGAAACACAGGAGAACATAGGTTAACAAGTAGAAGCTGTTAAAGAGGAAACACAAAAAGTCCCTTAAAGAATTTCAGGAAAACACAAACAAACAAGTGAAGAAACTGAACAAAACTATCCAGGATCTAAAAATTGAAGTAGAAACAATAAAGAAATCACAAAGTGAGACATCTCTGGAGATAGAAAACCTCGGAAAGAATTCAGGAGTCATAGATGCAAGCATCAACAACAGAATACAAGAGATAGAAGAAAGAATCTCAGATGCTGAAGGTATCATAGAAAACATTGACTCAACAGTCAAAGAAAATGTGAAATGCGAAAATCTCCTGAGCCAAAACATCCAGGAAATCCAGGACACAATGAGAAGATCAAACCTAAGGATCATAGGTATAGAAGATAGGGAAGATTTACAACTTAAAGGGCCAGTAAATATCTTCAACAAAATTATAGAAGAAAACTTCCCTAACCTAAAGAAAGAGATGTCCATGAACATCCAAGAAGCCTACAGAACTCCAAAAACACCAAATGCACTAAACAAAGAAAGAATATTAAAAGCAGTAAGGGAAAAAAGTCAAGTAACATATAAAGACAGACCTATCAGAATTACACCAGACTTCTCGGCGGAAACTATGAAGGCTAGAAGATCCTGGGCAGATGGCATACAGACCCTAAAGAACATAAATGCCAGCCCAGGCTATTATACCCAGCAAAACTCTCAATTACCATAGATGGAGAAAACAAGATATTCTACGACAAAACCAAATTTACACAATATCTTTCCACAAACCCAGTGCTTCAAAGGATAATGGGTGGAAAATACCAACACAAGGTGGGAAACTGGACCCTAGAAAAGGAAGACAATAATCTTCTTTCAACAAACCCAAAAGAAGGTAGTCACACAAAAAGAATTCCACCTGTAACAATTAAAATAACAGAAAGCAACAATCACCTTTCCTTAATATCTCTTAATATCAATCATCTCAATTCTCCAATAAAAAGACAGAGACTAAAGGACTGGGTATGTAGACAAGACCCAACATTTTGCTGTATACATAAAACTCACCTCAGTGACAAAGACACTCATTTTCTCAGAGTCAAAGAATGGAAAACAATTTTCTAAGGAATTGGTCATAAGAAATAAGCTGGAGTGACCATACTCATATCGAACAAAATAGACTTTCAACCAAATGTTGTCAAAAAAGATGAGGCAGGACACTTCAACTTATCAAAGGAAAAATCTACCAAGATGAACTCTCAATTCTGAACATTTATGCTCCAAATGCAATGGCACCCACATTCATAAAAGAAACTTTACTAAAGCTCAAAGCACACATTGCACTGCACACAATTATGGTGGGAGGCTTCAACAGTCCACTCTCGACAATGGACAAATCATGGAAATAGAAACTAAGCAGAGACAGAGTTAAACTAACCAAAGTTATGGACCAAATGGATCTAAGAGATATTTATTGAAGATTCCATTCTCAAGCGAAAGAATAAACTTTCTTCTCAGCATCTCATGGTACCTTCTTCAAAACTGACCATATAATTGGTCACAAAACAGGCCTCAACAGATACAGGAGTATTGACATAATTCCATGCACCCTATCAGATCACCATAGCCTAAGACTTGTCTTGAGTTCAAACAAAAACAACAGAAAAAACACATACATGTGGACTTTGAACAATGCTCTACTCAATGATAGCTTGGTCAAGGAAGAAACAAAGAAATTAAAGACTTTTTAGAATTCAATGAAAATGAGGACACATCATACCAAAACTTATGGGACACAATGAAAGCAGTGCTAAGAGGAAAACTCATAGCTCTAAGTGCATCCAAAAAGAAATTGGAGAGAGCTTACAATAGCCGTTTGACAACACACCTGAAATCTCTAGAACAAAAAGAAGCAAAGGCACCCAAGAGGAGTAGATGGCAGGAAATAATTAAACTCAGGGCTGAAATCAACCAAATAGAAACAAAAAGAGTCATACAAAGAATCAACAAAACCAGTAGTTGATTCTTTGAGAAAATCAACAAGATAGATAAATCCTTAGCCAGACTGACCAGAGGGCATGAAGGCACTACTCAAATTAATAAAATCAGAAATGAAAAGGGAGACATAACAACAGAAACTATGGAAATTAAAAAAATAATCAGATCCTACAATAAGAGCTTATACTCAACAAAATTGGAAAATCTCAATGAAATGAACAATTTTCTAGATACATACCAGGTTCCAGTGTGAAAAAAGGATTAGATAAGCCGGGCGGTGGTGGCGCACGCCTTTAATCCCAACACTTGGGAGGCAGAGGCAGGAGGATTTCTGAGTTCGAGGCCAGCCTGGTCTACAAAGTGAGTTCCAGGACAGCCAGGGCTACACAGAGAAACCCTGTCTCGAAAAACCAAAAAAAAAAAAAAAAAAAAGGATTAGATAAACCATCTAAATAGTCTCATGAGTCCTGAGGAAATAGAAGCATTTGTTAATAGTCTCCCAACAAAAAAAAAAAGCCCAGGACCAGATGGGTTTAGTGGGGAATTCTTTCAGATCTTCAAAGAGGAGCTAATACCAATACTCTTCAAACTATTCCACAAAATGAAGCTCAAGGAACACTACCCAGTTCATTCTATGAAACCACAATAATGCTTATACCTAAACCAAACAAAGACCAAACAAGGAAAGAGAACTTCAGACCAATTTCCCTTATGAATATTGATGCAAAAATTCTCAACAACATTCTGACCAACCGAATCAAAGAATGCATCAAAACCACAATTCACCATGAAATCCATCAATGTAATCCACTACATTAACAAACTCAAAGGAAAAAAAAACCCAAATGATCATTTCATTAGATGCTGAAAAAGCTTTTGGCAAAATTCATCATCCCTTCATGATAAAATTCTTGGAGAGAACAGGAATTCAGGGCCCATACCTAAATATAGTGAAAGCAATATACTGTAAACTGGCAGCTAACATCAAACTAAATGGAGAGAAACTTGAAGCAATCCCACTAAAATTGGGGACCAGACAAGGCTGCCCACTCTCTCCCTATCTATTCAATATAGTACTCAAAGTCCTAGCCAGAGCAATTAGACAACAAAAGGACATCAAAAGTATAGAAATTGGAAGGGAAGAAGTAAAAGTATCACTCTTTGCAGATGATAGGATCATATACTTAAGTGACCTCAAAAATTTCACCAGAGACTCCTAAAGCTAATAAACAACACCTGCAAAGTGGCTGGATATAAAATTAAGTCAAACAAATCAGTAGCCTTCCTCTACTCTACTAAAGGATAAACAAGCTGAGAAAGAAATTAGGGAAATGACACCCTTTACAACAGTCACAAATAATATTACATACCTTGGTGTGACTCTAACCAAGCAAGGGAAAGATCTGTATGACAAGAACTTCAAGCCTCTGAAGAAAGAAATCGTAGATCTCATAAGATGGAAGGATCTCCCATGCTCATGGATTGGCAGGATTAATATAGTAAAAATGGCCATCTTTCCAAAAGCAATCTACATATTCAGTGCAATTCCCATCAAAATTCACAATCAGGGGTTGGGGATTTAGCTCAGTGGTAGAGCGCTTGCCTAGCAAGCGCAAGGCCCTGGGTTCGGTCCTCAGCTCTGGAAAAAAAAAAGACAAAATAACAAAATTCGCAATCAATTCTTCACAAAGCTAGAAAGAGCAATCTGCAAATTCATTTGGAATAACAAAAAACCCTAGATAGTGAAAACTATTCTCCAAAACGAAAGTTCTACTGGGGGAATCACCATCCCCGACCTCAAGCTCTACTACAGAGCAATAGTGATAAAAAGTGTATGGTATTAGTATGAAGATAGGCAGGAAGATCAATTGAATAGAATTGAAGACACAGTTATGAACTCACACACCTACAGTCACTTGATATTTGACAAAGGAGCTAAAAACATCCAGTGGAAAAGAGATAGCATTTTTAACAAATGGTGCTGGATCAACTGGAGGTCAGCATGCAGAAAAATGCAAATCAACCCATTCTTTTCTCCCTGTACAAACAAAGCTCAAGTTTAAGTGGATCAAGGACCTTCACATAAAACCAGATATACTGAAACTTATAGAGGAGAAAGTGGGGACGAACTTAGAACACATGGGCACAAGGACAAAATTATTGAATAGAATACCAATGGCTTATGCTCTAAGAACAAGAATCGATAAAAGGGACCTCATAAAACTGCAAGCTTCTGTAAGGCAAAGGACACTGTCAATAGGACAAAAGGCCAACCAACAGATTGGGAAAAGATCTTTACCAATCCTATATCTGATAGAGGGCTAATATCCAATGTATACAAAGAACTCAAGACGACTCCAGAGTGTCAAATAACCCTATTAAAAAATGGGGTACAACCTTCTGGCCGCCATCTGCAGCAGGGAACCAGGCAGCTCCAAACCTTCTGTGTTTACCCCACCAGGAGAGAGTGATATCCCAGGAGCGACTCATTTCACTTCTCAGTGTGGAGGTGAGATTTCCACCTTCTCTCTGGAGGGGTGCAGCTAGGAGAGCACAGGGCATATGATCAATGGAGCTGCTGGGACAGGTGTCTTCCCTTTCGGCTGGCATTTGTAGCATGGAACCTGATAGCTCTGCAGCCTTCTGTGCACAGACACGGCCAGAAGAGAGTTGGTCTCCCAGGAGTTCAGACACAGGCTTACAGGTCCATAGGAGGGACAAGATCCAGCCAGAGACAGCAAGACCAACTAACACCAGAGATAACCAGATGGCGAAAGGCAAGTACAAGAACCCTACCAACAGAAACCAAGGATACTTGGCATCATCAGAGCCACAGCAAGTTCTGGATACCCCAACACACTGGAAAAGGAAGAGTTGGATTTAAAGTCTCATCTCATGGTGCTGTTAGAGGACATCAAGAAGGACATAAATAACTCCCTTAAAGAAATACAGGAGAACATGGGTCAATAGGTAAAAACTCTTAAAGAGGAAACACAAAAAAGTCCCTTAAAGAATTTCAGGAAAACACAAACAAACAAGTGAAGGAATTGAACAAAACTATCCAGGATCTAAAAAATGGAAGTAAAACCAGTAAAGAAATTACAAAGTGAGAATATCTCTGGAGATAGAAAATCTTGGAAAGAATTCAGGAGTCATAGATGCAAGCATCAACAGCAGAATACAAGAGACAGAAGAAAGAATCTCAGGTGCTGAAGATACCATAGAAAACATTGAGTCAACAGTCAAAGAAAGTGCAAAATACAAAAATCTCCTTAGCCAAAACATCCAGGAAATCCAGGACGCATGAGAAGACCAAACCTAAGGATTATAGGTATAGGAGAGAGCGAAGATTTCCAACTTAAAGGGCCAGTAAATATCTTCAACAAAATTGTAGGAAAAACTTCCCTAACCTAAAGAAAGAGATGTCCATGAACATACAAGAAACCTACAGAACTCCAGGCTGGCCTCAAACTCGTGATCCTCCTGCCTCTGCCTCCTTCAGCAAATCCTACCGGCATGCACCACCACTACTGGCCCTACAGAACTCCAAACAGACTGGACCAGACCAGAAAGTCCTCCCAGCACATGATAATCAAAACACCAAATGCACTAAACAAAGAAAGAATATTAAAAGCAGTAAGGGAAAAAGGTCATGTAACCTATAAATGCAGGCTTATTAGAAGTACATCAGACTTCTCACCTGGTATGATGAAAACTAGAAGATCCTGGGTAGATCTCATACAGACCCTAAGAGAACACAAATGCCAGCCCAAAGTGCTATACCCAGAAAAATTCTCAATTACTATAGATGGTGAAAACAAGATATTCCATGATAAAACCAAATTTACACAACATCTTTCCACAAATTCAGCCCTACAAAGGATAATAGATGGAAAATGCCAACACGAGGAGGGAAACTATACCTTTGAAAAAGCAAGAAAGTAATCTTTTTCCAACAAACCCAAAAGAAAGTATCCACACAAACATAAAAAGAACATCAAAAATAACAGGAAGCAACAATCACTACTCCTTAATATCTTATAACATCAATGGACTCAATTCCCCAACAGAAAACATAGTCTAACAGAAATATTTTTCATGTAAATCTTCAATTTTATCAGAAAATGTTTGCGAATCCTCTTTCAGTCAATTTAGTAATATGTTTTATGTCTACCATTTTAACTGTATTATTTTCCATGATAATCTTTAATTTTAACCTTTTTTCTATATATTTCTTCAATTTTTTCAGAAATATTTTCTATGTAAATCTTCAATTTTGTCAGAAAATGTTTATAATTCCACTTTCAGTAAACAGGAATATTTTTATGCCTACCATTTCATCAGTATAATTTTTCTATGAAATAGTCAATCTTAATGTGTTTTTCTATATATTTCTTCAATTTTATGAGAGATATTTTCCATGTAAATCTTCAATTTTATCGGAAAATGTTTGTAATTCCACTTTAAATCAACTTAGAAATATTTTTAACATTCCTCCACTGCTGGTGGGATTGCAAGCTGGTACAAGCACTCTGGAAAGCTGTCTGGCGGTTCCTCAGAAAACTGGGCATGACAGTCCCGGAGAATCCGGCTATACCACTCCTGGGCATATACCCAGAGGCTTTACCTGCATGCAATAAGGACACATGCTCCACTATGTTCATAGCAGCCTTATTTATAAGAGCCAGAAGCTGGAAAGAACCCAGATGTCCCTCAATGGAGGAATTGATTCAGAAGATGTGGTATATTTACACAATGGAATACTACTCTGCAATTAAAAACAATGAATTCACGAAATTCCTAGGCAAATGGTCAGAACTTGAAAATATCATCCTTAGTGAGGTAACCCAATCACAAAAGAACACAGATGGTATGCAGTCACTGATAAGGGGATATTAACCCAGAATCTTGGAATACCCTAAACACAGTTCACATATCAATAGATTTCCAAGAAGATGGAAGGAGAGACCCCTGGTTCTGGAAAGACAGGATGTAGGGGAATGCCAAGACAGAGAAGCGATAGGGGGTTGAATGGGGAAAAGAGTGAGGGAAGGGGGCTTATGGAACTTTCGGGGAGGGAGGAAACGGGAAAGGGGAAATGATTTTGAATGTAAATAAAAAAAAAACTTAGAAAATAAAAATAAAAAAAAAGAAATATTTTTATTCCTAGCATTTTATCTGTATCATTTCCATGAAATAGTCATTTTAACGTGTTTTTCTATATATTTCTTGAATTTTATCAGAAATATTTTCCTTGTAGATCTTTAATTTTATCAGAAAATGTTTATAATTCCACTTTCAATCAGTGTAGAAATATTTTTATGCCTACCATTTTGTCTGTAATTTTCTATGATAATCTTCAATTTTAATGTTATTTTATATTTTTTTTACAATTTTATTAGAAATATTTCCCATGTAAATCTTCAATTCTATCATAAAATATTTCTAATTCCTTTTTCAATTAATTTAGCCATGTTTTTTATGTCTACCATTTTATTCTTTAATTTTCCGTGAAAATTGTCAATATTAATGTATTTTTCTATATGCTTCTTCAATTTTGTCAGAAACGTTTTCCATGTAAATGTTTAATCTTTTCATAAAAAAGGAAAATGAAATAAAGCATTTTTTATTTAAACATAAAAAATGGGGTAGAGTGCTAAGCAGGAAATTTTCAACTGAGGAAACTCGAATGGCTCTTAACCACCTAAAGAAATGTTCAGCATCCTTAGTTATTAGGAAAATGCAGATCAAAAAAACCCTGAGATTCCACCTCACACCAGTCAGAATGGCTAAGATGAAAAACTCAAGGGACAGCAGATGCTGGAGTGGATGTGGGGAAAGAGGCACACTTCTCCATTGCTGTTGGGATTGCAAGATATTAAAACTGCTCTGGAAATCAGTATGGCAGTTCCTCAGAAAAATGGACATACTACTACCTGAGGATCTAGCCATACTGCTCCTGGGCATATACCCAGAAGATGCTCCAACAGGCAATAAGTACATATTCTCCACTATGTTCATAGCAGCCTTACATATAATAGCCAGAAGCTGGAAAGAACCCAGATGTCCTTCAACAAAGGAATGGATACAGAAATTGTGGTATATATACACAATGGAGTACTATTCAGCTATTTAAAACAATGAATTCATGAAATTCTTAGGCAAATGGATGGAACTAGAAATTGTCATCCTGAGTGAAGCAACTCAATCACAAAAGAACACACATGGTATGTATTCACTGATAAGTGGATATTAGTCCAAAATCTCAAAATAAACATGTTACAATTCACAGACCACAGGAAGCTCAAGTAGGAGGTAGACCAAAGTGTGAGTGATTTGGTACCTCTGAGAAAGGGAACAAAATAATCACAGGAACAACTATGGAGACAAAGTATTTCGCAGAGACTGATGGAAAGGCTACCCAGAGACTGTCCTACCTGGGGATTCATCCTATAAACAGTTACCAAACTCTGAAACTGCTATGGATAACAAGAAGTGTGTACTGAAATGTGCCTGTTGTCTTTTGGAGGGGCCCTTCAAGAGCCTTACAGATACAGAGGTGAATACTAGCAGCCCAGCATTGGACTGAGCATGGGGTTCACAATAGAGGAGGTGGAGGGCAGACTGGAGGAGCTAGGAGTGGGGGGTTTGCAACTCCATGGGAAGAATCACAATTTTGGCCAACCAGACAACCCAGGGCTCCCAGGGACTAAGCCATCAACCAATGGGTACACGTGGTTCCAGCCAAAAGGTTGGCAGAGTAAAGTCTCATTGGGCATCAGAGGGAGGAGAAGTCGTTGGTCCTGTGAAAGCTCAATAGAGGCCCCATTGTGGGGGAAATCTAGTGGGTGTCATGGGAGTGGGTTGGGTGGAGGAGCATATTCTTGGAGGCAGAGGGTGGGAGGATGGGTTGGGGGTTTTCAGGGAGGAGGGAAACCAGGAAGGGGTATAGCACAAGCCATGGGACTCAACACAGACCTGGCTACAGTTAGACCATGGACCCAAACATGGCTACCGAGACATTGACATCACCATGGCCTCAGGTGGCACTGCAGACTAGTATGGTCCCCAAGGGCAGCATGGCCCATTGACATCAACATGGACTCAGGCTATGGTACAGGACATGAATATTCACATGTTGCCAGGTGACAACATGGTCCTCGTATATCAAACCAAACCCTGACCACATCAGGACTATTGACCCACACATGGCACTCAGTGACATCATGAGACACAGTGTTCCTTTGAGGAGGTATAATCTAGAAAGCTGACTCTTCCTCATCTCAGCAAACAGCACATTTAAAAAAAAAGTATTTCAGCCCTTATTTACTGTAAATTCAAGAGCAGTAAGTAATGACTATGCCATACTCTAGATATTTCGCTATCTTTAAATTTCCTCTTTCAGATTAGAATTGTTAGTCATTACCTCTGAATTCAGCCTTGTGTTTGAAGGACATGATTACAAAACAGCTAGATATTAGACATGGCCAATGAGTTCAAACATAATAATATCTAAAACATGCAATTTGTAATTACATTTTTATTATGTGTGTGTGTGCGCATGTGCATGCACATGGTGTGGTATGTGTGATGTATGGGCAGAGATCAAGGGACAACTTGGAAGAGTTGATTGTATCCTTCCACAACTTGGGGCCTTGGAATTGAACTCATGTTGCCAGGTTTGGTGGCAAATGTCCATATCCTTCAAGTTATTCTGTGCACTCCTAGTATATTTCAGTATAAGTGAAACAGAACTTATGTGAGAGTTTTTTAATTACTTTTTATTTATATTTCATTTCATTTTTCTTCTAGTATAAATATTATCCTATTGCTATTCTAGAGAGACTTATTAATTCTCTATCATACTCCTGAATACTAAAAATTATACATATTTTAAAAATATATGTTTCTAAAATGCTGAAGGTTAACTTTTCTGTGCTTATAATTGTCTTATAGCTTTAACAATTATTTAGATAGAACAGAAGTAAATTTTTTTGCAGAGCTTAATTGAAATATGAAATAACCTTAAGCAAACATTAAGACCAACTTCTTGTACCAATTGCTGCAAATTAATATTACTTTAACTTGGAAAAGCTAATGTTCACAGAGCTCAGAAAGTGAAAAATATTGTTTCATTGTATAATAATTTGCTTTAAGCATTCATAGAAATATTACTATGACCTAGAATGTTCATATTGACTTAGAAAGAATCAGTGTTTCCACAATATTGTAAATATATTTAGCGTGTAGCATGTAGTTTTTGCTATCCTCCTTTAAGCTCTGGACCAACCGAGCTACCAGCCCCACCCAGGTTCCCTCCAATGCACAGATGAAACACACACATGCACATTAACTTAATTTTCAACTTGCCATATGACTTAATTACTGGATGCTTCTAATCTCCTATAGCTATCATGCCCATCCCAATACTCTTAGCTCACCTCCCTAAATCTTCCCTCAACTTTAGTTGCTTAGTTACATTCTTGTTCAGTAATCCAAAACTGTCCTCAGTTTAGTTTCATTTCTAATTTCCCAGCTGGGGAAATGGCCTAGGTCTACTCTGCCCCGAGATCTCACATGGCTGGTCACCGTTTTTGACTCTGAAGCATGGTGAAAATTCCCTCTCTTCCCTGTGTCTTCTAGCTTGCCTGTGGGAACTCAGAAGTCCTGTTGCTTCAGTACAGCTCATTGGCCACTAGCATATTTTTCAATGGATCAAGAACCAATAGGGAAACAGAAACTTAGCACCAGAACCACTCTCTACATTACTGTCCTAGATTTATATGTCTAAAATGATTAAGATGAGAAATTTTGTCACATGTGTTTCATTGTAGAAACTTTTATATCACTATTTTTGTTTTCTTTACTTGTTTTATATCACTATTTTTAAAAATTCTCAAAATCCTTGACCATAAACCATTCAAAATGCTCCATGGGAAAGTACAGAAATGGGTAAGAAAATTTTCAAATTTAATTTTAAAGGAGGCCAAGATTGCTATATTAATCCTGCCAATCCACAAGCATGGGAGATCTTTCCATCTTCTGAGTCTTCTTTGATTTCTTTCTTTAAGGACTTGAAGTTCTTGTCATACAGATAGTTCACTTGTTTGGTTAGAGTCACAACAAGATACTTTATATTGTTTGTGACTATTTTGAAGGGTGTCATTTCCCTAATTTCCTTATCAGTCTGTTTATCCTTTGAGTATAGGAAGGCTACTGATTTGCATGAGTTGATTTTATATCTGGCCACATTGCTGAAGTTGTTTATCAGCTGTAGGAGTTCTCTGGTGTAGTTTTTTTGGGTCGCTTAAATATACTATCATATCCTCTGCAAATAGTGATAATTTGACTTCTTCCTTTCCAATTTGTATACCCTTGACTTCCTTTGTTGTCTAATTGCTCTAGCTAGAACTTCAAGTACTATATTGAATAAATATGGAGAGAGGACAGCCTTGTCTAGTCCCTGATTTTAGTGGGATTGCTTCAAATTTCTCTCCATTTAGTTTGATGTTGGCTACTGGTTTGCTCTAAACATGTTACTATGTTTAGATATGGGTCTTGAATTCCTGATCTTTCCAAGACTTTTAGCATGAAAGGATGCTGAATTTTGTCAAATGCTTTTTCAGCATCTAATAAAATGACCATGTAGTTTTTTTCTCTGAGTTTGTTTTTGTAGTGGATTACATTGATGGATTTCCTTATATTGAACCATCCTTGCATTCCTGGGATGAAACCTACTTGATCATGGTGAATGATTGTTTTGATGTGTTCTTGGATTCAGTTGGCAAGAATTTTATTGAGTATTTTTGCATCGATATTCATAAGGGAAATTGGTCTGTTTCCAAAAGTTATATACATATTAAATGCAATCCCCATCAAAACTCCAACTCAATTCTTCATAGAGTTAGAAAGAATAATTCACAAATTCATTTGTAATAACAAAATTCTCAGGATACCAAAAGCTATTCTCAACAGTAAAAGAACTTCTGGGGGAATCAGTATCCCAGACCTCAAGCTGTACTACAAAGCAATAGTGTTAAAAACTTCATGGTATTTGTACAGTGACAGGCAGGTAGATCAATGCAATAGAATTGGAGACCCAGAAATGAACCCATACTCCTATGGTCACTTGATCTTTGACAAAGGGGCGAAATTCATCCAATGGAAAAAAGATAGCCTTTTCAACAAATGATACTGGCTCAACTGGTGGCTAGCATGCAGAAGAATGCAAATCAATCCATTCTTAAGTCCAAATGGATCAAGAACCTGCACATAAAAAGCAGACACACTGAAACTAATAGAAAAGAAACTAGGGAAGAACCTTGAACACATGGGCACAGGGAGAATTTCCTGAACAGAACTCCAAAAGCTTATGCTCTAAGATCAAGAATTGACAAATGGGACCTCATAAAATCACAAAGTTTCTGTAAGGCAAAGGACACTGTCAAGAGGATAAAACTGACAACCAACAAATTAGGAAAAGATCTTTACCAATCCTACATCTGACAGAGGGCTAATATCCAATATATACAAAAATCTCAAGAAATTAGTCTCCAAAGAACCAAATAACCCTATTAAAGCTGGGTTACAGAGCTAAATAAAGAACTTTCACCTGAGGACCATTGAATGACTGAGAAGCACCTAACAAATGTTCAACATCCTTAGTCATCAGGGAGATGCAAATCTAAACAGTCATGAGATTTCACTGCACACCAGACAGAATGGCTAAGATAAAAATTTCTGGACACAGTAAGTGCTGTCGAGGATGTTCAGAAATAGGAACACTCCTCCACTGCTGGTGGGATTGCAATCTGGTACAATGACTCTGGAAATCAGTCTGGCGGTTCCTCAGAAAACTGGGCATGATATTACCAGAGGACCCTGTTATACAACTCCTGAGCATAATACCCAGAGGATTCTCCAGCACATGATAAGGACACATGCTCCACTATGTTCATAGCAGTCCTATTTATAATAACCAGAAGCTGGAAAGACACTAGATGTCCCTCAATGGTGGAATGGATACAGAAAATGTGGTATATATACACAATGGAGTAATAATCAGTCATTAAAAAGAATGAATTCATGAAATTCTTAGACAAATGGATAGAACTGGAAAATATCGTCCTGAGTAAGGTAACCCAATCACAAAATAACACAGATGGTATGCACTCACTGTTATGTGGATATTAGCCCAGAAGCTTGGAACACTCAAGACACATTTCACATATCAAATGATGCCCAAGATGGATGAAATACAAAGTATGGATCCTTCAGTCCTTTGTAGAAAGAGGGATAAAATACTCACAGGAGATACAGAGACAAAGGTGGGGCAGAGTCTGAGGGAAAGACCATGCAGAGACTACCCCACCCAGGGATCCATCCCATATACAGTTACAAAACCCAGACACTATTGTGGTTGCACACAAGTGCTTGCTGACCAGAGTCAGATATAGCTATCACCTGGGAGGCTCTCCTAGTGCATGACAAATACAGAGGGTGACACTCTCAGCCAGCCATTGAACTGGGCACAGGTTCTCCAATGGTAGAGCTAGAGAAAGGACCCAAGGAGCTGAATGGGGTTTGCAGCACCACAAGAGGGAGCACAATATGAGTCACCCAGTACTCCCAGAGCTCCCAGGGACAAAACCGTCAACTAAAGAGTACACATGGAGTTACTCATGGGTCCAGACACATAGGCAGCAGAGGATGATCTTGTTAGATATCAAAGGGAAGAGAGGCCCTTGGTCTTGGAAAGACTTGATGCCATAGTGTAGAGGAATACCAGGACAGGTAAGTGGGGGAGGGTTGATTGGGGAAGGGGAGATGTCTTATGGCATTTTTGGGGAGGGGGAAACAGGAAAGGGGACAACATTTGAAATATAAATAAAGAATATATCTAGTAAAATAAAAGGGGAAAAAAAGAAGGCAAAGATTTGGAACATTCACAAGTTTCTCTATAAGCCAAATTAGGAGAACAAACTATACAAAGTTATATTGAAACCAGGATCAACATGTAATTAGAAAATAAATTAGAGCCAAGACAAACAGAATCAAAGGCCAATATAAAAAGCAAAGTGAGTAGTTCAACCTATGAAGGTATCAGATATTAGAATCAGGACTTATGTTTGATAACAATGGCATGCTCTCTCACTCAGCTTTGATTTAGCTATATTTTTCTAAGTATAAGACAAATTTTACAACATTTTATTCATTTTATGTATGGTAATACACTGTAATTGTCTTCAGACATGCCAGAAAATGGCATCAGATCACATTACAGATGGTTGTGAGCAACCATGTCATTGTTAGGAATCAACTTCAGGACCTCTGGAAGAACAGTCAGTGTCCTTAACTGCTGTGTCATCTCTCCAGCCCAGAGTTTCAGAGTTTACAAAGCATTAAAAAAGAAAACCCAGAGCACCTGTACTCATTATACTGAGATAAAGGACTGATTTATCTAGTTTATACAAGAATGAAAGAAAAAGTTTCTAAGTATTATTGATATATTTCTCACACCTATCACTGAACATCTATGAATCTGTCACTGTATATCATGTATCTATCTTAAAATTTGCACAGAAACATTAAACATTGAGAGTAAAGTATTGCAAAAGTTTGTAATTAAGTGCTTTTTAAATGTTATTTTTTTCAGTGTAGTATAATGGAAGCTGCCTTATTTTATACTAAAAGTCAAACCAATGATATAAATGGAAAAACTATAAAAGAGATGTTTTTAAATTTTTATTTATTTAGTTTTGTATGTGAGTCCACACATAATGGCTAGAGAGTTAGAGTTTCTTCAGCTCAGGTATTTTTTAGCTGGTCTGTTCAGAACTAAACTAAGCAGTAGCTTTGTATTGGGATACATGGCTCTAGGGGCTGACAGAGCAGGTAGACACTCTCTCTTCCAGGTCCCCCTTGTGTGTCCCTTAGCCTCTGCTGGGAGCTTCGGGGTGATAAAAGTTTCTATTCTACAAAAAGTTTAAGAAATGATTGTTGAGAAGTCAACAGTTCAAACATGCCTGTAGGTTTCTTTATATGAATGACTCCACATTTATATTTCTTTCAAACCCTTAAGAGGACATTTTCTACTCTACTCAGGTCCTGGACTTTCCCACTATTTTCTGCTTTGGCCATATACTGTCTTTGGATATTTTCTTCAGGAGAACCTCTTCTCAGCTCTAATTTATTTGTGGCTGCTTCATTTCAAATCCCACTGGGGCTAAACACTATGAAAACTCCTTTTGTCATGTCTTCCACACATAGTCTGCATCTCTAGATACATGCACTTATAACCATTGTTGCTTCATTAAATATCCACTAATAATAAACACTATGGTATTTAATGGATGAAATAAAGTAACTGTAAGTAAAACTGAAGAGAAAGGAAACACTCCTCTCTGTTCTTCAATTTCAAGTGGTAAATGTTAAGAGTGATTACTCTCTGCCTTGGTGAGTCTTTGAGAATGGGTCTTGGTACTCTGGGGAAATCAGGTTAATCTCAATGAAGTCTTGTTTCAGACAATTATTCTATCTGTAGATGTCTTTACTTGGAATAGTCTGCAGATTGATGTTTTTCTTCTGCCAAGTGTATGAGAATGATTTGGCAGGAAATTGGTAGGAACTTGACTGAACAACAAAATTTTCACATGGCATGAAAATCCCACCATAGAGTGAGATTACAAGAGACATAGAATGGTTGCAGAAGATTTCAGTAAAGCTTACTACTACAGTTAAAAGGTAGTAGAAATGGGCCAGCGATAGAGATTGTGGGATAAAAGTTGTTGCTGTGCATACCATGTGACATAAATTCCATCTATGGGAACTGTTGTTAAAAACTTGTATGGAGTAGCATGCAATTGTAATCCCAACACTGCTTCCATGAAAAGAGATGTTTATACAGGTGAACTGGCTGAAAGTTCTTAGTTCAGCTAGTCTGGAGTCAGAGTGACAGCCACAAAGGAGAGGATCCTACCCTAAGGTTAAAGGAGAGAACTAATTTCTTAACCTGTGAATATCCATGTTAAAAACACAAACAACACATCTATTCCTTCTTATACCTCCTAAACCACACACACACACACACACACACACACACACACACACACACGCTACAGATGGAGAGATATACACACAGACACATGCACACACACAAACACACATGTTCACATAGAATAAAAAATAAAAATAAAAGAGATCTTTACATCTCCCCAAACACTATACAAGAATACTGTATAAATGAAAACAACCTTCTATGATTTCCTCATAATTATTCCAGTCTACCCATTTCTATTCCAGACTCATGCTACCCTGAGATCTTCTCTTTTCTCTGAGAACTTGAATCCCTGCAGTACCTTTATAAAGCCTTGCTTCAGCTGGCTGTTTGTTAGGATTAGAATAAATGGGTGACAGCAGGGATATAGAGATGCAGTTGTGAAACCAAAAATAAATAGCAGTTTGTTTTCTGGGATAAACATGCAGATAATTTCTATTGAGACACCTATAAAATATAAGATGAAAAGGATGATAAATGAAATTAAAAATTTTATGGCTTTCACATGAGCTTCTGTGTTGAGATCTCTGAATCCTGAAACATTAGACTTCATCTGCCTGCTGTGTCTCCAAAGTGAAATAATTAGCAAGAAACATGCAGTTAAGGTCATCATAAAGAGAGAAATGACTCCAATATTGACTAAAATGTAGTCAATAGTGAATTTCTTTTTCTCCCAGTACATCTCCAAGGTCCTGTTTCTATGGTTCATTTTATTGTCATTTATCACCTTCACAACAAATGAGGAGGAGATTATCCATGAAGTTAGCAAACACCCCAACAGAAAGACAAAAACTTTATCAGTTCTCCTCTTCAACCAGAGAAATATACAGTGGGAAAAACTTGCTATCTTCAGGAAATAGAAGATGCTTAGGCTTGTGGCAAACCAGACAGTCAGGTGATTCACAGTAATCCATATATAAGAAATGATTTCAGTCAGACTGTTAGACAAATACTTACTTGGACAGAATAGCTTTGCATATGCATCTAAAGTTAATATCCATACAATTAAAATCCTGGAAGTTGCTAAGCCAATGAGAAGGAAGCCAATCTTAGACAGCTTATTGTTCTTGGCCCAGTACATGCAGTTTACCAGAGCAATAAATGTGTTTCCTAAAACTCCCAGCCCAGCTTCAACAGTTGCAATAGAAAGGAGGATGGCTTCCACTGCATTCAGCATCTCTGCAGGTTCCTAATGTTGTATCTGTTGCGTCCATAGTAGATCCACTGCAGAGTGTCCTCTATATTGAGTGCTTCATAGATTTTTCTTCTTTCCTTAAATAAAGGATTTATAAGTATCTCAAAATCATGTTGTGGGGGAATCTGAAATATTTTCATGGAGTTCTGTCTACTTGCCCTGTAAGATTGAACTTTTGTACAGAATGTGTGCAGAATAAATGTCTTGTAATTTTCTTATAACCAAATGATGGTTTCCATTTCTTGTATTATATTTTCCCCTCTGATACTGTTTTACATGTATTAAGTCTAGTAGTTGAGTAGGAGTGGCAGATTAAAAACAAGCAGAAATTTAGCAACTGGAACAACACTTAATTTTATATTTTAAATCTGAAATCATCATCATGAGTTGTGCAAGGTAACACACACATATAGTAGCAGCTCCTTGAGAGGTGAAATATTGCACCACTTTATCCTGCGAGTTAGAGACCACCTAGCTAAACTACAGCTCTCTTCTTAAGAAATACAAATTCCATCACTGTAAAACTGGAAGGACAAAGAAAAAATGAAAACCGAGAGAGAGAAATTACCATAATTTTATTGTTTATGGACATAACCTGAGTCTACAGATAAAAACCAATTATTTATAGAAGAAACATAATCACTTCAATCTAGAATATTGATTTAATGTTTAATTAGCATGTAAGTTCCTTTGTAGGTATGGTAAGTTTCAGAATAACAAAGAAGTTGTGTTTGTGAATAATTATACTTACTGATAGGTTTCATAAAGATTTTTAAAATAAAGCACATCATAATTTTAACAGCTTCAAACTTCCACTAGAATTCTCTTCTATTTCCTTTCCTTTTCTTTTTCTGTATAGTTTTCTGTGTACTTTCATGTCTTGTGTGTGTGTGTGTGTGTGTGTGTGTGTGTGTGTGTGTGTGTGTGTGTATGTGTGTGTGTTTATGTGTGCACTAGTGCACTTGTGTACACATGGGCCTGTGTGTCTATTTATATATTTACACATACAATTTGTCTTTGTAAAATTTAATTGCCAAAAATTGGTTTGGCAGCATTTAAAATTTTGACTTTGTCAAAATAAGATATTGATCTTCTTTTTGCTATGTGGGTGAATAATAAAGATATCTTCCCATTGTGTAGGGTATATATTTTCTTTGTTGGTTTTTGTAGAAATAAAATGCTCAACATTTATGTTTCTGGGCCTGATCTATTTTGCACCAGTTGCAGAAGGCATACTTCTTCTCTAACAGTTATGGCAGAATCAATTTCCATTTTAAAATATCTATTTTTCTCTTCATGGACACCAAGACAGATTCTTTAACTTTGAAAGAGTGAACACTGTTAGAATAAACACTGTACAAACATCTTTGTGGTATGCAGATTTGGCATTCCTGGACTGTGAAGTCAATATTGTTGTACCTAGGTCATATGGTAGTTTTTTTTCATGTTTCTGAAAGTCATCTGTACTGATTCTTGTAATGGCCAGACTAAGTTACATTCCCACCAACAATGTAAAAGACCCTCTTTCTCCAATGCCCTTGTCAGCATTCTTTTTTTGTAATTCTTTTATTTTTGGTAAATTTATTTTTGTGTTCCTGATTACAGCTATTCTGACTGGGGCAAAAGAGAATTCCAAAATAGTTTTAATTTGTATTTCCTATATAGCCAAGGGTGTTGAACAGTTTTTGAAATATTGATGGGTATTTGTGTCAATTTGAGAATTTTTTCTTCATCCATTAGCCTATTTATTGATACAGTTTGTTGGTATTTAATATTTTGGACTTGTCATGTATAATAAATATTAATCCTGTATTGAACATATGAGTAGACAATGAAGAATTCCTCCCATTCTGTTGGCTATTTCTTCACTTAGCTAGCTATTTTCTTTACATATTTACATAGTTACTGGCTTAATTTTATAATGTTGTTAGCAATATATAATTTTTCTTTCCCATGAAGATCAGTATAAGTTTCATCCTCAGTGTCCTATGTCCTAAAATTGTCCTCTTTTCATCAGTAAGGTCTTATAAAATTCTAGTGAGTAAGCAAGGATAATGGCAACAGGCTGTTTATTTGAGGTAATCTCCTCCCTGTCTGATTTGGTGGCACTGGCACTGAAAAATATGAAGAATTATTTCATTATTCTTCTGATCTATTTTTTCTTCTGTTACTGTTTTTCTAGCTATTTATCAGAGCTAAATCCATAATTATGACCATGGTACTATATCAAAAACATAATGTAATATGAACATTGTCATTTAATGTGTAAAAATAAAGTCAACTTATTAAGAAGTAAAAATGTATACAAAAGTTTCATTTTCCAAATGTCCAGATTGATTGTAACATTCTGTCTTGGTTTCCTTTTCTTTGGGTCTTCTGGAAAAGGGGTGTCAGTGGTACAGGAAAGCCAAGGGAATGACAATAAAGTGCTTTTGAATGTTTGGCACACCATGAAATCTTTCTTTAAATGGGATGGTTTATGGTTGATGTTTTTCCTTTGCAAATATACAGGAACAGATTAAAGAGTTAGGCTATTGGCTGAACTAATGGATTTGTACATGGGATTAAAATCCCACCTGGGAGTGTGATTCCTTGAGAGGCAGAAGACTCTGAACAAGTACTCTGGTAATGATGCCAAATCAATAAAATAACAGTGCAAGTGAAAAGATCTTCAGGGAGTATTTTCCACTGACTATTCCAGATTGTGTTCCAGACTGTCATAAGCATTTGATTTCTTTTCCTTTCCCAGAGCCCTTTAATTGTTGCAGTATCCTTACAGAGCATTGCTTCAGCCAACTGTTTGCTAGAATTAGGATAAATGAGTGGCAGCAGGGATAGATGAATGAATTTGTCGAACCAAACGTGAATGACATATTGCCTTCTGGGATTAACAGAAAAATTACATTGATGGTAATACACATGAAATGCAATACAAAAATGATAATAAAAGATAACAAAACTTTTATTGTTTTTACATGAACTTCTGGGTTGAGATTTCTGAATCCTGATTTATTTTATTGCATCTGCCTGCTGTGTCTCCAAGGGAAATCATTAAGAGAAGACATACAATTAATATTATCATAAGAAGTAAAAATACTCCTGGTGAAAGCATAGTTAATGATTAAGTCACGTTTCTTCTTGCGGGTCTGCCAAGATGTGTTTATATACAATCTTTTATTATCTTTAACCATCTTCACAACTACTGGGAAAGAAAATAGCGATGACATCAGCAAGCACCCTATCAGAAAGAAAAAAAAACTAAATTAATTCTTCTTTTTTAGCCAGACAAATATGTGGTTGGAAAAATTTGCTATCTTCAAGAAATAAAAAATACTGAGACTAGTGACAAACCAGACATTCAATTGACTGATAATTATCCATAGATAACTGATGCATTCAGGGAGACAGCAGCTGTGGAGAGAATATTTTTATGTATGCCTCTGTGATTAAGATCCACACAATTCTGGAAATTGCTAAGCCAGTGAGAATGAAGTCAATGTTAGAGAGCTTCTTTTTCCTGGTACAGTACATGCAGTTCACAAGTGCAATGAATGTGTTCCCTATAATGCCCAGCACAGCCTCACTACTTGCAACTGAAAGGAGGACAACTTCCATTATCTCAGCTTCTTCACAGATCTTTAAAATGGCTTCTGCTGCAGCTGTTTAAGATGCCAATCTATTGGCTACTCAATAAAGGAGTGGCTTTATCTTCTTTCTTTAAATACTTCAATGTATTTCAAAAATTACTTATGGTATTATCTGAAATGTCTTCATGGAGTTCCCTTCAGTTGCTCCTGTCTTAGCTTGTCTACAGGATGCTCCAAACTGAATGTTTTCTTGCCATTTGTTAATAGGCAAATGAAAGTTTTTGCTTTGTGCATTTTACTTGTCTCTGTGAAACTATTTTGCATTTGAAGAAATGTCAGGTTGTGAGGTCCACGGTCTGACTGCAGGTAATGTTATGGGAGGATGGGAAGTTGATGAGAGCATGAGGAATGGCAGACTAAATAGACATACTTTGTTTACACTGCATGAAGGCTTCAGGGCAGGTATATACCAGCAGGAACCCAAGCATGTTCTGGTATTCAAGGACCACACATAGGGGAGTAGCAAATAGGACATAAGAATGGGTCAATTTGCATTCTTCTGCATGTTGACCTCTAGTTGAACCAGAACCATTTGTTGAAAAGGCTATCTTTTTTCCACTGGATGGTTTTAGCTCCTTTGTCAAAGATCAAGTGACCATAGGAGTGTGGATTCATTTCTGGGTCTTTAATTCTGTTCCATTGATTTATATGTCTTTCACTGTACCAATACCATGCGGTTTTTAACACTATTGCTCTGTAGTACAGCTTGAGGTCTGGGATACTGATTCCCCCAGAAGTTCTTTTACTCTTGAGAATAGTTTTAGCTATCCTGGGTTTTCTGTTATTCCAGATGAATTTTTGAATAACTCTTTCTTTTTTTTTTTTGGTTTTTCGAGTCAGGGTTTCTCTGTATAGCTGTGGCTGTCCTGGAACTCAGTCTGTAGACCAGGCTGGCTTCGAACTCAGAAATCCACTTGCCTCTGCCTCCCAAGTGCTGGGATTAAAGGTGTGAGCCACCACTGTCTGGCTGAATTGCTCTTTCTAACTCTATGAAGAATTGTATTGGGATTTTAATGGGGATTGCATTGAATCTGTATATTGCTTTTGGCAAGATGGTCATTTTTACTCTATTAATCTTGCCAATCCATGAGCATGGCAGATTTTTCCATCTTCTGAGGTCTTCTTCAATTTCTTTCTTCAGAGACTTGAAGTTCTTGTCATACAGATCTTTCACTTGTTTGGTTAGAATCACACCAAGATACTTTATGTTGTTTGTGGCTATCGTGAAGGGTATCATTTCTCTTATTTCTTTCTCAGCCTGCTTATCCTTTGAGTATAGGAAGGCTACTGACTTGCTTGAGTTGATTTTATATCCAGCCACTTTGCTGAAGTTGTTTATCAGCTGTAGGGGTTCTCTGGTGGAGTTCTTTGGGTCGCTTAAGTATATTGTCATATCGTCTGCAAATAGTGATCTTTTGACTTCTTCCTTTCCAATTTGTATCCCTTTGACCTCCTTTTGTTGTCTAGTTGCTCTAGCTAGAACTTCAAGTACTATATTGAAAAGATATATATATATATAGAGAGGGCTTGTCTAGTCCCTGATTTTAGTGGGATTGCTTCAAGTTTCTCTCCATTTTGTTTGATGTTGGCTACTGGTTTGGTGTAAATTGCTTTTACTATGTTTAGATATGGGCCTCGAATTGCTGATCTTTCTAAGACTTTAACAAAGATGAAAAAAAAGAAATGTGTTTTTGAAATGAATAACATAGCCTTTTATATTTACAGTATTATAATATTAGTGGAGGAACTGAGACTTGTTTAAAGGATTTCCAAATGATTAAAGGTGGTAAACTATGAAGGCAAGAACAGTGAGAAAAAATCTAGTATGAGGTTATGATTCTACTTTGTGATTTCTTTTCAAGCAGATTTTGCTGTAATTTTACACAAGTAAGTGCTGACAGGCTTTATCAAGGCTGAGTTGAAGGAAATTGACATATATTTGAACCAGGATATTATATCTAATTAGTTCAAGAGAGGCAGGAATGTACATGAGCAGTCATATGCAGACATGAATTCTAGTTCAGTAAGACTGACAAACAATTCAGAGAACCAAAGAGGTTTATTGCTGTATTTCAGAAAACAACCATTTCAACAGGAAATCACTGGGAAATGGGGAACTGAGTAATTAAGGGTTTGTTTCACTCAACATCAAGTAACATGGAGAGCTTTGTTTGTACCTCACATCATCTATATTTAGATTTGTGTGCTTTTTGTTTGTAGTGTTTTGGCTGCTGGCCACTTTATGAGGTGGTCCTTGTTGTTTGGCATGAGGAGGAGGAGTGGCAGGTTGCTGTTGATCACTTCTTTGTGGTGGTCCTCAAAAACTATTTTTTCCATTGTGTCCATTAGCAGAAGGTGCATAAAGAAGTGCCTGAGACTATGGGTTGGGTTTTGGCTTTGTTTCTCTGCTTCTTTGAGGGTTAAGTACAGAACATTTGTGCAGGCTGGAGCAAGACTATTATTTTCTCTCTGACCATAAAGTACAATCTGTTCTCAAGTTAGCTGCCTCTCTGACCAAGTCCACCTGACCCCTTATTCTCAGCCCCTCTTACTTCAGATAATAATGATATTGATTAACTTTGGTGTGTTGTTTTCAGAGATATGTACCATCATGAGAACATTAGAATTTTGAATATCTTAGTTTATACTTCATATTTCACTAAAAGGCAGAGGTAAGAGAATAATAAAAATTATTAGTAGCAGTTATGTGGCCAGTGCTAGACTGACCCTTTTCATTTGCTGACCAAGCCCACTCAGTCAGTCAACAGATTCTCCAACACAGGAGCGAGGATTCAAAGAAAAGGACAATTAGATAAAACTGCAGCATGACCCCAGTCAATTCTGAGACTGAAGGCAGGTTTAATAATTTTGAGTCCACTTTTTATACCAACTTAATTACATGCAAGAATTAAGATCAATAGTGGTACAGTAAAGAATAAGCAAGACAGTAAACACAAAATCATCAAGGCAGTAAGCAAAATTCTGTGATGGTTGTTACAAAGGGCTTGTCAGAATGACCAAGATTTCCTGAGCCTACTTCCTCATCCAAGCCCAAAACTTTGTCTGAGGCCTGCTTTCTCAACTCATCCCACCCTAAGATTAAAATTCCTGCCTTTACCTACTTCCCTATTATGCCAGAATGTCAGATTCCTGCTTGAAGCCCTTGTCTTTGGCCAATGTCAGGTTCCTTAAAGGCAACACAGTACTCCAATAAGGTTCTCCACAATTTGCAATCTGTGTGTTCATCTCAGTTCTTTAAAGTCTTGTATTTAAGTGAGACCAGGAGGTTGATTGTGCCATACCTACACAGAGAAAATCCAGGGAAGATGAGAAATACAGAGTGATGGAGCAAAGAGCTGTCTCTGAGTATCCAGGCCACACATTCATGAGATGAAGAAGAACAAGTGAGAATGGAGAATGAAAAAGAAGATAGACTTATATTTCTACACTGGTGTCCCTGAACTGGTAGAGAAAACATTGACGAATGAGGAAGCCAAGTCTGCTTTTCTATCAGCAATGAAGAACCAGTATTATACATGTAGTTCATTAGTCTCTTTTTACAGTAGTTCTGCTTCATGGCAGGAAGAAACCTCCATTGTCTTCAAATGTAAGTCAGCCTCTCACTGCGTTTGGAGGCCCTGCTCATGGTCTCCAGCCTCAAGACTTGGCTGCCTTCCATTTGTATAACAGCTATCATTAATCCATTCCATTAAATGCATGGTGTTAAGAAGAACCTAAACTCCAAGAAATGAATGATGGAAAGTATAATGAAGGTTGGTGAAGTATAAATTGGGTCTTATGTGCAACTGGACAATAAGAGACTTTGTTGATGTCCTTTAAGACATCAAACACAGGATGATGCATAGTAGTCATTTACATCCTTTCAGATGTCACGGCTATTCTGCATAGAAAGGATAACTGTAATATAACCTGTCCTACCATAAATAGGTGAGGTCATTATCTAGTTTCTGATATTGTTCTGGAATAGATGGAAGATGTAAAGACTTGATTGAGTTATTTTCAAGTGTCATCTACCTGTTAAAATTAAATAAATGAACAAAAATACACTGTATCTTGTAGCACTCAAAACTTCCTGCTTATTTTGTTTTGCTAAGTGTTCAACACATTTCACATTTTTGAGGCAATACATTAAATCCATTTGCTTCTATTGTGTTGGGATTAAAGGCATTCATCACACTTGGCCATTTATTTTCTTTTAAGTGTGTGTTTATTAAGGTCTGTATTTGCAGTGAGGACATAACTAATCTTACCATTGTGGATTCAACTCAGCAAGATAGTTATTTATCTCATTCACCCTCCATTCTCCCCTCCACAGCAACAACATCCATGTTCTCATACTGCCATCTGGGCTCTGATTTGAGCTCAAGTTGCTCAACATTATCCAGTTGCTGTGATCAAGGTAAACAACATCTTGCAAAAGGTTCTGGAGCTTCTCTGAAGTCTCTGTTGTAAAAAGCATGGCAACTTCCACAATAAGGAAGAAAAAAAAAAAGAATGGTCCTTTTGAACTCCAACTTGGTATTCTTACATCTTTGTACCTTTCATACTACATGTCACACACATCTTTTTTTCTCTTTGAGATTTTAGCACAACAGGATGAGATGTGAAGGAGTTTGTCAGTGTCAATTCTAAAAGGTACAATTTGTGACTTTTTTGAAGGTGTCCTCTGAAAACAATTCATAGATAGAAGGATTTTAATTTTTTGTGCATCATTTGAGTTTCTCCCTGGTTGTAGTAACTGTGAAACTGTATATAAGTATGCCAAGTTTGTGTTAAGTGGCAAAAATGTAAGCACTCAGGGTGTCTGTATACCAGCAGTGATTCTCAAGTCTCTAATCATATTGTATGTAGCTCTGTTAATTTAACTTCAAATGAACATTTTCAATAATTCTGTTGCTACAGCAAAGTATTCATCTATTATGATGCATTTATCTCTCTATAAATGACATTTAGAAAAGTTTTAATGCTAATAAGCAAATTTTGATCAAATGTGTAATGGGTTTGGCACCACATGAACAAAAGATAGCACAAAATTAACTCCATGTTTACTCAGATTGAAAGATTATCTCAGAGTTGAAGAACATAGATTTAATCAGATTCCATGAAGAATTTGATTAGGAGACCTGAAATATTTTGTTGATATTAGCATCATTAAAGTTATTATAGTACAAGTAACTCAGGTGAACATCATAGGACTTCCTGTATGGATCAATCTGAATATGAGTTTCATAAAAGAAATAATTATATTTCATGTCTACAAGACTTTGTACAATATTCAACTCTTTACCAGAATGCTTGATTGGATAGAACTAGAAAATGTCACCATGAGTGAGGTAACTCAGATACAAAGGATATTCAAGGTATGCACTCACTTACAAGTGGATATTACCCATAAAGTATAGGCTCCCCATGTTACACTCCACTGACCCAAAGAAGCTGAACAAGAAGGAAAGCCCAAGTGACGGTACTTGAACCTCAATTAGAAGGGGGAATAATACAGTCATAGGAGGCAGTTGGACAAAATGGAACTGGGTGGGAGAGGGGATTGGGAGAATTGGGGGTGTTCAGGATCACGTCTAGGGAGAGACAGAAGAGAGAGATAGAGGACCTGGAGAATGAATGGGAATCTGTAGCTCACAGAGGTGGACAGTAGTGGGCATCTCTAGGATGTGCCAGAGACATGGGATATGGGACTCTTCCAGGAGACCATGATGTGGCTTTTGCTGAGACTCCTAGAAGTGGTGATATGGAATATAAAGAGCTACCTCCTGTAGTGAGGCAGAACTCCAGTGCAGGGAATAGAACACCAAGTCACCCACACAACTTTCAGCCCAAAATTTGTCCTGTGTACAAGAAATGCAAGAACAAAGATGGAGATTTAGTGAATGACCAGAAAATAACTGGCCCAGCTTGAGATCCATCCCAAGAGCAAATTTTAATCCTTGACACTATTAATGATACTGTTATGCTTGCAGACAGGAGCTTCATATAACTATCCTCTATGTGTCTCCACTCAGCTGTTGACTGAAACAGGTGCAGAGGTCCACAGCCAAATATTGCACTTAGTTTGGGAAGTCTTTTGGAAGAGATATAGGAAGGATTGGGGGCCTTGCAGGTATAAGAATCCCACAGGAAGACCAGCAGAGTCAATTAACCAGGACTCTTGGGGGCTCTCAGAGACTGAACTACCAATCAAGGAGCATATACTGGCTTGACCTGAGACCCTTGAACATATGTAGCATATGTTTGATTTGACCTTCATGTGGGGCACCCAACAATTGGAGTGGGAGTTGTCTTTTAATGTGTTGCCTATCTGTAGGTCCTGTTGCCCTAACTGAGATGCCTTGTCTGGTCTCAGTGGGAGAGGTCATGCCTAGCCATGAAGAGAATTGATGTGCCTGGGTGTGGAGATATCAAGGGGCATCTCCACTTTTTGAGATAAAAAAATGATGGGAGGACAGGGGAGGAATTAAGTGAGGGGGCATTGAGAGGAAAATTGGCAGAGATCAGAATGTAAAGTGAATAAATAAGAATAAATAAATAAATAATAAATAAATAAATGGAAAAATAAAGTGTATTTGGATTTGTAATATAGGGGGAAAAGATTCAAATCAGCATGTATGTACTTATCTCCTCTAAAGAAAATCTCATTTTTCTTTCTTGCTGTTACCTTATATGCTTTCATAATTCTCCTCACAGAACTTCATTCATGGACTCTATTCTGATAATTGGCTAACCTGTGAGGGATTTTTAAAAATTATTTGAGCCAGGCAGTGGTGGTGCACGCCTTTAATCCTAGCACTTGGGAGGCAGAGGCAGGCGGATTTCTGAGTTCGAGGCTAGCCTAGCCCACAGAGCAGGTTCCAGGACAGCCAAGACTATGCAGAGAAACCCTGTCTCAAAAATCCAAAAAAAAAAACCCAAAATTATTTGAATTGGGAAGACCCACAATAATCCAGATCTTTTGAGGTTGGGATGAATATACAACTTTTGTCCTGATCTTTTGAGATGGGAAGAATTACCTTTATTCTGAGCCACAGCTTCTGCTGGCAGCCTATGTCAAGAACATGGGAAAAGGAAACTTGCTCTCTTTGCCAACTTGCTCTTGGTCTTGCTGCAAAATTCATTCTATAATTGTCATTAGGGTCTTTTTTTTCTGTGTATTTCCACAAATACTAATGACTAGTTGAGACACCTAGCACCATGGGCTGAACAGATATTGTATTCTTAGATCTGTTGATAGACAGTCATTGTTAGACTCACTGGACCACAACTTCTAACCCATTCTAAAAGATCTCTTTTCTGTGTATATATATAAATACACATTCTATCAGATTCATTACTCTATCTGAGCAATGCAGGGGCTTGCATGCAGTTTAAAGTATTAGTGCATGTCAACTATGAGGAGGAGCATGACACTAGGCAGCCATGGTGATTTAGTAGTAGCTGGGAGCTTACAGCAAGGATATATAGTTGGAGGAAGGAAAGGAGAGTGGGTGGCAGCATGCCTGGGACTGTTCTGGATTTTGAAATCTCAAAGTCCATATTTAATGACACATTTCTTCAAAAAAATCCACATCTCCTAATCCTTCCTAAAGTATTTCTATCATTAAAGGACAAAGTCTTCAAACTTATGAAACTCTGGAGTCATTATCATTCCAACCATCACAGTGTATTTTTTCCTTGTCCATGCTAGCAAATGCTAAATGTTTAACTTCTTGTACATAGATCAATTTAAACTTCAACCTTTACACAAACCTTTAATGGTGGTATTTTCTGTCATTATTTTTGTATTTTTGTAGGCAACTATCAATGGGCTATGAGATATTAATCAACCTATATAGAAGAATGCTGAGGACCAAACAATCTAGCAACACATTATAATTGTATTTGAAGTTGAACTAACTTAATTTTAACTTTAATTTTAATGAATTACCTTTAGAATTCTGCTAATTGTATTTTATAGAGCGTTAATGCTTCATGATAATAATGAATACAAGTTTTCTTCTATTATTAGTGTATTTTTATATTTATATAGCCATGGATGTCCATGGAACAGGTTTTGAGCTCTCAGAGAGAAGCCTGCCTCTGCCTCCTGAGTGTGGAGTTAAAAGCTTGTACTATCATGCCCAGCCCTTAACTCTATATCTCAGGCCAGGGTCTTCATGAGTTCTCTATCATCAGATTCTTCAATGAAAGTGAGACTTAGAAGAATATGGAATGTTATGATATATTAACAATGTTTATTATAGACTTGAAAGATAATGGATTGCAGAGGAGATGTTTGATTCAAAACAAGAAAAATCAATAGGGTCTTTCAATATAAATATATCTCTATGACTAATATCAAGGTATTACCACTATCATAAGCTAAAGAACCAAGCTTAATATTAAAAATAGGAACAGAGATTTAGTAAGGTATCAAGAGCAACACAGTGTTTGCCCTAATGTCTACCTTGTTCTATTGTTCTAGCTTCAAAGCATGGTCACTTATGCTGTGTGGGACAACAGAGTCACCTATCACTTCAGTGCTACCATTCCTTGAAGAACAGGACAATGGAAACCAGGAAATCATAGCATGATGAAAGTTAATCGTGGTATTTATGCATATTTCACATAAAGATAAAAATATCCTAGCAATAGACAGAAAATACTGGCTTAACAAATGCTCTGTGATTTAAAGATCTGTTCTAGGCCTGAAAGATAGCTCACCAGTTAAGAACCCTTGTTCCTGCTCTTCTAGAGTACCCAAATTGATTTTCAAGCAGAAACATGTGCTTAAAAACCATCTGTAACGAATTCCAGAAGGGTTCACTACATCAAAATTCTACTTGGCACTGCATGTGTGCATGTACACTCACTCACACACACACACACACACACACACACACAGATTCACACAGAGTTAAAAGGAAATAAATCTTTTAAAAACCACAATTAACAACCCACCACCATCACATGTAAAAAACCCAATATCATATTACTAAATTGGAGAAATTGACTAAGTATTCAATGAATGACAACATTTCATTACACATTCTACAAAAAAGAGAAGGAAGGAAATATTCTCAAAAATCTTATACATTAAGCAAACTTTGGTGTTAAAATCAAGAAACAATAGAAGCAAAGTAAACTTTGGTAATGACTGAACTATTTGTTTATGTATCTTCCATGACCATTATCCTTTATAATGTTTTTACATTTCGTTAACCAAAAGACATCAAGTTCCTTGGCATGATTACTTATACATGTCACGCCAGCACTGGGGAGGCCAAAGCAATATTGCTGTCAATTTGATGCTAGTTCATGTTATACAGTGAGTTGTAGGCCAGAGGGTAAGAGTCTCAAAGAAAAAAAAAATCAAAGTTCATTATAAATTGAATCCAACAACTTATGGAAAGGATTCCTAAGATAATGAGCCATTTATTTTAGTGATTTAAAGTTGATCCACCATTTTAAAAATTCAAACAAGGTAATATAATCCTTTAATAGAAATAAGGGCAAAGATTTTTGGAGACTCCCTTTGGAATTCAAGTGTAATTCTAATAGATCTGAATTTATATGTTACTTGTTCATATCCCCTTCAGCTTAATAAGCTTTCTTCTTCCATACATTTAGTACTTTTATTATGTGTCAAGGAGATGGCTCATTCTATTTGGTATTTTGTATACGTTTTGTATCTTGACAGGTATCTCATTCTTTTGGTTAGGTAAATTTGCTTCTATGATTTTGTTAAAAATATTTTTTGTTTTTTTGTTCTGCATTTGTTCTTCTTCCTATATTCCAATTATTCATAGATTTGTTCTTTTCATCTTGTCCAAGTATTCCTGGATGTTTTCTGCCAGAAGAATTTCAAATTTTTTTCTGTTGAGGAACACATTTCCTCTATCATGTCTTCAATGCCTGAGATTTTTGCTTTGATCTGTTATATTTGGTTGGTGAGAGTCCCTTTGTGTTAGAGTTCCTAAATTTTTCATCTTCAGATTTTCTTCAGTTCTGGTTTTCTTTATTGATTCTGTTTTTACTTTTAGGTCTTTAATGTTTTATTTATTTCTTTTAATTGTTGTGTTTTCATAAATTTCTTTAAGGTATTTATTCATATTCTGTTTATGGATTCCTATTGTATTTTTGAAGGATGCTTTACGGTCTTTCCTTGTGCCTTATCAATGTCGGAGTACTCAGGTGTTAGCCATCATTACTAATGCTACTCAGAGATTCCTCTGCATATGAAATTGATGAGCTTGCATTTTCTTAAAATCTGAAACCACTTGTGAACTTGCAAGCAGAGAGAACTAAAGACTAGCACACATACGCATACACACTCACACACTACACAACATCTGGTCTCCTTGGTGGCAGGACTCTTACAAGCTTCCTGTAGACCTCCCTTCTAGGCACAGAAGCAATTTGAACAGGACCAGGCAGCAGACCCACAAAAACTGCTTCCAGCATTATTTTCTCTTGTCTAGTTGTCATCGCTTATACATGTTAAATCGCAGATAGAACAAAGACTTTTCTTCACAGTACTGTATTTCTGGATCATGAAGAAGGTCTAACAGGAGGAAGTTCCAGCAGCCAACACTGTAAAGAGCCTACTGCACCCTTGAAAAATATGGAGTTAATTCAACTCCTCCTGGGAAAAGAGGGGTGAAATTACTACTGTCTACTGTCGAGAATTACATGGTCTAGCACTTCCTATAAAATCTTATTTCTGCTAATACAATAAGCAGCAATCAAGGATTCTTTTCCAAGGATCTGTCAGGGTATACACTCCATTGTACACAAGAGTTTTTTCTTTAGAGTCAGTCAATTTTCTGACATAAAGCTTTTTGAGTGTCAAAAAAGTTATCTAGCCATGGCATAGAAGACAAAGAGCAATCCTATTTGGGCAAGGGCATCTGGTGGAGAAGGAATTTTCTACCTGGCCCTCAGAGGATAATAGAGTTAATTTAATGTCAATGGGTGGAATACCTTATTTTGCAAAGGACCTTATTATACACTTCCCCATAGCATCATCTGGCTTCTTTCACCTCACTGGTCACAGTTATATTTTCTTAACCTTCTTGGGCAGTCTTTAATGTTTTGTCACGGTCCTCCCTAATCCACTTTCAAATGATTTTTCTCTAGCCAACCGTGAAAAGCCACCTTAGGAGCAGAGCAAATACACATATAAAACCCCAGAAGGATACTTTCTGTGTTAATTCCTTCTTTCTGCTGATTGGTTGCCTTAACTATACTGAAACATGATGTTTTACAAGTGCCTGGTGATTTCTACCATCTGTACTCTGATTGTGGCTTTCCCCAGTTTGTTCATAGGTATGTGTACTTTGCATCCATTGGAAAGGGTGTTGAAGATTGGGTGTGCTTGTGTTGATATGAGTGTGGGTAGGATTGAATTATTGGCAGATGCCATGCAGGAGGAACTTCACTGGGCAAGGAGGATTCCTGGTGATGGTCCACAATTTAGTACTGTTATGATTTTGTACCTTAGAGAGGCACAGATGTAGGGGCTTCATCTCTGGAATGTTTTGGACTGCTACTCTTCCTTCTCATGTTTGTCATTGATACACTCATTCTGAATCTGGAATGGTGTGAATGGGCATGGGGAGACGTTTACTGCCTATAATCTGGTATGATTGCCTTAGGGGAGAGAGCGCACTCTACTGGAAAATTTTCCTGTCAATCTATATGAAGATGTGTTTTCATAAAATAATATTATTTAGACAAGTTAATGCTTTTAAAATATTCCTGGTTTGATTTAAATAGTTTTAGGAAGTTATAGTAGTTTATAGAAAGTTAAGGAGATGATTTAGTAGAGTTAAATTTAAGAGCAGTTTGTGTCCCCCCTGCCCACATTATAGACTGGTGATGATTGCATAGGTTTGAAAAGAAGTACTGTAAGTTTTCATGGATTATAAGAATGTGATTAAACTTGGAAAAGAAAATTAGGCTGGAGACAAGTTAATTATTAAAGAAAATATTTCATTCTATTCTGGGTCTGAGTTCCTAGATCTTGTAATCTAGGTATGTGGCCACAGGTTTTTTTTTCTATATTTTTTATTTACATTCCCAATGATTTCTCCTTTCCCGGTTCCCCCTTCCCCGAAAGTCCCATAAGCCCTCTTCCTTCCCCCTGTTCCCCATTCAACACCCTCCCACTTCACTCTCCTGGTATTCCCCTACACTACTAAATCCAGTCTTTCCAGGACCAGGGGTCTCTTCTTCCTTCTTCTTGGAAACCAATTAATATGTGAATTGTGTCTTGGGTATTCCGAGCACCTGGGTTAATATCTCCTTATGAGTGACTGCATACCATGTGTGTTCTTTTGTGATTGGGTTACCTCACTAAGGATGATATTTTCCAGTTCTGACCATTTGCCTAAGAATTTAGTAAATTCATTGTTTCTAATTGCAGAGTAGTATTCCATTGTGTAAATATACCACATCTTCTGTATCCATTCCTCTGTTGAGCGACACCTGGGTTCTTTCCAGCTTCTGGCTATTATAAATAAGGCTGCTATGAACATACTGGAGCATATATCCTTATTGCATGCTGGGGAGGCCTCTGGGTATATGCCCGGGAGTGGTATAACAGGATCCTCCGGGAGTGTCATGCCCAATTTTCTGAGGAACCATCAGACTGCTTTCCAGAGTGGCTGTACCAGCTTGCAATCCCATCAGCAGTGGATTGTTGTTCTTTCTCCACATCCTTGCCAACAACTGCTGTCTCCTGTGTTTTTGATCTTAGCCATTCTGACTGGTGTGAGGTGGAATCTAAGAGTTGTTTTGTGGCCACAAGTTTTGATGTACACCATGATAAGGTAGGATTAGGAATAACCATAAATAGTTTTGAGTATAAGAATAAAGAATAGATGGTTAGCAAATTTAACTGAGAAAGACTACAAAATAAGATGTAGGATAAATGATGATCTGTTTCTTGGTAAATACAAATTGCCCACCCTGCCAAGCATAGAAAAATGTCTTGATTCTATAAACTGGCATGCTTAAACTTTGTTAATTCATGGCAAAAAATTATTGCTTTGGATTTTAGATGAACTTGTGGAAAGATAGATGGAAAATATTTAGTTAGGTGTGAGTTCCAAAAGAGACACACATAATCAATAATACTGTTTTACCTTCCTTTTATGTAATGGTGATTTTGATCTATTTTTGAAGAATATGATTTTGGGGGAACTTAAACTTCATGAGTAAAACAGTGCCATCCTTTGCCAGCTCCCCATTAGCTATCTGCCTGTCTGTCTGTCTGTCTGTCTGTCTGTCTGTCTGTCTATCTATCTATCTATCTATCTATCTATCTATCTATCTATCTATCTGTCTATCTAACATCTATCTTCTATCTAATCTCTTTATTTTTATATGTCTGTCTGTCTGTTTGTATTTATTTATTTATTTATTCATTTATTCATTATGTGTTTATGTATTTATGTATTTTGAGGCAGTGTTTCTCTAAACCAGGAAATTGATATGTAGACATGCTGGTGTGGAACTCACAGAAATCTGCTTGTCTCTGTCTCCTAAGTGCCAGTATCAAAGGCTTATGCCACAATGCCCTCCATAATTTTACATCTTAGTAGCTATCACTTAGTGAATATGTCATCAAGGTGTATTTGTTTTCTTTTTCTAAATCTTAGCATCAAAGATAAACATTGGTGACTTGACTGAGTGATGCCTATTTTCCTACCCCAACATAGACCAGAACCACATCTCTACTGACAACCTTTCTTTGTTTCTTCTCTGATAAACTTTTTAAAGATTTGATATTCTATTTGATTCTAATTTTAATCACATTGGAAACGAATCCAAATTTAATGCTTCCCCAAAGCTTAGATAAATCACAGGCATGGACAAGAGTGTTGGCACAAATGTTAAATCTGAGATTTTGTCATAAAATTTCATATATATATATATATATATATTATAAGAATGAGCAATAATATTATAAATATTACTTTTTTGGTTTCCCATATAATATATTTGTAACTTGTGTGGTTAATAGTCAAACACAAATATACTTTAACTAAAGTTAAAATAAAACTGCTTTATATGAAGTAATACACTCACTTTCTGTTAGGTATTTAAAAGGTATGTATTTAAAATTCTGACAGTAATTAATGTTGTTTCTCTATTAAATATGTATAAGTGATGACAGCAGCTTAGCAAATAATTACTTAAAAACACCATTAAGCCAGAAAACCAGTTAGGCTTTCTCCACTTTTTTCTACCAAGTTCACTCTTTAGGGTAGTCCATGGCATGACAGGAAAAGAACTTCTATAGCCATCTTTCTCCCATTTCCATGCCTCCAGAACCAACAGGGCATCTCTTTTGTATCCCCCCTCTTTTGTTCCCTTGTGGTGTCCCAACCTTCATGTCAGGTGGACACCCAGAACTCACATAGTCTAGACCTGCCTCAAGGGTAGGAAGGTTGCCTATAAACCTTCTTTACATTCTCTGTTACTCTAGATCAAATACTCAACAATTGTTTTTACTACTGCAAGAGAATACCAGCTGCATCCCCCTTTTTCCTGTCCAAATCACCTGTGGATAACAAAGACTATCTACAACCCTACACCAGACTCCCCTTCATCCCAGTCTCCAACACTACCCTGTACTCTCCTAAAACACACCATCCAAGTAAACTAATAAAACACAAATCATGTAGACAAAATACCCTCTGAAAATTCAGAGAAAAATAGAAATCAGGTAATAAAATGCCTACCCAATTTTTTTCATATCTTACCACCACCCTGAATGGAAGTTAATTACAAACAAGTCTATATATATATATATATATATTATTGAATGATAGATGTGGTTGCTGTTATTAACTAATTGGGATTATCCAAGAAAAAGCAGGAATAGGGAAAATGTAGGTTTAAGAAAAATCAAATAACAGGTGAGAAAAGAGCCACCAGATTATCAATGCCAAGAGGCCTCAATGTAGAAAGTGTGTGTGTGTTCAAAACTAAGACAAATCTTAAGGTAGGAAATATCATGTTAGGAACTACACTTGAACACTTAATGTAGAAATTGTCCCAGAATCACTGAGGAACCTATAGAAAATTAATTCAGAATAGGGAATATCAGTTAACTTGCTCTTTTTCAAGATAAATGGGGAATAATAATGATCAGTATTTAAGAGAATATCCTCTGTATTGAAAAATCAATCAGAGAACACCATAGCATAAAAGGGAAATGCAAAACATTGTAGGGATGACAGACATGTAATATCTGTTTAAAAACTGTATAGACCATCCTAAGAACATGTTTCATTATGGCCAATCATGTATACTGACAATGAGTAAAACTACTTATTGGAAAGAAGAACACTATAACTCAATCTCATGGGACAGATTGGAGAAGAGAAGAATCTCACAAGAACTCTTAAAATATGAAATCCATGTTAATTCTTGAAAAAACATACACACATTGCTGCACAGTGAAACTTTATTTATAGATTTATTAGCCACTTTTCCTGTAACAACCTTTAGCTTTAATGGTAAGAAGAAATTAGTCAACTAGTGAGAATGGGGTGTGGGGTTCAATGAGTGTTTTTAGCTTTAGTGAAGTTTCTTTTATGAATGTAGGTGCCCTTGGATTTGGGGCATTGATGTTCATAATTGAGACTTTCTCTTGGTAGACGTTTTCTTTGATGAATATGAAGTGTCCTTTCCCATCTCTGTTGATAACTTTTGTTTGAAAGTCTATTTTATTGAATATTAGGATGGCAACTCCAGCTTGTTTCTTGGGATCATTTGCTTAGAAGACTTTTGCCCATCCTTTCACTCTGAGTTAGTATTTGTCTTTGCTATTGAGCAAAATGCTGGATCCTATTTGTGTATCCAGTCTATTAGTTTATGTCTTTTTTATTGGGGAATTGAGTATGTTAGTACTGAGATATATTAAAGACAGATGATTGTTAGTTCCTGTTATGTCTGTTGTTGTAGGTAGCATTATGTGCATGTGATTCTCTCCTTTCAGCATTGTTGTGAGATGATTAGTATTTTGTTTTCTCTTGGTGTAGGCACCATGCTTGTGTTAGAATTTTCCTTCTTGAATCCTTTGTAGGTCTAGATTGGTAGATAGATATTGTTTGAATTTTGGTTTTGTCCTGGAATATTTAGGTTTCTCCACCTATGCTGATTGAGAGTTTGCTGGATATAATAGCCTGGGTTGACATTTGTGATCTTTTAGGGTCTGCATGATCTCTGTCTGACACTTCTGGCTTTTATTGTCTCTGTTGAGAAGTCTGGTGTAGTACTGATAGGTCTGCAATTATATTATATTATATTATTATATTATATTATAATTTATAGTATATTTATAAATGTATATTTATTAATTTTGTATTTATTAAACATTTATTTAAAATATTTATTATAATATATTTAAAAGTGTTTAGCATTATTAGAAGTTAGGGAAGTTTAAATTAAGAGTTCTTTGAGATTTCATCTTACTCTAGTCAGAATGATCAAAATCATGAAAAAGTTGACACTAAATGAAAGAGCAAATATGAGGAAAGGGGACCCTCATTCATTGTCAATGGGTTTACAAAGTCAGTATGGAAGTAGGAGTTGATAGGCTGTGCCAGTACCTAACAAATACTGAGGTGGATGCTCTCAGCCAATCATTGGACTGAGCAAAAGGTCCCCAATGGAGGAGCTAGAGAAAGGACACAAGGAGTTGAGGGAGCTGGCAGTCCCATAGGAGGAACAAAAATATGAACCAACCAAAACTCCCAGACTTCCAGGACTAAATCACGAACCAAAGAGTAGCCGTGGAGGAACTCATGCCTCCAGCTGTATATGTAGCAGGGAATGGCTTTGTTGGGCATGAATGGGAGGAGAGGCCCTTGGTCTTGAGAAGGTTTGATGTCCCAGTGTAGAGTAATGACAGGACAGGGAAGCAGAAGTGGGTAGGTTGGGGAGCAGGAGGAGGGAGGATGGAATAGGGTCTTTTTGGAGGGGAAACCAGGAAAGGGGATAACATTTGAAATGTAAGTAAAGAGAATATATAATTATAAAAGGAAATAAAAGTTAAAAGTACATTTGTCATATGACTCAACTATACCACAACATGGCACATGCCCAAACTACTTGATATCCAACACCACAGATACTAGTTCAGGAATGAGCATTCCTATTCTTTTCAAAATAGCTAGGAAATAAAAACAACCTACTGAATGGATTAAAAACTTTTGCACAGAAATACAATAAATACTTAAATAAAATACTTAAATACTTAAATAAATACATAAATACTTCTTAGTTGTAAGCAGACAATGGTCTCTTAACATATTATGTCTTATTTCTTCTAGATAGGGGACATTGATAATCTTCCACACTTCACCCTATTGGTTTAAAATTCCAAAGACAATTAAGGAAGTCACACAATTGAAGCTCAGAATTTCAATTGTTTGGCTCCATTTTATAAAGGAAATTGCCTTGCATGTCCTAGTATACACTGAGAAGAACATCCAGAGCCTCATCCAAGGTGCTGGTGGTTCTATTCATAGAGGTCTTGCCAGCTGCAAGCTCAGCTCAGAGCACAGATGAAAGTATAAACCAATAAGTTAAGAGTAATAAGAACTAATGAAGAAGCAACCTAGTTAGACATATTCTCAACAAGTAGTTGAAGTGAAGAATACATAGGAAAAGGGACCAGTAAGTGTTGGGGAAATGAAAGGAAGGTTAAAAATTCTTTTATATTTAGAGCTGGTAGGTATCAGCACAGGGACACCCCACATACTTTTGCATCCCAGACCCTTCCTGGAAACATCTTGGAGACTATGTGAGGAGCTCACTTGTACCCAAAAGCATGAGTCTGGAAGACTTTTCATTTCATGTTTTGCTTTATTTCTAGAGGTCATGCATGATGATCCTTCTCTGTCCCCTTTTAAGATCCAATTATCTTTGCATACACTTTGTCTGTGTTTCAGTGTGGCATTTGATCACAATTTTTGTCATTAGAGTGGATGAATATTAGTTTTTTAATGGTACAAACAAATATACCCAACTTTTATGCCAGAGACCATGATTAAGTTCTGCAAACTGAATGATGATGGGACTAAGCCTCTATAATAGCAAAAGAAATTTGTCTGCTTTCTGTCTAGAACTGACCACTGTGAGATGAGGCAGAAATCAAAAATACCTTAATCTTGATTCCTCTGAGAGTGGGAGGATCTATGATTTCTTTCATACTCGGTATTCCTGTCTATAATTTCACAGCTTCAAGAACAAAAAGGAAGAAAAGAACAAAATAATTAATTCTTTCCAGGTAATGTGGAGGCCAACTTTGTTACTCATTCTTTCAGGTTTTCAGTGTGTAGATAGTTGAAGAGTTAAATCAAATTTCTTCTTAGGCCTCAAAAATCCTGATTAGAACTCTTTGCATACATAGAGAGTTAATATAGTGTCATGAAGGACACCTGACAACCTTCCTGATATGCATTTTTATTTTGCATAGCTGCCTTTCTGTGTTTGGACTCATCTTATGTGATACATGAAGGTCTCCTAAACTTCTTGTTTTTTTTAAGGGCACATGCTTTTGCAGGAATATTCAAGCAAAATTTTCCGCATTTTTAGAATGTGGAATAAGAAATCCAAGAATGACAATGTATTTGAATGGAAGTTGTTCTGAGAGAAAGAGTTGTGTGACCAGGTCAGGGAAAGAAAACAAGAAACTCTTGCATCAATGTGTTAATAGCTTCTGGTCCTACTCATACAGATCCCAAGGAACATAACAAGAGTTCAAGGTCAGAGTCCTTAGCTGCTGATGATAATGAACTGGATAACTCACAAGAGGAACAACTACCAAAGAGGGTTCAAGAGCAACATTTGCCATTCTCTGAAAATCCACAAGGACTACCCCAGAAAGAAGGTCAACAGCAAGACTCCTCTCCTTCTGAGATCCTGCAAGCATTGCATACTTATGCAGACAGAACAAGATCTGCTCCTTATTTCAATGGAGAACAAGTTCATATTCTTCTAAATTTGTCAGATCCTGTTTTTTACAGATGGAGTATATTTGCTAACATAATTTTCTCAGAATTCATCCCAAAAAATCTAGACATCAATGGCAAAAGTGTGTCAAACTTATAGAAGGTATTTCTGTCTGTATTTCTTAAACTGTAGTGTGAAAAGTATTTAACTAGAAGTATAAGGAAGTAACATTGCCTCCAGTCTCATTTCAAAAATTTATATTCAGATAGTACAGCATGATATATGTATGATTGTATAGGAAAACCTTGGGCAGCGTCTCCAAGGCATTTCTGTTTCGAGGAACATAGCTCCACAGTTCCTTTGTTTGTTTGTTTGTTTGTTTGTTTTCACTATTACCATTGAGCTGAGTTGGTTTTTGGAAATACAGCAACAATTTCCTTTTGTTCTTCTGTCGTCTGTGTTCAACTTCACTGACCTCTCATCTCAAGACTGTACTCTCCCCAACTCAAATGCTTAGGTTCACTGACTCTAAGTGATACCTTAGAGATGCCTGCTTATTATTTCTGTATGCCCAAGTTCTTCTGAATCTACCATCCTAGGAGAATGCAAGGCTGATGTAATGGTCATATATTAACTTAAGTGCCCATTCTTCTTCTTCAATGACACTACTTTTAATTCTTCATCAACCTTCTTACACTTATTAGTTTTTTGTTTATGTGGACTAATGTAAGTCAGTTCATATAAATAATATTTTATGTAGATTTTCAAGATATTTATTTCAAAAACCACATTTCTTAGAAAACTACATTATCTCATTATATGATTTATGGACCTCCCAGTAGCATGTTTTGCTGATGTTCTTGTTTTTATTTTGCTGAAATGTATTCAGGATTCTTTGGATATTAACGTTGTATACTACCACATTGCCTGCTTTGCCATGATCTCCTTACCCATTGTTCTGTTAATAGACATGTTAGCTTGGTTCAGTTTTACGCTCAGTCAGGGTCCAATGCAAAGGACACCTTTGGAAATATCTTCTGTAACAGTTTAAAATCTGAGATTTGTCATCCATTTTTATCTTGAAAGAAAGAGATTAGTTTCATTGTCTGCTTTGTGCCTGACAAGATTAAACCTAAGAAAATAAGAAACGAAAGAGAAGAAGAAGTCAGTAGTACCAGTAGCTGTCTAGGAAACCCCAGCATGTCCCATTTTTTTTGCAACATTCCTTCTTCCTTTTCTGTTTCAGAAAACGTCTGAGAATATTACATCTTTCAGAAATATATGCCAAGTAACCCATATTGATGGTCTATAGGATACCAATAAAACATTTAGTATGCAATTTCTGAGTATTATTTTTCTTTCTCAGTATGGGAGGGACATAAATGTGAGAGGTGTGGCACCAGCATACAAACATATAGAACAACACAGAGTGAACACTCAGAAAGCATCTTCTTTTTCCACATTCAGCTAGGAAAGGAAAGCATCATATGCCCCCAAAACTCCCATGCTTCTTCTTTGGACTCCCTGTCAGAAATTCTTGCTGTAAAAAGTGATTTTCCTCTCTCTCACTGGAACTCTTTCTAAGCTAAAGTAAATCAGAGAGAGGTAAATGTGAGGCAGTGAAATCCTGAGGGATTCTTAATATTTCCACATTGATCAGCCTCATCTGATGTCTTCTATGATTTCTTTCTTAAAAGACTTGAAGTTTTTGTCATACAGATCTTTCATTTGTTTGGTTAGAGTTACCCCAAGATATTTTATATTATTTGTTTCCCTAATTTCTTTTTTAAAATTCTTTAATCTTATATCACCATTCCTCCAAAACCCTCTCCATACCACCTTCTATGGTTTCCATAAGGGAGATCCCCCACCTACCAACCTACTCCCATATCACTTCCCCTGCATTCCCCTAAGCTAGAACTTTGATCATCTCCAGGACCAAGGCCTTCCCTCCTATTGATTCTAGATAAGGCAGTCCTCTGCTGCATATGCAGCTTGAGTATTAGGTCCCTCCATGTGTACTCTTTGGTTGGTGGTTTAGTCACTGGGAGCTCTATGGGTTTCTATGGGGGAGGATCTGTTTGGTTGATATTGTTGCTTTTCCAATGGTATCGCAAACTCCTTCATCTCCTTCAGTCCTTCCTCTATTTCCTCCATTGAGGTCGCTGTGCTCATTCTGATGGTTGACTGTGAGCATCCGTATCTGTATTGGCCAGGCTCTGGCAGAGCCTCTCAGGAGGCAGTCATACCAGGCTCCAGTCAGCAAGTGCTTCTTGGTATCAGTAATAGTGTCTGAGTTTGGTATCTGCAGATGGGATGGATCCCTATGTGGGGCAGTCTCTGGGTGGCCTTTCCTTCAGACTTTCCTCCACTCTTTGTCAATGCTTTAGACAGGAACAATGTAGACAGGATCTTTAGACAGGAACAATTGTGTGTTAATTTTTGAGATTGTTGCTTGGTCCCATCCCTCAACTCTGGGCTTTGCTTAGCCACTGGACAAGGCTTGCACAGTTTCTCTCTCCACTTGTTTAGATATTTCAGCTAATTTCTTCCCCGTTGAATCCTGGGAGCCTCTTGCTTTTCTGGCATCTGGGACTTTCCAGTGACTACTCCCAGTTCCCCATCCTCCATTGCTACACACCTCAGTTTAATTTCCTAGCCCTCTGTATTTCTCCCCCACCCTGTCTCCCTACAGAACTGATCCTGACCCCATTTTTCCTCCATCTCCTCTTTCTCTTCCATGTTTCTCCCTCCCTCTACCTCCCATACTTTTTTTTCCCATTCAATGTAGGACTGAAGCATCCACACTTTGGTCTTTCTTCTTCTAGAGCTTAATATTGTCTGTGAGGTGTATTATAGATATTTCAGGCTTTTTTCGTAATATTCATTCATTAATCAGTACATAGCTTGTATGTTCTTTTGTGACTGGGTTACCTCACTCAGGATGATATTTTCTAGTTACATGCATTTGCCTAAGAATTTCATGAACTCATTGTTTTTAATAGCTGAGTAGTACTCCATTGTGAAAATGTACCACATTTTCTGTATCCATTCTTCTGGTAAAGGATATCTGGGTTCTTTCCAGCTTCTGGCTATTATTAAAAAGGCTATTATGAACACAGTGGAGCATGTGTCCTTGTTATGTATTAGAGCATCATTTGGGTATATGCCCAGGAGTAATATAGTTGGGTACTAAGATAGTATTATGTAAAATTTTCTGAGAAAGTACTAGACTGATATCAAGAGTGGTTATATCAGCTTGCAATCCTGCCAACAATGGGGAAGTGTTTCTCTTTCTTGATATCCTCACCAGCATCTGCTGTCATATGAGTTTTTGATCTTAGCCATTCTGACTGGTGTGAAGAGGGATCTCAGGGCCATATTGATTTGTATTTCCCTGATGACTAAGAATGTTGAACATTTCTTTAGGTGCTTCACTACCATTCAAAATTCCTCAGTTGAAAATTCTGCTTAGCTCTGTGTCCTATTTTTTAATTGGGTTATTTGACTCTCCAAAATCTAACTTCTTGAGTTCTTTGTTTATTTTGGATATTAGCCATCTATCAAGTGTAGGATTGGTAAAGATCTTTTCCCAATATGTAGATTGTTATTTTATCTTGTTGATAGTATCCTTTGCCTTAAAGAAGCTTTGCAATTTTATGGGGTCCCATTTGTCTATAGTTGATCTTAGAGCCTGAGCCATTGATGTTCTGTTCAGGAAATTTTCTGCTGTGTATTCAAGAGTCTTTCCACATTTTTTCTATTAGATTCAGTGTATCTGGTTTTAAGTGGAGGTCCTTGACCCACTTGGATAAGGGGAACAGAATGGATGAATTTACATTCTTCTCCAGGCAGAATGCCAGTTTCGCCAGCACCATTTGTTGAATATGCTGTCTTTTTCTACTGGATGATTTTAGCTTCTTTGTCAAAAATCAGGTCCCATATCCCCTGTTCCCTCCCTCTTTTCCCCATTCAACCCCGTCTCGCTTCTCTGTCCTGGCATTCCCCTACATCCAGTTTTTCCAGGACAAGGGGTCTCTCCTTCCATCTTCTGTGAAATCTATTGATATGTGAATTATGTCTAGGGTATTCCGAGATTCTGGGTTAATATCCCCTTATCAGTGACTGCATATCATGTGTGTTCTTTGGGATTGGGTTACCTCACTAAGGATGATATTTTCCAGTTCTGACCATTTGCCTAGGAATTTCGTGAATTCATTGTTTTTAATAGCAGAGTAGTATTCCATTGTGTAAATATGCCACATATTATGAATCCATTCCTCCTTTGAGGGACATCTGGGTTCTTTCCAGCTTCTGGCTATTATAAATAAGGCTGCTATGGACATAGTGGAGCATGTGTCCTTATTGCATGCAGGTAAAGCCTCTGGGTATATCCCCAGGAATGGTATAGCCAGATCCTCTGGGAGTGTCATGCCCAGTTTTCTGAGGAACCACCAGACTGCTTTCCAGAGTGGTTGTACCAGCTTTCAATCCCACCAGCAGTGGAGGAGTGTTCCTCTTTCTCCACATCCTGGCCAACAACTACTGTCTCCTGTGTTTTTGATCTTAGCCATTCTGACTGGTCTGAGATGGAATCTAAGGATTGTTTTGATTTGCATTTCCCTAATGACTAAGGATGTTGAACATGTCTTTAGGTGCTTCTCAGCCATTAGATATTCTTCAGGTGAGAACTCTTTGTTTAGCTCTGTACCCCATTTTTTAATAGGGTTATTTGACTCTCTGGAGTCTAACTTCTTGAGTTCTTTGTATATATTGGAAATTAGTCCTCTGTCAGATGTAGGGTTGGTAAAGATCATTTCCCAGTTAGTTGGTTGCCACTTTGTCCTTTTGACAGTGTCTTTTGCTTTACTGAAACTTTGTAATTCTATGAAGTTCCATTTGTCAGTTCTTGATCTTAGAGGATAAGCTATTGAAGTTCTGTTCAGTAAATTCTCCCCTGTGCCCATATGTTCAAGGTTCTTCCCTAGTTTCCTTTATTAGTTTCAGTGTGTCTGGTTTTATGTGGAGGTCTTTGATCTACTTGGAATTGAGCTTAGTACTAAGAGATAAGAATGGGTCAATTTGCATTCTTCTGCATGTTGACCTCCAGTTGAGCCAGCACCATTTGTTGAAAAGGCTATCTTTTTTCCACTGGATGGTTTTAGCTCCTTTGTCAAAGATCAAGTGACCATAGGAGTGTGGATTCATTTCTGGGTCTTCAATTCTGTTCCATTGATCTACATGTCTGTCACTGTACCAATACCATGCAGTTTTTAACACTATTGCTCTGTAGTACAGCTTGAGGTCTGGGATACTGATTCCCCCAGATGTTCTTTTACTATTGAGTATAGTTTTAGCCATCCTGGCTTTTCTGTTATTCCAGATGAATTTTTGAATTGCTCTTTCTAACTCTATGAAGAATTGAGTTGGGATTTTGGTAGGGATTGCATTGAAACTGTATATTGCTTTTGGCAAGATGGTCAGTTTTACTATATTAATCCTGCCAATCCATGAGCATGGCAGATTTTTCCATCTTCTGAAGTGTTCTTCAATTTTTTTGTTACTGATTTTAATTTGGATACTCTGTTCCCTCTGGCTAGTTTGGCTCAGGGCTTATCTATATTGTTGATTTATTCAAAGAACCAACTCATAGTTTTGTTGATTCTTTGTATGGTTTTATATGTTTCTACTTGATTGATTTCAGCCCTGAGTTTGATGGTTTCCTGCCTTCTACTCCTCTTGGGTGTATTTACTTCATTTTGTTCCATGGCTTTCAAGTGTGCCATTAAGCTGCTAGTGTATGCTCTCTCCCATTTCTTTTTGGCGGCCCTCAGGGCTATGAATTTCCCTCTTAGCACCGCTTTCATTGTGTCCCATAAATTAGGGTATGTTGTGCCTTCATTTTCATTAAATTTTAAAAAGTCTTTGATTTCTCTCTTTATTTCCTCCGTGACCAAGTTATCATTGAGTAGAGCATTGTTCAGCCTCTATGTGTATGTGGGCTTCCTGTTGTTTTTGTTGCCATTGAAGACTACCCTTATTCGCTAGTGATCTGATTGGAGGCATGGGATTAGTTCAATCTTCTTATATCTGTTGAGGTCTGATTTGTGACCAATTATATGGTCGATTTTAGAGAAGGTACCATGAGGTGCTGAGAAGATGGTGTATTCTTTTGCTTTAGGATGAAATGTTCTATATATATATCTGTTAGTTCCATTTGGTCCAAGGCTTCAATTAGATTCACTGTGTCACTCTTTAGTTTCTGCTTTCCTGAACAATCCATTTCATAGAGCGGGGTGTTGAAGTCACCCACTATTATTGTGTGAGGTGCAATGTGTGCTTTGAGCTTTAGTAAAGTTTCTTTTACGAATGAGGTTGCCCTTGCATTTGGAGCATAGATATTCAGAATTGAGAGTTCTTCTTGGTGGATTTTTCCTTTGATCTCTATGTAGTGTCCTTCTGTGTCTTTTTTGATGACTTTAGGTTGAAAGTCAATTTTATCTGATATTAGGATTGCTACTCCAGCTCATTTTCTGGGACCATTTGCTTGTAAAACTGTTTTCCAGCCTTTTACTCTAAGGTAGTGTTTGTCTTTGACACTGAGGTGCGTTTCCTACATGCAGCAAAATTCTGGGTCCTGTTTACATATCCATTCTGTTAGTCTATGTTTTTTTTATTAGGGATTTGAGACGATTGATATTAAGAAAGATTAAGGAATAGTGATTATTGCCACCTGCTGTTCTTGACTGTATCTTTATGTTTGAGTGGTTAACTACTTTTGGTTTTGATGCAAGAAGGTTACTATTTTTTTTTCCAGGGTGTTGTTTTTCTCCTTGTTTTGGTGGTTTTCCACCTATTATCCTTTACAGGGCTGGGTTTTTGGAAAGATATTGTGTAAATTTGGCTTTATCATGGAATATCTTTGTCTCTCCATCTATGGTGATTGAGAATTTTCTGGGTATAGTAGTCTAGGCTGGCATTTGTTTTCTCTTAGTGTCTGCATTAGATCTGCCCAGGATCTTCTGGCTTTCATAGTCTCTGTTGAGAAGTCTGATGTGATTCAGATACATCTTCCTTTATATGTTACTTAGCCTTTTTCTCTTACTGCTTTTAATATTCTTTCTTCTTTTAGTACATTTGGTGTTTTGATTATTATGTGAAGGGAGTTATCTCTGTTCTCGTCCTGTGTTTGGAGTTCTGTAGGCTTCGTGTACGTTCATTGGCATCTCTCTCTTTAGGTTAGGGAAGTTTTCCTCCATAATTTTGTTGAAGATATTTATTGGCCCTTTAAATTGCAAATCTTCACTCTCATCTATATCTATAATCCTTAGGTTTGGTCTTCTCTTTGTGTCCTGGATTTCCTGAATGTTTTGGGTTACACGGTTTTTGCATTTTGCATTTTCTTTGACTGTTGAGTCTATACTTTCTATGGTATCCTCAGCACCTGAGATTCTTTCTTCTATCTCTTGTATTCTATTGTTGATGTTTGCATCTGTGACTCCTGATTTCTTCCCAAGATTTTCTATCTCCAAAATTGTCCCCCTTTGTGATTTTTTCGTTGTTTCTACCTCCTTTTTTATATCCTGGATGGATTTGCTGAGATCTTTCACTCGTTTGTTTGTATTTTCCTGTATTTCTTTAAGATATTTTTGCATTTCCTCTTTCAGGATTTCTGTCTGTTGACCCAAGTTCTCCTGTATTTCTCTAAGCGATTTTTGTGTTTCCTCCTCATGGGCTTCCATCTGTTTATCCATAGTCTCCTGCATTTCTTTAAGCAATTCTCATGTTTCCTTTTTAAGGGCATCTACCCGTTGATTCCTTTCCTTAACCGATTTTTGTGTTGCCTCCTTATGGGCCTCCATCAGTTGACCCATTTTCTCCTGCATTTCTCTAAATGATTTTTGTGTTTCCTTTGTAAGGGCTTCTACCCGTTGATTCATATTCTCCTGTAATTCTTTATGAGATTTATTTGTGTCCTTCTTGAATTCCCCTAATAGCATCATGAGAAGTGATTTTAAATCGAGATCTTGTCTTTTGGTTGTGATGGGGTATCCAGCACTTGCTGCTATTGGAGTGTTGGATTCAGATGGTGCCATATTACTTTGATTTCTGTTAGTAACGTTCTTACGTTTTCCTTTTGCCATCTGGTTACCTCTGGTATTAGTTGGTCCTGCTGTCACTGGCTGTTGGTTGGACCTCCTGTGAGCCTGCAAGGCTATTTCTGCGCCCCCCCCCCGCCGGATTACCGGGATTCCCCTGGCACCTATTTCTGGGGCCTGCCCTGCTCCTGAGTGACTTTGGAGCCCTGATGTGCCTTGCCCCAAGTGATGTTATATTGGGGAATCCCTGCACATCCAAAGGCTGAACTTAGTGGATTCCTGGAGCAGAGGTCGCCAAGGGGAGGCTGGTAGGCTCCTGCCCTGTGCAGGTGCGCTCTCTCCCAGAGCGGGGTGAGGGGGTGGTCCCTCTGCAGGGACCAGAGCTGGTGTGTAGGTGACCGCAGACCTGCCCAGCTCTTGGAAGCAGGGAGCACACAAGCTGGCTGAGACCCAAGTGATATTATGCTTGATTGTCCTTGTGTCTGGAGGTTCGAGTTGCCCTGTTGCTGAGCCAAGATGTTGGAGTAAACTCTGCACTCTTTTGGCGCAGATCACTCTGCAGGACAGATGGCCCACAGCAGAGCTGGAGCCCAGACAACCACAGAGCTGCCCCGCTCTTGGGCGCATATGGAAGCCCAACAAGCTGTGTCCCAAGCGATGTTATATTGGGGGTCCTTGAGTACCTGTATCCTCAGTGCAGTCGATTCCCTGAACAGAGGTTGCCAAAGGGAGGTTGGTATGCTCCCGCCCTGTGTGGGTGCTTTCTCTTCCAGAGCGGGGGATCCCTCTGCAGGGCTGATGTCCCACAGCAGAGCTGGTATGTAGCAGACCGCAGACCTTCCCAGCTTTTGGGAGCAGGGAGCACACAATCTGGCTGAGACCCAAGCGATATTATGCCTGATTGTCCCTGTGTCTGGAGGTTCGAGTTGCCCTGTTGCTGGAGCAAAGATGGCGGACTATTTATTTTTAATTATTCACTTTCCAACCCACTTACTGCCTCCTCCCAGTCACCCCCTCCCACAATTCTACCTCACATATACCTCCCTTGCACTTCTGAGCTTGCGTACCCTGCCCTGTGTATCCCCTCACCCTAACATATCAAGCCTCTGTGAGGCTAGGTACTTCCTCTCCCATTGAGGCCAGAAAAGGCAGCCCAACTAGAAGAACATATTTCAAGTACAGGCAAACAGATTTTGGAACAGGCCCCACTGTAGTTCTTCAAGGTCCACATGGAGACCAAGCTGTACATCTAATAAACTAGCAGGGAGTCCTATTTCCATCCCACACATTTTTTGGCATTTCAGACTTTGAGAGCCCCAAAGTTCTAGGTTAGTTGATTCTGTTGGTCTTCCTGTGGAGTTCTTATCCTCTTCAGGTCTTACAATCCTTACTTCTATTCTTCAAGAACATTCCAAGTTCCATCCACACTTTGGCTGTGAGTGTCTACATCTGTCTGAGTTAACTACTGGGTGGAGCCTCTCAGAGAACAGCCATTCTAGACTCCTGTCTGTAAGAGTAACAGAATATCATTAATAGTGTCAGGGATTGGTGCTTGCTCACAGATATGTCTCAAGCTGGGTTGATTATAGGTTGCCCATTCCCTCAGTCTCTGCTTGATCACCCATCACTGAATTTCTTGTACACAGGATCAATTGGGTGGAAAACTTTGTGACTGGGTTGGTGTCCCTATTACTCCATGGGATTTCATGTCTGGATACAGAAGTGGCCCCTTTAAGTTACATATCCCCTATCATTTGATTCACAGCTAAGGATGCCCCGATTAATTCGTGGTTACATCCTTTCTCCCCAAACTCTGTCTCATTCTGGAGATGCTCCCTACCTCCCTAATATAGTCAGCTGCATATTTCCTTCCATTCATTCTCATGGCCACTTGGGCATCCTTTCTGTCCCTCAAGAATCTGATCCCATTTCCCCTCCATGTGCACTCCCACCCAGTTCTTTCTCTCCATCTGCCTCTTATGACTATTTTATTTCCCCTTCTAAGTGAGATTCAACTATCCTAGCTTGTGCCTTCATTCTTGTTTAGCTTCTTTCGCTCTGTGGATTGTAGTATGGGTATCCTGTATTTTATGGCTAATATTCAATTATAAGTAAGTACATAGCATCCATATCTTTTCAGGTCTGAGTTATCTCACTCAGGATGATGTTCTCAAGATAAGTTCATTTGCCAGCAAGATTCAGAATGACTTTGTTTTTGTTAGCAGAATTTTATCCCTTAGTATAAATGCACCTTATTGTCTTTACACAGTCTTCAATTGAGGGATATGTAGGCTCTTTCCAATTTCTGGCTATTATGAATAAAGCTGCTATGAACATAGTTGAACAAGTATCTTTATATGACAATGGAACATCATTTGGGCACATGCATAGGAGTGGTAAAGCTAAGTATTGAAACAGAACTATTTCAAGTTTTTTGAGAAACCACCAGATTGATTTCCAAAGCAATTGTGCAAGTATGGAGACATATCAGCAGTGGAGGAAAGCTTCCCTTGCACCATATTCTCATGAGCATTTACTATCTCTTGAGTGTTAGATCTTAGCCATCCTAGTGGTTACAAGATGGATTCTGAGTTATTCTGATTTGCATTTCCCTGAAGACTATAGACTTTGAACACTTCTTTAAGTGCTTGTTAGCTCTCAAGCTTCCTCTGTCGAGAACTGTTTAGTTCTGTACACCATTTTTTAATTGGGTTAGTAGAGTTGTTGGTGTCTAACTTCTTTTTTTTATTATTTATGTTATTTTATTTTTTTAATTTACATTCCAAATCACTTCCCCTTTCCCGTTTCCTCCCTCCACGAAGGTCCCATAAGCCCCCTTCCCTCCCTCTTTTCTCCATTCAACCCCCTCTCGTTACTCTGTCCTGGCGTTTCCCTACATCCAGTCTTTCCAGGACCAGGGGTCTCTCCTTCCATCTTCTTAGAAATCTATTGATATGCAGATTGTGTCTAGGGTATTCCGAGATTCTGGGTCAATATCCCCTTATCAGTGACTGCATACCATGTGTGTTCTTTTGTGATTGGGTTACCTCACTAAGGATGATATTTTCAAGATCTGACCATTTGCCTAGGAATTTCGTGAATTCATTGTTTTTAATTGCAGAGTAGTATTCCATTGTGTAGATATACCACATCTTCTGAATCCATTCCTCCGTTGAGGGACATCTGGGTTCTTTCCAGCTTCTGGCTATTATAAATAAGGCTGCTATGAACATAGTGGAGCATGTGTCCTTATTGCATGCAGGTAAAGCCTCTGGGTATATGCCCAGGAGTGGTATAGCCGGATCCTCTGGGAGTGTCATGCCCAGTTTTCTGAGGAACTGCCAGACTGCTTTCCAGAGTGGTTGTACCAGCCTGCAATTCCACCAGCAGTGGAGGAGTGTTCCTCTTTTTCCACATCCTCGCCAACAACTGCTGTCTCCTGTGTTTTTGATCTTAGCCATCCTGACTGGTGTGAGATGGAATCTCAGGGTTGTTTTGATTTGCATTTCCCTAATAACTAAGGATGATGAACATCTCTTTAGGTGCTTCTCAGCCATTAGATATTCTTCAGGTGAGAACTCTTTGTTTAGCTCTGTACCCCATTTTTAAATAGGGCTACTTGCCTCTCTGGAGTTTAACTTCTTGAGTTCTTTGTATATATTGGATATTAGCCCTCTGTCGGATGTAAGGTTGGTAAAGATCATTTCCCAGTTAGTAGGTTGCTGCTTTGTCTTTTTGACAGTGTCTTTTGCCTTGCAAAAACTTTGTAATTTAATGAGGTCCCATTTGTCTATTCTTGATCTTAGAGCATAAGCTATTGGAGTTCTGTTCAGGAAATTCTCCCCTGTGCCCATAAGTTCAAGGTTCTTCCCTAGTTTCCCTTCTATTAGTTTCAGTGTGTCTGGTTTTATGTGGAGATCGTTGATCCACTTAGAATTGAGCTTAGTGCAAGGAGATAAGAATGGGTCAATTTGCATTCTTCTGCATGTTGACCTCCAGCTGAGCCAGCACCATTTGTTGAAAAGGCTATCTTTTTTCCACTGGATGGTTTTAACTCCTTTGCCAAAGATCAAGTGACCATAGGAGTGTGGATTCATTTCTGGGTCTTCAATTCTGTTCCATTGATCTACATGTCTGTTACTGTACCAATACCATGCGGTTTTTAACACTATTGCTCTGTAGTACAGCTTGAGGTCCGGGATACTGATTCCCCCAGAGGTTCTTTTACTCTTGAGAATAGTTTTAGCTATTCTGGGTTTTCTGTTATTCCAGATGAATTTTTGAATTGCTCTTTCTAACTCTATGAAGAATTGAGTTGGGATTTTGATGGGGATTGCATTGAATCTGTGTATTACTTTTGGTAAGATGCTCATTTTTACTATATTAATCCTGCCAATCCATGAGCATGGCAGATTTTTCCATCTTCTGAGGACTTCTTCAATTTCTTTCTTCAGAGACTGGAAGTTCTTGTCATACAGATCTTTCACTTGTTTGGTTAGAGTCACACCAAGATACTTTAGATGGTTTGTGGCTATCGTGAAGGGTATCATTTCTCTTACTTCTCTCTCAGCCTGCTTATCCTTTGAGTATAGGAAGGCTACTGACTTGCTTGAGTTGATTTTATATCCGTCCACTTCGGTGAAGTTGTTTATCAGCTGTAGGAGTTCTCTGGTGGAGTTCTTTGGGCCTCTTAACTATACTATCATATCGTGTGAAAATATTGATAGTTTGACTCCTTCTTTTCCAATTTGAATCCTTTTGACCTCTTTTCCTTGTCTAATTGCTCTAGCTGGAACTTCAAGTACTATATTGAAAAGATATGGAGAGAGAGGGCAGCCTTGTCTAGTCCCTGATTTTAGTGGGATTGCTTCATGTTTCTTTCCATTTCGATTGATGTTGGCTACCGGTTTGCTGTAAATTGCTTTTACCATGTTCAGATATGGGTCTCGAATTCCTGATCTTTCCAAGACCTTTAGCATGAAAGGATGCTGAATTTTGTCAAATGCTTTCTCAGCATCTAATGTGATGACCATGTGGTTTTTTTCTTTGAGATTGTTTATATAGTGGATTACATTGATGGATTTCCTTATATTGAACCATCCCTGTATCCCTGGGATGAAGCCTACTTGATCATGGTGAATGATCGTTTTGATGTGTTCTTGGATTCGGTTGGTAAGACTTTTACTGAGTATTTTTGCATCGATATTCATAAGAGAGATTGGCCTGAGATTCTCTTTCTTTCTTGGATCTTTGTGTGCTTTTGGTATTAGCGTAATTGTGGCTTCATAGAACTATTTGGGTAGTGTTCCTTCTGTTTCAATTTTGTGGAACAGTTTGAAGAGTATTGTTGTTTGGTCTTCTTTGAGGGTCTGATAGAATTCTGCACTAAAACCACCTGTACCCGTGCTTTTTTTGGTTGGAAGACTTCCAATGACAACTTCTATTTCTTCAGGGGTTATAGGATGGTTTTGATGGTCTATTTTATCCTGATTTAATTTTGGTATTTGGTATCTGTCAAGGAAATTGTCCATTTCCTCAAGATTTTCCAGTTGTGTTGAATACAGGCTTTTGTAGTAGGATCTGATGATTTTTTTTGAATTTCCTCAGTTTCTGTTGCTATCTCTCCCTTTTCCTGTCTGATTTTATGAATTTGGATACTGTCTCTCTGCCATCTGGTTAGTCTGGCTAAGGGCTTATCTATCTTGTTGATTTTCTCAAAGAACCAACTCCTCGTTTTGTTGATTCTTTGTATGGTTTTATTTGTTTCTACTTGATTGATTTCAGCCCTGAGTTTGATGATTTCCTGCCTTCTACTCCTCTTTGGTGTATTTGCTTCTTTTTGTTCCAGGGCCTTCAGGTATGCCCTTAAGCTGTTAGTGTATGCTGTCTCCTGTTTCTTTTTGGCAGCACTCAGGGCTATGAATTTTCCTCTTAGCACTGTTTTCACTGTGTCCCATAAATTAGGGTATGTTGTGCCTTCATTTTCATTAACTTTCAAAAAGTCTTTGATTTCTTTCTTTATTTCCACCTTGACCAAGTTATCATGAGTAGAGCATTGTTCAGCCTCCATGTGTATGTGGGTTTTCTGTTGTTTTTGTTGCCATTGAAGACCACCCTTATTCCATAGTGATCTGATAGGAGGCATTGGATTAGTTCTAACTTCTTATATCTGTTGAGGTCTGATTTGTGACCAATTATATGGTCGATTTGGGAGAAGGTACCATGAGGTGCTGAGAAGAAGGTGTATTCTTTAGCTCTAGGATGAAATGTTCTATATATATATATATATATATATATATATATATATATATATATATATATATATATATCAGTTAGTTCCATTTGGTTCAAGGCTTCAATTAGATTCACTGTGTCCCTGTTTAGTTTCTGCTTTCCTGAATGATCCATTTCAGAGAGTGGAGTGTTGATGTCACCTACTATTATTGTGTGAGGTGCAATGTGTGCTTTGAGTTTTAGTAAAGTTTCTTTTACGAATGAGGGTGCCCTTGCATTTGGAGCATAGATATTCATAATTGAAAGTTCTTCTTGGTGGATTTTTCCCTTGATCAGTATGTAGTGTCCTTCTGTGTCTTTTTTGATGGCTTTAAGTTGAAATTCAATTTTATCTCATATTAGGATGGCTACTCCAGCTCGTTTCTTGGGGCCATTTGCTTGTAAAATTCTTTTCCAGCCTTTTACTCTGAGGTAGTGTTTGTCTTTGACACTGAGGTGCGTTTCCTGCATGCAGCAAAATGCTGGGTCCTGTTTACGTATCCAGTCTGCTAGTCTATGTCTTTTTATTGGGGAATTGAGACCATTGATATTAAGAGAGATTAAGGCATGGTGATTATTGCCACCTGCTATTCTTGACGCTATCTTTACGTTTGAGTCGTTATCTACTTTTGGGTTTGAAGCTAGAAGGTTACTATCCCATTTTTTCCAGGATGTTGTTTCTCTCCCTGTATTGGCGGTTTCCACCTATTATCCTTTGCAGGGCTGGGTTTGTGGAAAGATATTGTGAAAATTTGGTTTTATCGTGGAATATCTTGGTCTCTCCATCTATGGTGATTGAGAGTTTTGCTGGGTATAGTAGTCTAGGCTGGCATTTGTGCTCTCTTAGTGTCTGCATGAGATCTGCCCATGATCTTCTGGATTTCATAGTCTCTGGTGAGAATACTGATGTGATTCGGATAGGTCTTCCTTTGTATGTTACTTGGCCCTTTTACTGCTTTTAATATTCTTTCTTTGTTTAGTACATTTGGTGTTTTGATTATTATATGATGGGAGGAATTTCTCTCTGGTCCAGTCTGTTTGGAGTTCTCTAGGCTTCTTGTACGTTCATTGGCATCTCTCTCTTTAGGTTAGGGAAATTTTTCTCCATAATTTTGTTGAAGATGTTTACTGGCCCTTTAAGTTGCAAATCTTCACTCTCATCTATACCTATAATCCTTAGGTTTGGTCTTCTCATTGTGTCCTGGATTTCCTGGATGTTTTGGGTTATACGTTTTTTTGCATTTTGCATTTTCTTTGACTGCTGAGTCAATGCTTTCTATGGTATCTTCAGCACCTGAGATTCTTTCTTCCATCTCTTGTGTTTTATTGGTGATGTTTGCATCTATGACTCCTGATTTCTTCCCAAGGTTTTCTATCTCCAAAGTTGTCTCCCTTTCTGATTTCTTAGTTGCTTCTACTTCCTTTTTTAGATCCTGGATGGATTTGCAGAGATCCTTCACTTGTTTGTTTGTATTTTCCTGTATTTCTTTAAGGTATTTTTGCATTTCCTTTTTCAGGATTTCTGCATGTTGACCCAAGTTCTCCTGTATTTCTCTAAGCGATTTTTGTGTTTCCTCCTCATGGGATTCCATCTGTTGATCCATAGTCTCCTGCATTTCTTTAAGCAGTTCTCGTGTTTCCTTTGTAAGAGCATCTATCCAGTGATTCATTTCTTTAAGCAATTTTTGTGTTGCCTCCTTATGGGCATCCGTCTGTTGACCCATATTTTTCTGCATTTCTTTATGCAATTTTTGTGATTCCTTTGAAACTGCATCTACCCGTTGATTCATTTCTTTAAGCGATTTTTGTGTTGTCTTGTTGTGGGCCTCCATCTGTTGATCCATGTTCTCATGCATTTCTCTAAGCAATTTTTGTGTTTCCTTTGTAAGGGCTTCTAACCATTGATTCATGGTCTCCTGTAATTCTTTATTAGATTTATTTGTGTCCTTCTTGTCATAATCTAATAGAATCATGAGAAGTGATTTTACATCCAGATCTTGTCTTTCGGGTGTGGTGGGGTATCCAGGACTTGCTGCTGTTGGGGAGTTGGGTTCGGATGGTGCCATATTACTTTGATTTCTGTTAGTAACTTTCCTACGTTTGCCTTTTGCCATCTGGTTACCTCTGGTGTTAGTTGGTCCTGCTCTCACTGGCTGTTGGTTGGACCTTCTGTGAGCCTGCAAAGCTATTTCTGCCCCCCCCCCGGATTACCGGGATTCCCCTGGCACCGATTTCTGGGGCCTGCCCTGCTCCTGAGTGACTTTGGAGCCCTGATGTGCCTTGCCCTAAGTGATGTTATATTGGGGAGTCCCTCCACATCCAAAGGCTCAGCCTAGTGGATTCCAGGAGCAGAGGTTGCCAAAGGGAGGCTGGTAGGCTTCCACCCTGTGCTGTGGTGTGTGATCTCTTCCGGGTGGGGGCGTCCCTCTGCATGGCAGAAGTCCCATAGCAGGGCTGCCGTGTCTATTACTGCAGACCTGCCCAGCTCTTGGGAGCAGGGTACACACAAGCTGCCTGAGACCCAAGCCATATTATGCCTGTCTGTCTCTGAGTCTGGCGGTCCCAGCTGCCCTGGTTCTGGAGCAAAGATGGAGGAGTGCACTCTGCACTCTCTCGGAGGTGCAGGTTACCCTGCAGGGGGGATGGCCCACAGCAGAACTGGCGCCCAGACGACCGCAGTGCTCTCCTGCTCTTGGGAGCAGATGGAAGCCCCAACAGGCCATGCCCCAATTGATGTTATATTGGGGGGATCCTGGCTACCTGTCTCCTCAGTGCAGTCAATACCGGAACAGAGGTCGCTAATGGGAAGCTGGTAGACCCCCGTCCAGTGTGTGGGTCCCTCTGCAAGGCAGAAGTCCCACAGCAGAGCTGGCATGCTGGTTACTGCCGATCTGCCCAGCTCTTGGAGCAGGTTACACACAAGCTGCCTGAGACCCAAGCGATATTATGCCTGTCTGTCTCTGAACCTGGAAGTCCCAACTACCTGGCCACTGGAGCAAAGATGGTGGAGTGCACTCTTCCTCTATCACATTTTCTATATACATGCTTCTGTTAAGGGATCTCTGGGTTCTTTCCAGCTTCTGCTATTATAAATAAGGCTGCTATGAACATGGTGGGGCACATGTCCTTATACATGTTGGAGCATTTTCTGGGTATATGCCAGTAGTGGTTGGGCTGGGTTCTCAGGTAGTACTATGTTCACTATTCTGAGGAACTGCCAAACTTATTTCCAGAGTAGTTGTTCTAGCTAGTACTCCCACCAGCAATGGAGAAGTGTTTCTCTTTCTCCACATCCTCACCAGCATTTGCTTTTCCCTGAGTTTCAGATCATAGCCGTTCTGAGTGTTATGAAGTGGAATCTCAGTGTTGTTTTGATTTGCATTTCCCTTATGATTAAGGATGTTGAACATTTCTTTAGGTCTTTCTCAGCCAACTGGTTTGCCTTAGTTGAGAATTCTTGTTTTTAGTTATGTCCCTATTTTTAATAGTGTTATTTGGTTCTCTGGAGTCTAACATGTTGAGTTCTTTGTATATCTTGCATATTAGCTGTCTACCAGATGTACGATTGGAAAATAGCTTTCCCCAATCTGTTGGTTGCCATTTTGTCCTATTGACAGCAAACAACTTTACCAAATTGGCTGGAAATAAGACTAACTCAAACAAATCAGTAGCCTTCCATTACTCAAAGGATAAAGAGGCTGAAAAAGAAATTAGGGAAATGACACTTCTCATAATAGTCACAAATAATATAAAATACCTTAGTGTGACAAAGCAACTCAAAAATGTATATGACAAGAACTTCAAGGCTCTGAAGAAAGAAATTGAAGAAGATCTCAGAAGATGGAAAGACCTCCTGTGTTCATGGATTTGCAGGGTTAATATAGTAAAAATGGCCATCTTGCCTAAAGCAACCTACAGATTCAATTCAATGTCCATCAAAATTCCAACTCAATTCTTCATGGAGTTTGAAAGCGCAATTTCCAAATTTATCTGGAATAACAAAAATCCCAGGATACCAAAAACAATTCTCAAAAATAAAAGAACCTCTTGAACAATCACCATCCCTGATCTCAATCTATGCTACTGAGCAATAGTAATAAAAAACTGAATGGTATTGGTACAATGACAGGTAGGTAGATTAGTGGGAAAGAATTGAAGAACCAAAAATGAACCCACATACCTATGCTCACTTGATCTTTGACAAAGAATCTAAAACCATCCAGTGGATAAAAGACAGCCTTTTCAACAAAAGGTGCTGGTTCAACTGGAAACCTGTAGAAGGACGTAAATTAATGCATTCTTTTTTTTTTAATTTTATCTATTTTTTCCCAGTCAAGATTTTATCCCCCTCCAGGTCCCTGCTCTGACTGTTCCACATCCTATACCTCCTCCCTGGCTCCCATCTCCATGAGGATGTCCACAACCCCTATCACCCACCCCACCAGACCTCCCACTCCCTGGTACATTCTCTCTCTTGAGGGTTAGGTGCATCTTCTCTGACTGATCCCAAACTGAGTATTTTTTAACATCACAAAATTCTGATTAGAAATATGTACTGAGTATATGCCCAGGAGTGGTATAGCCAGATCCTCCGGGAGTGTCATGCCCAGTTTTCTGAGGAACCGCCAGACTGCTTTTCAGAGTGGTTGTACTAGCTTGCAATTCCACCAGCAGTGGAGGAGTGTTCCTCTTTCTCCACATCCTCGCCAACAACTGCTGTCTCCTGTGTTTTTGATCTTAGTCATCCTGACTGGTGTGAGATGGAATCTCAGGGTTGTTTTGATTTGCATTTCCCTAATGACTAAGGATGATAAACATCTCTTTAGGTGCTTCTCAGCCATTAGATATTCTTCAGGTGAGAACTCTTTGTGTAGCTCTGTACCCCATTTTTTAATAGGGTTACTTGCCTCTCTGGAGTTTAACTTCTTGAGTTCTTTGTATATCTTGGATATTAGCCCTCTGTCCGATGTAAGGTTGGTAAAGATCATTTCCCAGTTAGTTGGTTGCCGCTTTGTCTTTTTGACAGTGTCTTTTGCCTTGCAAAAACTTTGTAATTTAATGAGGTCCCATTTGTCTATTCTTGGGCATATACCCAGAGACTTTACCTGCATGCAATAAGGACACATGCTCCACTATGTTCATAGCAGCCTTATTTATAATAGCCAGAAGCTGGAAAGAACCCAGATGTCCCTCAACGGAGGAATGGATTCAGAAGATGTGGTATATCTACACAATGGAATACTACTCTGCAATTAAAAACAATGAATTCACGAAATTCCTAGGCAAATGGTCAAAACTTGAAAATATCATCCTTAGTGAGGCAACCCAATCACATAAGAACACACATGGTATGCAGTCACTGATAAGGGGATATTGACCCAGAATCTCGGAATACCCTAGACACAATCCGCATATCAATAGATTTCTAAGAAGATGGAAGGAGAGACCCCTGGTCCTGGAAAGACTGGATGTAGGGGAACGCCAGGACAGAGTAACGAGAGGGGGTTGAATGGAGAAAAGAGGGAGGGAAGGGGGCTTATGGGACTTTCGGGGAGGGAGGAAACGGGAAAGGGGAAGTGATTTGGAATGTAAATTAAAAAAATAAAAAAAAATAAAACAAATCACGTTGCCATGGTAACATAAAAAAAAAAAGAAATATGTACTGAAACCAGCAAAGAATAACACACAGAATGATTGCTTCTCCATGAGGCTCATGTAAACTATTCAAAAGATGAAGGATCATCTTCTCCTTGATAAGGTATTTCATGACATTAGGTCTCCATAAAATTCCATATGCAGGGTTGGGGCAGAATACTAAATGATTAATAGCAGAGATATCTTTGTTTCCAAAGCAGGACATTCTGATTGTTGAACTTATACATTCGCAATGTCTCCCACTCCTACTGACATGTGAAGTTGCAGGATGACTTCTATAGCATTACATATGATTGGTGATGATCATATACATTGAAATATCCACTCATGTCCAGATAGGCATAATTTAGTATCATGCTAAAAATTGTGGAAAAGAATACATTTGTTGACTCACTAAATATATATTTAAGACAAGTATCAATGGCTCTTCACTTATTCCACTTTCCATATTGATGTGTACATGATGTTGACTCATTAAGTCAGAAAAGTCTGTGCCTCAGTACCCTAAATCAGTTTTTTGTAGTCACACTCTTCAGGAATTCCTGAAGCATTCCTGGATTCTGGTGTTAAGATAAAACAATCTGGCTAATAATGTTCCAAGAGAACTCTATAGTTTCTACACTTCTTTTTTTTCTTTTTTATATTTTCTCAGTTAGAACTTGAAAATAACATCCTTAGTGAGGTAACCCAATCACAAAAGAACACACATGGTATGCAGTCACTGATAAGGGGATATTAACCCAGAATCCCAGAATACCCTAGACACAATTCACATATCAATAGATTTCCAAGAAGATGGAAGGAGAGACCCCTGGTCCTGGAAAGACTGGATGTAGGGGAATGCCAGGGCAGAGAAGCGAGAGGGGGCTGAATGGGGAAAAGAGGGAGGGAAGCGGGCTTATGGGACTTTTGGTGAGGGAGGAAATGGGAAAGGGGAAATGATTTGGAATGAAAATTGATGCATTCTTATCTCCCTGTACAAAGCTGAAGTCCAAGTGGATCAAGAAACTCCACATAAAACCAGATACACTGAATCTAATAGAAGAGAAAGTGGGGAAGAACCTGGACTACATGGGAACAGGGGAAAATAGCATGAAAATGACACCAATAGTTTATACTCTAACATCAAGAATTGACAGATGGGACCTCATAAAATTGCAAAGCTTCTGTAAGGCAAAGGAAACTGTCAATAGGACAAAAAGCCAAGGTTTATTCTAATTCCAATTGTCTTATATCTTTCTGACAGAACAAATAAATCCATCTCCTTACATTTTTCCTAAAATTATTTGAATAAAATCAGGAGTGCTATACAGTTATTAACTCATCTAAACAGCATTAAGCCATGAAATCTCATCTTCATATTGATTTGTAGAAAATTTTATCAATAGGGTAGGCAGTGGGTTATCACATAAGTCTATAGGCAGTGAGGATCTCCTGGTGTCCACTCACACTAAGCCAAATAAATGATTAGTATTATAATGATAAACCTGAGAAATCATCCCAGTAGCAAGAAGCAATCCTGGGATGAAGTCTTACCAAAGCATATCCATCATAGTTGATAAAGTTCATTATGTATCTTCTTCAAGGAGTTCGCTTATCCATTATAGGTCTTCCTGCATGGTATCTGCCAATAAACAGAGAAAGTCCTTCTGCCAGTGATAACTTAAGTCTGCTCTAGGTAGTTTGGTGTGTTTATTTTGGATATTTCTCTATCAGGGGAACATGGAATTACACCATAATTATGATTGAAAGGCCACAATATTGGTAAGAATTACTTCTCAAAGAGAAGAGGATACCTGGTCCCAAGTCTTGTATATTTTAGATGAATGAAATGCTAATGTTCTCAAATTAAACCATGGAAAAATGACTATTCTGGGATTTCACTGAAAACTGGAATCTGAATTTTCATTAAAACCTCCTGTCTGTCTCTCTGGTCTCCACTATTTTTGTAAACTTTTTCTTATTTCTTTCTCTTTCCTACCTGTGATCAATTCTGATAACTCAATGAGCAGTTTCTCTTCACTATAATGACCTAGGACTTTCCTCTTGGTGGTTCATGTGGCCAAGATCTTATTTCTGACATGGTGTTAGGTGGAGTGGATTGAACAAGTCATCTGAGGTTTGGCCTGTGCCGCCATTAATTTTCCACTTGCAATGGTGAGAACTGTTTTCTCCCTCTTAACAGGATAATTCATTATTCCCTTTTGCTCCCACTGCTTTTGTGCACAGGTGGGAACAAAGTTATTGATTTGGGTCATAAGAGGCATTCATTTCTAAAAATGATTCTGTTTACAAGAACACCTCTTTTCTTAGATGAATGTACAAAGGCAGAGGGAGATATGGAAAGAGAGAAAGAGACAGTGCAGGAGAGAGGGAGGATAACAGAATGAAAAGGAAGAAGAACATGGCAGATTTAATTGTATATGCCCTTTGGAGCAGGGACAGCTGAGGGGTAAGTTATAGCTGCTATATTTACCTAGTATCATGGTGTATCCTTAAGGATCTGCCCAGAGGGATCTGGTTTTAGTTAGGCTTACAAGATTAGGTTTTATTTGTTGCATTCAGAGATTGAGTTACCATTGTTTCTGAACAAAGTTTGTGCTGCATTTTCCTTTATGCAGCAGCTTTTCTGGTTTCAAGAGAGAAAGGTAAGGCATACAAGCATGATTTTGCCTGAGGTGCTCCAAAAAGGCCATGGGGAATCTGAAACATGGATCCACCACTGGGAACCTAGCAAGCTAGGTGGAGAAGCTCCAGGCCAGTGAATCTCCATGAATCTCCAGTGCATGACTGACCAGGCCTCCAAGGCAGAAAGTTAGAGGCACAAGACCAGGAATGTGCCTTTTCTACCTTTTTAGTATTTTGCTCAACAGGCCCCCAAATGCAATAGCAAACAGGTATGCATTTGAAGGGAAAAGGGAATGCTGTCCTTCATCCAGAATAGCTGCTATAAGGGCCAACCATGGGGGACATCTATAATACTGGCCCCCTCACTTTGACAGGAAAGTCAACTTGATTTTCTCCTTTCTTAGGGACGTTCTCTATAGCTTCAGAGACATGAATGTAGAAATATGGGTCTATGTTCATTCTCTCATACTTTCCCTCATCTTTTTTCCTTATATCATGGACAGAATCTTCCCCAGTATTGAGGCAGAAGAAATGTGTACAGAGATACATGTCACCATGTTTGAAGACAGAAACTGCCCTATATCAGATGTCAATAGTTTCATCCAAAATACTAAAGGGTACTGCCCCAGCATCCAAAGAGGACACTGGGAATGTGGGGAGGTATAGTCACTCTCTGTGAAAGATAGCAGGCTTTCCTCCAGGAAGCTTCAATATGGTAGACAAGAAATACCTATGTAGGCTTCCTTAAACTACACCTTCACTTACCATTAGTTATAAGGTTTGAAATTCACATAAGGCCTGTGGTATGTTTAGATCAGTTGTAGAATCATTGTCTGTGTGAACCTGGAGAGCAATAGGTGCTAGTTGTTCCATAGATGTGTTTAGTAAGGCAGTGATTAAATCCTGTTTTTTTTTCATTGAATGAGTGTAGTAGGTCAGAAGTTGAATTTAGTAGATCTTTGATGGTTAAATCTTGGAGTTCTTCACTGTTTGAAGCTAGTAATTCTTCACTGGAAGTGTCTAGTGGCTCATCATTGATTGTTTCTGAAAGAGAGTTGGTTGATTATACTTGGATATAACTAGTTAACCCTAGTAGATACTTAGTTGTTTCTAGTACTTATATACTACTAGATTCTAACATGTTAGTATCAGACATAAAAAAGCCCAATGAATAAGAGTAGCAGAAGTCACTCCAGTTAGAATGTCTCTGTGATCTCCACCTATTTGTATTCTAAACCATTTGTTTTAGGGAAAGAATTAAAGTACCTGCTGGTAGCCTGGTCTCATCAACCACTTTCAGTAGTCAAAGTCCTTTTTCTAGAAACTTTTCAGCAAACATGTCCTTGAACCTACTCATGCTTTCTTTGAGGGGACAGCTGAGGAAAGAAAATTTGTTATACATTTATCTGTGTGCTAGTAAGACTGGAACAGTAGAAAAATTCACGACTCACTTCTATAAACTTTCCAGATTTCAGAAAGCCACAAACAAAATTACCAGCAGCTAAATTTAAAGAAACCACTTGCCCCCTGTTTAAGCAAGAATGGAATCAACCTCAATATGTTCCATTCCATTTACTTTTCATTTACTATCCTGATTCCTGAATTCAGCTTAGGATATCCAAATCTCTCAGCCATAAGGCCAGTCATAATGGTCAGTCATAATGCCATTATTTCTAGAACATTCACAATTGTGTGGTCTGTAGAGAATAGGTCGGTTGTCACAAGGACAGATGGGTCTCACTGTTGCAGGAACTATCATCAGTTGAATCACCAACATCACTGACTCTATCTCTCTCTACTCCTCATTTTTTTCATCTCACATGCATGTGTATTGAACAAGTCTATCCAGCATCCCAGAAAGAGAGTTTCACCTGGCAGGAACAGGTGAAGTTGGACAGGTCACTCTCCCAGGGTTGGATGAGAAGCTGATGGGAATTGACTTCATGACCTCTGAAAGAGCAGTTGGTGTTCATAACTGCTGAGCCATCTTTCCAGACACTTTGCAGAAAATTTAAATAATAAATTTTAATTAAATAAAATTAACTAACCTCTAGTAGGATTGAATATTTAAGAGCATTTAATCTTTTCTAATAATTGTTGATTCTTATCATTTGAAGTATGAACACAAGAAGCTTAACTAATCTTTAGATACAGAATGATACCCACGCAGTATGACACAGAACAAGTAATGATAGGGAAAGGGAAAAATGCACACAACCATCAAAAAATATAAATTTTCATAGGGAAAAGAAATAACACCAACAAATACCAAAATGTGTACTTGACAACATAAGGAATTAGAAATAGAAAGAATCAAATTTAACACACTTTGCAACACAGTCAATGATGTGTGCAGTTTCTGATGTTCAGTTTACTGAATAGTATTATTGGTTAGGAGACTCCTTTTCTTACCTGAAATTACAAAGTAGGGGGGTGATTGAGTAAGAGAAATAGAGGGAGGGAGCAGGAGGAAGGAAGATAGAGCAAGATAGATGGAGAGATATCGCGCCCAACTTCAACCCGCAAGGAAAGACGCAACACGGCCAGATTCTTCTCTGCAGCAATTTATTCAGGACTTCCTTGTTTTCTTCACCCGGGCACCCCAAGCCCAACAATGTGCCACCTTATATGCTGGGGCTATTGCTGCCTGGGTGCTTTGTGCCTAGCTGTCATACTCTGATTGGCCAGATGGAGAGTCACCTAATTAGCATGAGGCTGACCCAGGAAAGCTGAGTCATACTGCCACAATACTGCGCTTACGCCAAGTTGTTTACCATGGAAACCAGTGCCATCTTGTACTGGCGGATACATCGGCTCACCACCGAGAGAGAAGAGAAAGGAAGGAAGATAGTGGGAGAGAGATAAAGGAAGGGAGAGAGATAAACATTAAAGAATGGAGGGATAAAGGGAATGAGGGTGGAAACCAGAAAGAAAATAAGGAAGAACATGCCATGGTTAGTCATATGTGTTTGTATGACATATAGGATATGCCAGGTCAACCAGGGCTAAGTACTGAGACTCTGACTCAAACAAACAGAATGAACAAAACCAAACAAAACAAAACACATGAAGAGAAGTACATGTTAGTCCTGATATGGTCTGGAAGTGGTTATAGAAAATATTTGCCTTATTCTTCCTGTTCATTTGTGTAGTTGGGTGAACATGTCCTTTTGTTCTGTAGTCTCCAAGTTTTGTCATCACAGTGTCCTGAAGCTAAGGATATGATGACCAAAGATCCCTAATGCTGTGATTATGTTATGTATTGCATTAATATTGCCACAAGTGTGGATAGTATTCTACTAGCCAGATTCAAATAGCACATTGAAATTCTCACCACTTAATTTATTGTCCCTTTTCCATTCTTGTTCAATTTATTTCTTACCAGAGTTAAATCTGTCAGGTGCCTACTAAAGATCTCTCCTCTGCTGCCTCACAAATAATGCTGAGCCACCTTCTCTAAAATACCCTGTCTTTTCAAGGACTCAGTGGTTGTTTCTTATGTTTTCCATTATTTTAGAACACAGAGAACTAGTAAGTGTACAAAGCTAAGATCCCAAAAAAGAAGACATAAAATAACCCTATATTCAACATGAGAAACCATAATTTTATATAGATTTTTATCCACAAATCAAATGCATATGAAATATGGTTGATTCCATTAAGGACCATATACACCAATGTCTGTGTGGAGTCAGACACCAGACTTTAGTTTGTTGTTGCTGTTCTTGTTACTGCTGCTGCTGTTTTTTTCCTTTGTTTTCCTTACCTTCACTGTATGAAAGTGCTCTCACATTTTTCAGCAATATATGATCTGAAACATTAACACATGTGAAGGATCAGCATATCAATAAGAATATCATCACCAGGTCATGTAGCCCTGTGCTTGACTAGCACAAACAAAACACTGTTTACATAGCACAGCAGGACATAAGAAGAGAACAGGTGTCATTAAAGCACTGGCGAAATGAAAAACAAGAGAATTAGAAAGGATTCAATGCACCAGGAACAAGTAAGGATGAGAACAGGAAGGATCAGTTCAGGGATGGAGGGATAGATGGAGAGAGAATGGGAAAGGCTACTGGAGTAGCTGAGTGCTTAGAAAGTAATGTGGAAACTCAGTACCATGCTAACATTCAGGATCTATGAGTGTTACCCTAGTGAGGTCTCCATACAATGGAGGATATATAGTTTAAACTGACTGACAATCTTATATAACCAGGCTAATTTTCCAGTGGTAAGACTGGGACACCAAGGAAAACACAAACCCTTCAACCTTCAAACTGTTCTGTCTGGAATGTTCTGGGCAGTGGTTTTTCAGTGTTTGTTGGTGTGGCCAAACAATGTGGCTTTAATTGAAGCTCTAAACAGTAGAGGGAGCCAGTGACTGATAGCTGACACTGCCTAGATGTAAAGGATGCTGAATCTTGGGGTCCTAAGAAGGAACCCAAGAGTACTGGCAAAAATAATAATTAATTAATTAAAAATGTTAATGAAATGATTTCTCTTGATATTCCCCTATACTCATGGGTCAGTGTCTACCTCATTCATTATCAGAGAGTTTTTCTTCACCAGCTGATGAGAGTAGATGCAAATACCAAACATTAGCTGGAGCTCTGACCACACCTCAGAATAAGGAGAGGAAGGATTTTAGGATATTGAGGAATGAAGGTACTAAGAGATCAAGGCCCACAGAAACAAAATAGCAAGAACCACAGAAGCTCACAGGACCTGAAAGAGTAATCAGGGACCCTTCATGAGCATTAGCTAGGCCACCAACACAAAAGCTGAGGTTTTTTAGATTGGGAGGCTTGTGGTACTTCTAACAGTGGGAGTAGGTGTGTTTCTGACTCTTTTGCCTGTTCATGGGATACTTTTCCTCCTAATAGATTGCTAGTCTAGCCTTGATACCAGTGTTTATGCCTAGATTTATTATATCAGGTTATGCTTCTTCTCTTGATATCCCTGAGAGTTATGCTCTTTACTGAAGGAAAGAAGAGATACAGTAGATCTGAGTCAGCAGGAAAGGAGGAATCAAATATATGAGAGAAGGAGAGGAGATTTTAGTCCATGTGTATTGTATGAGACACATATAAAGAAAGAAGAAAAAAATGAACAATGTTGAATATTTTCTACAGTTTCATAGTAAGCTAAAAGCCAGTCTAGCTTCCATAAAACTCTATCTCACATGCAAATAATAAAAGTCATATCAGTATGAAAACAAATGACAACCTAAACTATACAGGATACCAGCAGAGACAAAGCTGTAGAAAGTTCTTCAGGACAAATGATCATGAGTTTTGTTTATTTAAATATGTTAATTGCCATATAGAGTGATGAAGAGTCTTAGCAATTCAAGATGTCCACCCATTATCTGAGTAAATTATCTGAGTAGACTAAAAGTGGGCCTTGTATTCCTATTTGGTCATGTGGTATTCTAAAGAATTAGTAATCGAACAGAAATTAACTCTTGTAAAGGACAATTACCTTATACCACATATAGAATGATTTGTACATCATGGTTGCTGGCTAATGGGATATAGTTTTAGATTTAGTTAATATGTTCATTTTTTGATATACAGAGAGAGTAATTTACTACATCACTGTAAGCCTAGATCACCAGAGTTCTGACATATATATATATGCATGCATACAGTTCTATCTCTAATGACAAGCTCGCATTGCAGTTACAGATAATTTCATGTTTATAACCATTAAACTGAAGTTTACATACTGAAGGAATTTAAATTCTTATGTTTGTGAAAATTGTTTGGAGAGTTTCTTCAACAATATTATACATATAAAATTATCCAAAAGTATTGTCCCAGTACTGTATTCACTAGAAATGACACAGTATATAACTCTGCAATATGATATCCTGTTGAGATAATATCAAAAAGAGAAACAAAATGTTTAAGACACCATTCTGTGTCAAATAGAACATCAGTGGAGCTGTTGAGCCACCATTCTTTATCTCTTCTTATTAAGATGGATTTCTTATGCCCTCCTGCACACACTGAATGGAAGCTGCTGAGTCTCCTCCACAATGCATGTGTTCCTGCTCACTGAAGCCTTCCTGACCCTAAGCTCAGCTTAGAGCACAAATGAAGGTATGAGAATTTAGAAATAGGTGTTTGTGAGTTTGTTTGGGGCACAGTAGAACACACAGATGAAAATGAAGTAGAAAGAAAACTAGGGAAGAACCTTGAACATATGGGCACAGGGGAGAATTTCCTGAACAGAACTCCAATACCTTATGCTCTAAGATCAAGAATTGACAAATGGGACCTCATTAAATTACAAAGTTTCTGCAAGGCAAAATACACTGTCAAAAGGACAAAGCAGTAACCAACTAACTGGGAAATGATCTTTACCAACCCTACATCTGACAGAAGGCTAATAATATCCAATACGTACAAAGAACTCAAGAAGTTAGACTCCAGAGATCCAAGTAACCTATTAAAAAATGGGGTACAGAGCTAAACAAAGAGTTCTCACCTGAAGAATATCTAATGGCTGAGAAGCACCTAAAGAAATGTTCAACATCCTTAGTCATTAGGGAATTGCAAATCAAAACAACCCTGAGATTCCACCTCACACCAGTCCGAATGGCTAAGATCAAAGACACAGGAGAAAGCAGGTGTTGGCCAGGATGTGGAGAAAGAGGAACACTCCACCACTGCTGGTGGGATTGCAAGCTGGTACAACCACTCTGGCGGTTCCTTGGAAAACTGGGGAGGACACACCCAGAGGATCCAACTATACCACTCCTGGGCATATATCTAGAGGCTTTACCTGCATGCAATAAGGACACATGCTCCACTATGTTCATAGCAGCCTTATTTATAATAGCCCGAAGCTGGAAAGAACCCAGATGTTCCTCAACGGAGGAATGGATTCAGAAGATTTGGTGTATCTACACAATGGAATACTACTCTGCAATTAAAAACAATGAATTCACGAAATTCCTAGGCAAATGGTCAGAACCTTAGTGAGGTAATCCAATCACAAAAGAACACACATGGTATGCAGTCACTGATAAGGGGATATTAACCCAGAATCTCGGAATACCCTAGACACAATTCACATATCAATAGATTTCCAAGAAGATGGAAGGAAAGGCCCCTGGTCCTGAAAAGACTGGATGTAGGCGAATGCCAAGACAGAGAAGCGAGAGGGGGTTGAATGGGGAAAAGAGGGAGGGAAGGGGGCTTATGGCTTATGGGACTTTCCAGGAGGGAGGAAACGGGAAAGGGGAAATGATTTGGAATGTAAATAAAAAAAACTTAGAAAATAAAAAAAGGAAAAAAAAGAATAACTTGCTTTTGAATTTATAGGACAAGGGTAAGATTAGTTGTGTTCTCAATATGCACCAATAACTGCTTGCTACTAATATACATTTTAAAGTATGTAAAATAAAGTACAAAACAGCCAGCATAAGTATTTCATTCCTAAAGAGGTTTGTTATGCTGTCAGGTTTCATGAGAAATGGGAAGGCTGATAAAGAAATCCAACTATGAAAATATCTTGATAATCAAAGCACACCGTAGTTACAACTAGTTAGTTTCTACACAGGATGCAGGAGATATAAAGGAGTCAAACACATATCATACTTCCTTCTGAGGCTGAGTGCCACATAAGGAATCTTACTTTTTTAAAAAAAAAAAGTATATCAGAGTCCATTGTACACAGTACCCATATTCATGATTTTAAGATGAAACTAATAGTATATGAAATTTTACCTAATATTATATTCTTAGATTCAAAATCTGAGAACATGATAATAGACACAAACATTTTAATGATAGAGAAGTGTGAACAGATAGTCAAGATCTGTCACAGGATGAAGGAAAAAAAAGGAAAGCATAGGGCCCAGAGCATGTGAACTCAGGGGAAAAGCAGCAAGCGCCAGGCCAGGCCAGTGGCATGTGGGCCTTGCTCTTAGGCCAAGGTAGCATGCATATGCAGAGGACACAGGCGGACATGGAGTTTCCGCGTGGGGTTTTTGGGGAAGCAGGCAAGAAGTACGCATGCCTAAGCCTAACGGGGAGGGGGCAGTCACACCACCGGCTGGTCTCTGTGTGTGCGGGTGCGTGGGGGTGCAGAGAAATGCCACACAGAAGGCGTTCTGGTGTGGATTTCTCTGCCTGCTACCTGTGCTCACAAACTGTCTGCGTGGCTGAATCCCAGATGATGGTGCGTACCTATTAGCTCCATGTGGCGAATTTAATAAGAGGCAGCCCATAGCTTTGATGTTTTATTATTAAGAAAATAGAAAGAGAAAATAGATAGAAAGATAAAGAAAGAGGAGAAAATAGATAAGAAAAGCAATGGCCACGTGGAAAGGGGAGAAAATGGAGAGACAGAGAGGTAGATAAAGAAGAGGGCTGGGGGAGAACAAGCGGGGGAGAGAGAGAGCAAGCACATGCTGAAGGGTGCTATATAGAGTGAGTTGGGTGGTCAGGTAACCAGTAGGCAGGGAGAGTGTGGCTGCAGGCAGGTGACTGCCTAGGCAGAGTCAGGCTAGAACATGGGGCGTGGCCACATGTCTCATCAAGGTCCCACATCTCCCCCTTTTTGTTTCTTTAAAAGGGAGAGGGGTCACTGACCTGTGTTGCGGGGGCTATAACTGGCAGGAGCTAGGTTCTAGGGGACGGTGACTGAACTCCTACCGTCCCATGTAGGTGGAAGCTCCACCCACGGTTGTAGGTAGAAGCCACCCCCTACCGGGTCCCAGGGTTCAAAGTCTTTTGCTCCACCTGAGAACCAGGCTGCCAGCTCACAGATTATGACAATTTTGGGTGAGGTGGTGGTATCAGAAGAAAGTTAGTGTTGTAAAGCGTGTTGAGGCAGGAGAAGACAAGATATGATTGAATTGATAGTACAATTTGAGGGTAAGCAGCAATTAGCTTTAAACAACAATCAATTAATAATCTAGATAGACATTGTTTTTCTGACTATCATGTAATTTCCCCCAAGTTCAACAGTCATTTGGCTGTGGCAAGAGAGTTCGTCTATAGCTGGAAGGTCTCAAGCCTGTAACGTGTCTGCAGATTTCAGAGTGTGTCTTGGGGTGTCTTCAGTCAGATGGGGTGAAAGCAGTTCTGATGTTGCATGTGGGTCTCAGGAGGTGGCACTCTCTCTGTTGGATGTATGGCAGCAGGCAAGGTATAGAGATAAACCTGTAGCGAAACAACAGAGGAGCAGAATCCCAGCCGGAGAATGTCTGCTTTGGGTGGCTGAGGAAGAAAATATTATGTTAGACCTGTAAAAGAAGATTGGTTGTTATTTAGTACAGTTAATTTGATCTGTGGAAGTATAAAGCCCCACGTTGGGAGCCATCTGTGGGGGAAAAAAAAAGAAAAGCGTGGGGCCCAGCGCGCGTGGACGCAGGGGAAAAGCAGCACATGTCAGGCCAGGCAGGTGGCGCACAGGCTTCGCTCTCAGGCCAAGGTAGTATGCATATGCAGAGGATTGCCAAGGCTACCCATGACTGGAAAAGTCTCAGGATTACAGTGAAACTGACCATCCAGAACAGACAGACCCAGATAGAGGTGGTGCCTTCTGCCTCTGCCCTGATCATCAAAGCCCTCAAGGAACCACTAAGGGACAGGAAGAAGCAGGAGAACATTAAACACAGTGGAAACATCACATTTGATGAGATTATCAGCATTGCCCATCAGATGAGATACTGTTCTTTGGCCAGAGAACTAGCAGGTGATCTCCTTTGATGGTCCACCATGGGTTAGAAATCTATGATGGAACTCTGTGAGGAAAGACCTAGGAGATATACATTTTACAAAAGATTCCTGTTATTAATATGTTTCCCTTTTATTATTAAAATTATATACATAACAAAGGGGAGATAAAACCTGTAAAAACATTCTCCAGTAGATAGACTTTTCCCCCAGTTGTGGGATGGAGCCACACACCCATCTCAAAAATTTTAACCCAGAATTACTCTTCTCTAAAGAAAATACAAAGGCAAAAATGGAGCTGAGACTGAAGAAAAGGCCATACTGGGACCACCCCAACAAAGATTCATCCCACCTGCAGATACCAAACCCTGACACTATTGCTGATGACGAGAAGTGCTTGTAGACATGAACCTGATATAAGTGTCCTATGCTAGCTCCGCCAGCACCTGACCAATACAGATACAAGTACTGACAGGCTGTCACCAGACTGTGCCTTTGGACCCCAAAAGAATAGTTAGGGCAAGGAATGAAACAGCTGAAGGGGATTGCAACCCCATAGGAAGAACAAAAACATCAACTACGATGAGCACCCAGATGTCCCAGTGACAAATCTTCCAACCAGATAATACACATAAAGGGACCCAGGGCTCCAATTACATATGTAGCAGAGGACTGATTTATTTAGCATCAGTGTGAGGTGAGGCCCTTGATCATGTGAAGGCTTGAAACCATAGTATAAGGGGATGCTAGAAGGTGAGGTGAGAATGGGGGTTTTGTGGATTGGGGTGAACCCTCATAGAGACAAAGGGGAATAGAATGGGATGAGTGTTTGGAGAGGGGCAAACAGGAAGGGAGAAAACATTTGAAATATAAGTAATTAGAATAACTAATAAAAATGAGAAAAATAGATAAGAATTATTAGGTATTTCACCACCTATTTGAGCAGATCTATGCACAACACTTATGATATAATTTCTTGTAGTGATGCTATATATACAAATAGATGATTTCTTAAGACTTTATGATGATCCTATAAGAATTTCTAGATTTATAAGGTATTTTAATAACACTGCTATTAATTACTTCACCCATAAATTAATTTTTCCCTCAAAGCACACCTGTTGGCTTCAGTTGGTTTTGGAGGAAATCAATTACCTTTCTTTGCTGTTCTGTCTTCTGTATTAAACCTGACCTCCCATCCCACATCTTCACAATCTAGTCTCATATCTTCTTGCTTATTTGTGATTCAGCATCCTCTTATTCAACAGTAGAAACACTCTATTTTTCTAAAGTGTGTTAATAAGTAATATTTTCATAAAGTTGTGGTCACATATGGAAATCATTAACAAGTCCCCCCTTCTATCTTTTTATTCATCTCCTCATCGTTCTATTGCTGTGACAGAACACAAGGACATAGGCAATGTGGATTAATCATTTCAGATGCTTTGTGACTGAATATGTGTTCAAATTAGGAGTAGGATCTGTGCAATGCTGAAGAGAAGGTATATTCTTTTGTGTTTAGGTAAAACATTATGCACATAATTGTTAGGTCCCTTTACATTATAATGTCTTTTACTTTCTATATTTCTCTGGCTAGATTTAGTTTGCTGCACCAGTGGATTAATGAGAATGGGGTGTTGAAGTCCCAAACTGTTAATGTGTGGGTTCAAAGTGTGATTTAAGCTTTAGCAATGTTTCTTTTACAAAGGTACGTATAATGGCATTTGGTGTATAGATCAAAATGGTGATATCATCTTAGTATATTTTAACTTTGATAAGTGTGAAGTATCTTTCCATGTCTCTTTTGATTGGTTTTGGTTGAGTGTCTATTTTATTATATTAGAATGTTTGCTGTGGTTTGCTTTTGGGTCCATTTTCTTGGAAATATTTTTGCCAGCATGTTTCTTTGAGGTAATGTCTATCTTTATTGCTAAGTTGTGTTTCTTGTATGCAGCAGAACTGTGGATTTCTTTTCACATCATTTCTGTTAGCCTAGGTGGTTTTGTTGAGGAATTGAGTCCAATGATGTTGAGAGATAGCAATGACCACCTATTGTATTTCCTGTTATTTTGATGTTAGTTGAGTTAGTGAATATGTGGGAGGGTGTGGAGTGGTGTTTTTGTGAGTTTGACTTGTGTTTCTTGGTATGGATTTACTCGTTACCTATGTTTTCTTGGCTATAGTTATCCTTTTTGGTTTGGTAAGAATAAAATACTGCTTGGCTTGATTTTACTGTACTCACTGCTGGGCCAAGACTCCTATAGTCTGGCCCTAATCATATTTTTAAGCCATAATTAAACACAGCATAATTTTGAAGAAAAATCATGCAACAATTAACTCAGTTCCAAGAGCAAAAAAATTTTAAGATACACTTTTACTGAGATTCTTGACAAAGTGCATCTGGATTCTTCCAAACCATTGGGTACTTTTGACTCTGAGATAGTGCCCAAAATAAAGGATGTAGGTATCTTGTCTGACAGAATAGAATCATAGTGCTTAAAGATATCAGGATTTTCCTGAGTCTAAGTTAACATAATTGTAACTTAGGCTATTTTAAATTATAAGTGACATCATTCATGCAAATAGGTTTTATGGTCTGATGTAGAGTTCAAGATTTATGAAAATGGGCCTGGGATAAATTAAAACACAAATTTTGGTAGATACAAGCAGAGCATGAATAATCAGACAGAAAAGATCACAAGGTTGGTAAAATATATAATGCCTACTATTCCAATAAGAGAAGCTATGTACCTCATTTAATTGAAGAGATAAACAGTATGTTTAACTTTCCTGTCCACTCTAATCCTCATCTGTGTACACAACATTTTTCGGCCTTTTTCATCTCTCTCTCTCTGTCTCTCTGTCTCTGTCTCTCTGTCTCTGTCCCTCTCTGTCTCTCTCTGTCTGTCCCTCTCTCTCTGTTTGTGTATATTTCTACATCTGTGTGTGTGTGAGAGTGTGTGTGTGTGTGTGTGTGTGTGTGTGTATGTGTGCAAATATGTGCCTGTGTGTATGTGTGATTGTTTAGACCTGTTCCTGGTACAGTGTGTAGGTAGAGGTTGGTGGACAACTTGCAGGGATCAAGCCTCTCCTTCAACCATGTGTGCCAGTTAACAAACTGAGGTTGTCAATTGTGTTGGTAAACCAAAACTATATAAAGCTGAAAATAGATTACAACAACTATCAGTGAATATTATTCGTGTTAGCCATCTACTCCTAAGCAAGGGGCCTACTCTGAAAGGAGGCTGATAAAGTTATTGGGGAAAACTATTTTTTATTTGCAAATGGGGGTCACTTGCTGATAACTTTTTGGGTACAGATGAGAGCCTGTATCAATTTCCTCCTGTCAATGCTGGAACCCCACCTGACTTGGTCCTGTAAAGATCCTGTAACTGTTAGCACAGTATCTGAGAGTTTATATGTGCATCATTCCTATTGACATTATTTATTTGGTGTCATCCATCACCTCAAGCTATTAAAATCATTCTGTATCCTCTGCTATATAGGTCACTGAGCTCTGGGCAGACATTTTGATTAACACACCCCTTTGAATCATATATGTGCCATTATCTCCATTCTCTGCACAAAATATAGTTATATAGATCAATGTTCTTGAATATAGTCCAGTTACTATCTTCTAGTATAAAAGTTTTCACATACTAGTACATGAAGTTTTCATTATTTTCTTAATATTGTCTTTAATCTGACAAATAGCTTGTTACAAGCAGACATATCCTGACAGACCTAACAATAAAATAAGGAAATAGTGACATATTTTCAATGAATATTTAAGCAAGTCAAACTTGAAAATAGTACTGATTATCTTGCAGTTTTTCACTATCAATATGTGGGCCTCCATTCAGAGGTCCCGCTGAAAGCTGGTGTGAGGGTTCCAGCAGAGGGGGCCACCCTCGCTGCCTGCCTCGCCATTGTCTCTGCTGCTGTCGCTGGCTGCGGGCCTGCTGTGGGCCTCCATGCAGAGGCCCTGCCAAAAGAGGGTGCGGGAGTTTGCCCACATTGCTCCGTGCCCGATCTGGTCTGAGGCTGGTGAAGGCCGCCTAGCTGGGAAAGGTTATGATGGAGCGACTGACAGTGTTTCGGGAGAGAGAATAATCTTCAAACACCCTTTATTTTTCTATAAGATCTAGGTTGGGATTTATACATGATTTGGGAATGCTCCGGGGTTTGACAGCAGGTACTTCTCATTGGCTTGGATTGAGAGTTTGGGGAAACCTTATTTACATGTGGGGAAGGCTTGGGACTGCAACTATGTGACTGGTAGCCACACATCTCTCCTGGGGGACTGCAACTGTGCCAGGAGCTAGGTTCCAGGGGGTGGTGACTGAACTCCTCCTGTCCCATGCAGGTGGAAGCTCGCCCACAAGGTTGTAGGTAGAAGCCACCCCCTACCGGGTCCCGGGGTTCAAAATCTTTGCTATACCTGAGAACCAGGCTGCCTGTGCACAGATCACCTCCTGACATCAATAGTCAATATTTATGAAATTTGTTTAAAAATAAGAAATTTTACAACTTTTTATGGCGTCTCTTGATAGATGCTCTAAAGTTACAGAAACCATTTTTCATTATTATTTTTTGATTGATTTAACTCTCTTTTTGAAGCAGAGATATAATGGTCTCTAGAACATAAATATGTCACTCAGCAGACAGCATAACAGTCTCTGCCTTCTCCACAGTGCTGAGATTGCTTACTCTGCTCTATCAAGGAGATAAGAAGTGAGGCTTTGGGGACTGGTCTCTTACTGGGAATGAAGAGGTATAAATTCCACCAAAGTTCACCATTTCACAATAAGCAGCAAGAGAAGAATGTGACACAAACTGCTCTACTTTGATCTAAGATAGACTCAGCATCTTTAACAAGAGGGTACCATCTCACCAAAGCTCCTTCCCTTGCTGTCTTCACAGCAGATTTAACATTTTCTACCCATTTGGAGGATATTCCAGCCATCTTCTAAGTATTCCGAAGGTAAAAGTTCAGGCATAGGCAGTCTCTTTGACATCAGAGATTACGATGAGTATATGCAAAAACCCAGGGAATTTTCCTCATAAGAAGTTAAGTCCTTTGGAAAGCCTGAGGATAGTTTCTTGTCCAGAGGATGTTTTGAATGACAGCTCTCCTCTATCCCTGAGAATGCTCACTTTTGTTAGCTCAAAACATTTACTTTCTCATTGTTCTTCCAAAACATGAGTCTTTAATCTTTGGGGTGAACATTGTAGAAGGAGAAAACTAATATCTGCCAGTTATCCTCTGACCTCCACATAGATGATGGGGCTCTGAAACAAAGAAAAGTAAAGGTAGAGATAAACTAATTCTACTTCCATAGGTTAAGCAGAAGCATTGAAAATAATTTAAATATTTATGAAGCATTAATAGAGGTAGAGAACATAGAGTGTTATCAGAAAACAAACTGGCAGCAAATATACAAAGAAGAGACATCTAGCAAGGTGATAGTGGGTCTATCTTCCCAGCATTAAACTCAGTTTAAGTGCAAGTCAGACTACATGAACATATGGACATATGTCTGGAGATCCAGGAGAACATTCTACAAGGGACAGGACCCATGAGCTATGCTCCCAGACTGCTGACTCCTCAACTCCATAATCCTGTGGCCATCAGTCATGCATGGCCATGTCCCAGACCCCTATCATTCTGGCTGTTGCCAGGTAACCCAGCCTAATATAAAAGAAGACTTCTTACTACTCCTTACTCTCTCTGGCCTCTTATTTCTCTCTGCCCTCTCTTGTCCCTCTTTCTCTGTTCCTCCTCTCTGTCCATTCTTTCCCCTCATTCCATGTGGTCATGGCCATCCCTCTATCTTCTCTTTCTCTCTTAGCTTCTTTATCTCCTTTTCTCTTCTTACCTTTTATAATAAAACATTGAAATTATAAACTGTCTCTTTTAATCAAAACCTGCTGCATAAGAGCATGGAGCAGGCCTCAGAGTTTCCAGCCGCCAGGGAAGGAGCCAGCCTTCTCTCAGACAAGCTTCCTCAACAGGTACCCTCAACAGGTTTATGAGTGAGGACCTCCCTCCCCACTAGCCAGGCAGTATCATGCTCTACAGGTACTCGGGTTCCTACAGTCCCTATTGCAGTGCAGTGTGTGGTCCTGCCAGTGTTCCTCTATTCCCTTAGGCAGGTTCCACCTGCCACAGTTCTCCTATGTGGGACCTGATGCCACTGCCTCTGCTTCTTTTTTTCCCCACAGCTGGTGCCCAAAGCGTGGAGTATGAACCCACTGATACATAGGGACCAGCCCAGAGCACACCTACCCTCACTGTCCTCTTTTTCCCTCCAGCCCAGATGAGGTCTGGCACCTCTTTTCACTCATGGATGGGGTCTTGAACCCTCTCATGGCCAGACACCCACCTGGTAACAGAGAGAGCCTTCCCCCCTCCCTCTTTGTTCTCAGCTCTCAGCATGTTTGCAGGTCTAAGAACCACCAGAACTGTACTTTCTTCAACCCCTGGGGTGGAACCCCATGATCTCCTGGTCCATTCTGCCTCAAAGCCTTCCTTTATGCTGCAGTCTCCTGTGTCCACCTGTCCAGTGTCAGTGAACTCTGGTAAGACATGGGATACCCAGCCCTTTATTTTCCCATCCTGCACCCTGGCCAGCCCCATGCCCTCCCTTAGTTGATAGTTCTGAAGGGGGCTGAGTTCTTTTTGCCTCTCAATAGCCATGGAGCCACCACTAATTTGGCTTGGAAGCCTCTCATATTTTTCTTTCATTAACTAAATTTTTTTTTCCAAGAAAAAAACAAACGGAGGGGGGGCAAAAAGACACCTGTTTGATAGGAATGCTGCCACCTCGTGGCAAGGCAGGCCACTCCCCCATGTAATCTAAACCCAAGAAAGTTACATCTGAGGCTTTGCTCTGGAACACCTAAGTAATGCTTTTCAAACTAAGATATTCTTGCTTCTTCATTTAAATGCTTATTACTCTTTATAAATGCTTGTTTCTCTCCCTAGCATACATGTTACATGCCCAAAATTTTCAACTTATTTAAAATTTTCTTTTAAGGTCCTATAGCCACCTAATATGCTTCCACAGGTCAAATTAACTATGCTAAATAACAATCAGTTTTCTTTTATAGGTCTAACATTATATTTCTTCATCATCCACCCAAAGCGGACTTAAAGATGCCTTACAAGACTATTAAAGGTTCAACATTTATCATCCACCCTATATAGACATCTCCTAGCTGGGATTCTGCTCCTCTGTTGTTCCTATACAGGTTTATTCCTACACGTTGTCTGCTACCACAGATCCAGCAGAGACAGCGCCACCTCCTGAGACTTACATGAGATGACAGAGCTGCCTTCCTCCAGACACCTCATCTGACTGAAGACTCCCAAAACACACACTGAGATCCAGAGACACGTGCTACAGACTTGGGACCTTCCAACTTCAGATGAACTCTCTTGCCAAGACCAAATAACTGTTAAACTTGGGGGGAATTACATGATAGTGAGAAAAACATAATGTCTATCGAGATTAAATAATTGCTGTTTAAAACTAATGTTATTATCCTCAAACTGTACTATCCATTGATTCGATCATACCTTGTCTTCCTCTCCTCAGCCCTCCTTACCACCCTGGCTTTCTTCTGATACCCCCACCCACCCCAAAATTTCACTACAATTTGTAGCTGCCTATGGCTACCTTTGAACCTGGTACCTGGATAGGGAAGCTGGGGATATATGGGAAATCAGCAATAGAAACATGTAGCCAAGACTAGATTTCTGATCAAGGCTCAAAGTTTAATGGAGGTCACTAAATATATATAGGCAGAGGGGTGGAACCCTTCCCCCCAAAGACTGGAAACAGGTCTGTAGAACTGGTCTGGTTGTTCACTAGGTGTTGGCTCCACTGCTTGGGCAGCTGGGTGGGTCACCTGCTTAATTCAGGAATTCGTAGACCTGGAAGAACAATGAACTCCACCCTTCATCCCACCCTAGGTGGTACAGGATTATGGCTAGCACAGGAATTCTGGCTCACAGGCTGGGGGGAGGGCACAATACCTCCCTTTTCATTAGTTTTAAAAGAAAGTATCAACCAAATGGATAATCATCCATCCTTGACTGTGGGCATTAACCAGTGAGTGGAAGATTGACCTGATCCTCCTAAATACTTTATGGTGTCTTTTGAGGAGGAGAGGTTCTAGGCTTCCTTGTTGTAATTCTAAGGAATGCCTTTAAACACCAATCTCTATGCAACCAGATTTGCTTCACTGGGGACTCAGAGACAGAAAACACGGTCCTCCCCTTGTGCTTTGCCTTACAACTTCCACTGGTATCCATGTTGACTCCTAAGCAGACACACATAGATCTGAGTTCTATATTATTCCAAAAAGGAGATCCACTTGTATAGGTTTTAATGCCAGAGAGTCGATTTGTTGCCAAATGCAACAATTTCTCCCTTTTTGTCTTTTTTTTATTTAGAAGATATTGTTTTAAATTTTCACAATATCTCATCCTTGAGAATTATAAAGAATTAAATTATTGTAAATTGTTGTTAAGAAAACATCTCAAATGTTTCATGACTATAATAAATAGCCAGTTCTATTATCTGTTTTAAAGGACCAGTACCTTTTTTTAAACTTGAATTGTATTTGCATAAATGATTGCAAAATTTTAGAATTAGCAGTATCTAAAAAAGGAAACAAATTTAAGCAATTGCTAATATATATATATATATATATATATATATATATATATATGCTATAAGTATACAAATTAAAAGCTTGATTTTTAATATTTTGAAAATAGCAGCTACAGCACCCAATTTAATTATCTGTGCTAAAGCAGGGGGAAATTCAAAAGAATAAACATGTGATCCAATTACATGAGCTTTACTCCCACAGTAGATGTATTCTTTATGGGATGCATGTATAAATCTACAGAATGACAAAAGCATGTATGGAAACAAATTTTAATAACTTATTTTTTGGATAATTTTCCTAAAAGGCTTGCATGCAATAAATCAACTATCAATATTCTGCAATAACCAAACTGATTGCCATTTGAAACAAGGAACAAATGTTTCATCAGGTTCTTAAGACATTCCTTAAAAAATACTTTTATAATTTTATCTTATAACACTATATTAGCACTCTAATTTTTATTGGAAGATGTTAAAACTTTACTTGGAGATGAAAAAAGTTGATTCTACATTAATGTTCTCTTTGCCAAGGAATGGCAGTGAACACATAACGTAAACTATTGGCAAATAATTACAGTAGGCTCCTCCAATTTATTTGTCTCTAACCAGTTAATTTGCATCCACCTTGAGAACAGAGATTTGAGTCCTCCTGTGGCAAGATTATGATGAAGTTAATATATAAGATGAAGTCAATTAATATATTCTAACAACATTTGAAAATCATTTAGAATAAGCAAATTGTCTTTTATTTGAATTTTCAGTGCCAATTTACTTAGGATACATTTGATACATTACCTATGAATCTTTTTTTGACCAACAACTACTGAAAAATGTTTAAAAACCATTGTTAAGTTAAAAGGCCTATAATAAAATTCTGTGAATAATACACACTGAAAGATTTAAAATCTTAACTTCTTGTATTGAAGAAGAGACAAAACATTTTTTTCCTCACATAAGGTAAGGCTATTAGCTGTTTCTTGAAGAAAAACTTTTGGGTTTTATTTATTTATTTATTTATTTATTTATTTATTTATTTATTTATTTATTTTTGAGACAGGGTTTCTCTGTGTAGCCCTGGCTGTCCTGGAATTCACTCTATAGACCAGGCTGGCCTCAAACACAGAAATCCACCTGCCTCTGCCTCCCAAGTTCTGGGATTAAAGGAGTGCACCACCACTGCCCAGCTCCAGAGAAAAACTTTCTAATGAATATTTTACTAAGTCTTTAAAAGTTAGCTCATTAGAAGTAAATGCTTTTACAATTATCAGGATCCACAAAGCAAAAAAACCAATCCTTTAAATCCATAATGATTTTGTATGGAGTACTCAGGCCTTATTTTAATGCCTTCATAAGTTCTACATAGCCTCATTAATCTTTCATAGATCTTAAGTATGAACTGTATTTTGAACCATACATGGATAAGTCTGTCAACAAGGTTGTTTTGGCAAGAAATTCTGCAGGGGGGTATTGCAAGACAAAAAGAGTACCTCACAAGCCTCCACTGAGACAGCTCTGAGCATTGAATTAACTCAAATATAAATATTTTCTTTTATTTTTTAGGAAAATTAAGTGTTTAATAACATCTAGTTATAACAACCTGGCCAAAGCATATACTGATACTGCTAGACATTTTCTTAGGATATTGCTTTGGCGGGCATTGCTACCTTTGCATTGTTGACATTCTTTTGCTGGTTAAAAACTTTCTAGTTGTAGCATCCTTCCTTCTTTTCTTTTCATTATCTAAGTTTTTTTTTTATTTACATTCCAAATCATTTCCCCTTTCCCGTTTCCTCCCTCCCCGAAAGTCCCATAAGCCCCCTTCCCTACCTCTTTTCTCCATTCAACCCCCTCTCATTTCTCTGTCCTGGCGTTCCCCTACATCCAGTCTTTCCAGGACCAGGGGTCTCTCCTTCCATCTTCTTAGAAATCTATTGATATGCGAATTGTGTCTTGGGTATTCTGAGATTCTGGGTTAATATCCCCTTATCAGTGACTGCATACCATGTGTGTTCTTTTGTGATTGGGTTACCTCACTAAGGATGATATTTTCAAGTTCTGACCATTTGCCTAGGAATTTCATGAATTCATTGTTTTTAATTGCAGAGTAGTTTTCCATTGTGTAGATATACCACATCTTCTGAATCCATTCCTCCGTTGAGGGACATCTGGGTTCTTTCCAGCTTCTGGCTATTATAAATAAGGCTGCTATGAACATAGTGGAGCATGTGTCCTTATTGCATGCAGGTAAAGCCTCTGGGTATATGCCCAGGAGTGGTATAGCCGGATCCTCCGGGAGTGTCATGCCCAGTTTTCAGAGGAAACGCCAGACTGCTTTCCAGAGTGGTTGTACCAGCTTGCAATTCCACCAGCAGTGGAGGAGTGTTCCTCTTTCACCACATCCTCGCCAACAACTGCTGTCTCCTGTGTTTTTTATCTTAGCCATTCTGACTGGTGTGAGATGGAATCTCAGGGTTGATTTGATTTGCATTTCCCTAAAGGCCAATAATACACATCTGTCCTGCAGGGCAATATACTGCAACCAGACCCCATGGTATGAGGGTTGAATAACAAAAGAAACCTACAATTTGAAGGTTCCCCTAAAAGTTCTACTAGCTGTTTTTAGTAGTCTTTTTTAAACAGTTTAAAAAGGGCCTGATTAATATCAAATAAATTTCCACTGAGATATCCTTTTCAATCCTGGGTTAAATTTTACTTCTACCACTGTATCCAATAAACTTGTGAAAAAGTGGCAACAGGCATATGCTGGCCACAGCTGCTTTTAACCTTTAACATTCTTGAAATCATGTAAATTACAAAATATGTTAAGAATCATGAGCCTTTAATCAGACAGAAAACTGCAGTCAATAGTACACTGGCAATTTTTAACCATAATTCTTTGTTTTTTCTTTCTTTTTTTTTTATTTTCTAAGGTTTTTTTATTTACATTCCAAATCATTTCCCCTTTCCCGTTTCCTCCCTCCCAAAAAGTCCCATAAGCCCCCTTCCCTCCCTCTTTTCTCCATTCAACCCCCTCTTGTTTCTCTGTCCTGGCATTCCCCTACATTCAGTCTTTCCAGGACCAGGGGTCTCTCCTTCCATCTTCTTAGAAATCTATTGATATGCGAATTGTGTCTAGGGTATTCCGAGATTCTGGGTTAACATCCCCTTATCAGTGACTGCATACCATGTGTGTTCTTTTGTGATTGGGTTACCTCACTAAGGATGATATTTTCAAGTTCTGACCATTTGCCTAAGAATTTCGTGAATTCATTGTTTTTAATTGCAGAGTAGTATTCCATTGTGTAGATATACCACATCTTCTGAATCCATTCCTCCATTGAGGGACATCTGGGTTCTTTCCAGCTTCTGGCTATTATAAATAAGGCTGCTATGAACATAGTGGAGCATGTGTCCTTATTACATGTAGTTAAAACCTCTGGGTATATGCCCAGGTTTGGTATAGCCAGATCCTCCAGGAGTGTCATGCCCAGTTTTCTGAGGAACCGCCAGACTGCTTTCCAAAGTGGTTGTACCAGCTTGCAATTCCACCAGCAGTGGAGGTGTGTTCCTCTTTCACCACATCCTCGCCAACAACTGCTGTCTCCTGTGTTTTTGATCTTAGCCATTCTGACTGGTGTGAGATGGAATATCAGGGTTGTTTTGATTTGCATTTCCCTAATGACTAAGGATGATGAACATCTCTTTAGGTGCTTCTCAGCCATTAGATATTCTTCAGGTGAGAGCTCTTTGTTTAGCTCTGTACCCCATTTTTTAATAGGGTTACTTGCCTCTCTGGAGTTTAACTTGTTGAGTTCTTTGTATATATTGGATATTAGCCCTCTGTCAGATGTAGGGTTGGTAAAGATCATTTCCCAGTTAGTTGGTTGCTGCTTTGTCTTTTTGACAGTGTCTTTTGCCTTGCAAAAACTTTGTAATTTAATGAGGTCCCATTTGTCTATTCTTGATCTTAGAGCATAAGCTATTGGAGTTCTGTTCAGGAAATTCTTCCCTGTGCCAATATGTTCAAGGTTCTTTCCTAGTTACTTTTCTATTAGTTTCAGTGTGTCTGGTTTTATGTGGAGATCCTTGATCCACTTGGAATTGAGCTTAGTGCAAGGAGATAGAATGGGTCAATTTGCATTCTTCTGCATGTTGACCTCCAGTTGAGCCAGCACCATTTGTTGAAAAGGCTATCTTTTTTCCACTGGATGGTTTTAGCTCCTTTGTCAAAGATCATGTAACCATAGGAGTGTGGATTCATTTCTCGGTCTTCAGTTCTGTTCCATTGATCTACATGCCTGTCACTGTATCAATACCATGCAGTTTTTAACACTATTGCTCTGTAGTACTGCTTGAGGTCCTGGATACTGATTTCCCCAGAAGTTCTTTTACTCTTGAGAATAGTTTTAGCTATTCTGGGTTTCCTGTTATTCCAGATGAATTTTTGAATTGCTCTTTCTAACTCTATGAAGAATTGAGTTGGGATTTTGATGGGGATTGCATTGAATCTGTATATTACTTTTGGTAAGATGGTCATTTTTACTATATTAATCCTGCCAATCCATGAGCATGGCAGATTTTTCCATCTTCTGAGGTCTTCTTCAATTTCTTTCTTCAGAGACTTGAAGTTCTTGTCATACAGATCTTTCACTTGTTTGGTTACAGTCACGCCAAGATATTTTACATGGTTGTGGCTATCGTGAAGGTTATCATTTCTCTTACTTCTTTCTCAGCCTGCTTATCCTTTGAGTATAGGAAGGCTTCTGACTTGCTTGAGTTGATTTTATATCCGGCCACTTTGCTGAAGTCGTTTATCAGCTGTAGGAGTTCTCTGGTGGAGTTCTTTGGGTCGCTTAAGTATACTATCATATCGTCTGCAAATAGTGATAGTTTGACTTCTTCCTTTCTAATTTGTATCCCTTTGACCTCTTTTTGTTGTCTATTTGCTCTAGCTAGAACTTCAAGTACTATATTGAAAAGATATGGAGAGAGAGGGCAGCCTTGTCTAGTCCCTGATTTTAGTGGGATTGCTTCAAGTTTCTCTCCATTTAGATTGATGCTGGCTACCGGTTTGCTGTAAATTGCTTTTACTATGTTTAGATATGGGCCTTGAATTCCTGATCTTTCCAAGACCTTTAGCATGAAAGGATGCTGAATTTTGTCAAATGCTTTCTCAGCATCAAATGAGATGACCATGTGGTTTTTTTCTTTGAGATTGTTTATGTTGTGGATTACATTGATGGATTTCCTTATATTGAACCATTCCTGCATCCCTGGTATGAAGCCTATTTGATCGTGGTGTATGATCGTTTTGATGTGTTCTTGGATTCGGTTGGCAAGAATTTTATTGAATATTTTTGCATCGATATTCATAAGAGAGATTGGCCTGAGATTCTCTTTCTTGTCGGATCTTTGTGTGCTTTTGGTATTAGTGTAATTGTGGCTTTATAGAACGAGTTGAGTAGTGTTCCTTCTGTTTCTATTTTGTGGAACAGTTTGAAGAGTATTGGTGTTAGGTCTTCTTTGAAAGTCTGACAGAATTCTGCACTAAAACCATCTGGATCTGTGCTTTTTTTGGTTGGAAGACTTCCAATGACAACTTCTATTTCTTCAGGGATTATAGGACTGTTTAGATGGTCTATTTGATCCTGATTTAATTTTGGTACTTGGTATCTGTCAAGGAAATTGTCCATTTCCTCAAGATTTTCTAGTTGTGTTGAATACAGGTTTTTGTAGTAGGATCTGATGATTTTTTGAATTCCCTCAGTTTCTGTTGTTATCTCTCCCTTTTCGTTTCTCATTTTATTAATTTGGATACTATCTCTGTGCACTCTGGTTTTTCTGGCTAAGGGCTTATCTATCTTGTTGATTTTCTCAAATAACCAACTCCGTGTTTTGTTGATTCTTTGTATGGTTTTATTTGTTCCTACTTGATTGATTTCAGCCCTGAATTTGATGATTTCCTGCCTTCTACTCCTCTTTGGTGTATTTGCTTCTTTTTGTTCCAGGGCTTTCAGGTGTGCCATTAAGCTGTTAGTGTATGCTGTCTCCCGTTTCTTTTTGGTGGCACTCAGGGCTATGAATTTTCCTCTTAGCACTGCTTTCATTGTGTCCCATAAATTAGGGTATGTTGTGCCTTCATTTTCATTAACTTTCAAAAAGTCTTTGATTTCTTTCTTTATTTCCACCTTGACCAAGTTATCATTGAGTAGAGCATTGTTCAGCCTCCATGTGTACGTGGGTTTTCTTTTGTTTTTGTTGCCATTGAAGACCACCCTTATTCCATAGTGATCTGATAGGAGGCATGAGATTATTTCTATCTTCTTGTATCTGTTGAGGTCTGATTTGTGACCAATTATATGGTCAATTTTGGAGAAGGTACCATGAGGAACTGAGAAGAAGGTGTATTCTTTAGCTCTAGGATGAAATATTCTATATATATCTGTTAGTTCCATTTGGTCCAAGGCTTCAATTAGATTCACTGTGTCCCTGTTTAGTTTCTGCTTTCCTGAACGATCCATTTCAGAGAGCGGGGTGTTGAAGTCACCCACTATTATTGTGTGCGGTGCGATGTGTGCTTTGAGTTTTAATAAAGTTTCTTTTACGAATGAGGGTGCCCTTGCATTTTGAGCATAGATATTCATAATTGAATATAAAACATTAGTCAGATTAGCACAGAAAAAAAATCCTATAGCCACATAATAATCAAAACAAAACCTACTTTGGAAAAAAAGAATATTAGGGGAAAAGACCAGGAAACATATAAAGGAAGAACTATCAGACTTACAACTTATTTCTAAACAGAAACTCTAAGAGATATAAGGGCAAGCATGGATGTCTTGCAACCTCTAAAAAATCTTCAGGTTCAATCATAGAAGACTATACTCAGCAAACATGTCAATTAATATAAATAGAGAAAACATGATATTTCAAGAAAAATACAAATTCAAACAATTTCTATTCACAAATCCAGCAATACAAAAAATACTAGAAAAATGTTTCAACCCAAGAAGCATAACTATATCCAAGTAAACACAGGAAATAAGTAATTCCAATACAAGAAAAACAATATGATCACAAAAGCATGCCTAAATACACACACACACACACACACCACCACCACCACCACCACCATCAGAATAACAGGAAAGTATAATCACTAGCCATTAATAATTCTCAACATCAATCTTTCAAATTCCCCAATAAAACACAGGCTAAGAGACAGAATACAAAAAGAGGAACTGCCATTCTTCTGCATAAAAGAAACCTATCTCAGCAATAAGGATAGACATTACCTCAGAGGAAAGTTCTGGGAAAACATTTTCTAAGCAAACAGTCTAAGAAGCAAGCTGGGTAACCAGTATAATAACTAATAGAATAGAGTTTCAACCAAAATTAATCGAAAGAGATAGGAAAGGCAGTTCATAGTTATCAAAGAAAAAAAATCTATTAAGATGATATCTCAATTCTGAAAAAATCTATGCCCCAAACACAATGTCAACCACATTTTTAAAAGAAATATTGCTAAAGCTTAAATTGCACATCCAACCCCACACATTATTATAGGGCAGCTTCACCACCCCACTCTAAAAAATTGACAGGACATCCAGAAAAAAACTGAACACAAAAAAATGAAGCTAACAGACATTATGAATCAGATTGACCTAACTAATATCTACAGAATATTTCACTTATGCACAAAAGAATATATCTGGTTCTCAGAACCTCATGGATCCATCTCTAAAACTAAACCTATAGTCATTCAAAAAGTAATCCTCAATAGATACCAAAAATTGAAATAATGCCTTGCATCCCATCAGACCACTATGGATTAAAACTATACTTCAACAACAGAAATACCTGAAAGCTTACAGACACATGGAAATTGAACTATTCTCTACTTTTTGATCTCTGAGTAAGAGAAGAGATAAAGACATAAATAAAAGAGTTTCTAGAATTATATGAAAATGATGCTATCACATACCAAAATTTATGAGCCACAAGAAAAGTAGTACAAAGAGAAACATTCATTGAACTAAGTTCCTCCATAATAAATCAGAACGTTCTCATACCAGCAATTCAAGTTTATACCTGAAAGTTCTAGAAAAAAAGAAGCAAGCAGAAGGAATAGGAGTAAAAGGCAGGTAAGAAACAAAGTCAGAGCTGAAATCAATCAGTAAGAATCAAAGAAAACAATACAAAAAATCAACAAAACCAAGAGGTTATACTTTGAGAAAATAAACAAGATAGACAAACCCTTAGCCAGTCTAACCAAGAGACAGAGAGACAGTATCCAAATAAACAAAATCAGTAATTTAAAGGTAGACATAACAACTGACACTGAGGAAATTCAAAGAATCATTAGGTTTTACTTCAAAGCCTGTACTACACTAAATTGTAAAATCTTAACAAAATGTCCAATTTTCTAGACATATTTATCAAAGTTTGATCAAGATCAGGCAAATTATTGAAACAGCTCTAAAATTCTTAAAGAAATTTGAAACTGTCGTTAAGAGTATGCAACCAGAAAAGCCTAGATGGTTTTAGTTCAGAATTTTACCCAACTTTCAAATAAGAGCTAAAGTTAATGCTCCTCAATCTATTCCACAAAACAAAAACAGAAATCATACTGTCAAACTCATTCTACGAGGCCACAATCGCCGTAGTACCTAAACCACATGAAAACTCAACAAAGAGAACTTAAGACTAATTTTTCTTATAAATATTGACACACAAAAACATGCTCACAGCCTGAATCCAGGAACTCATCAAAGATCATCCATAAAGATTGAGTAGGCTGCTTCCCTGGAATTCAGGAATGGGGTGGTTCAGTACAAGAAAATCAATCACTGTCATCCATCATATAAAAAACTGAGTGAAAAAAATCATGGTTATATAATTAGATGCTGAAAAAATCCTTTGATACAATTTAAAACTGTTTCATTTCAAAAGTCAGAGATACAGGACACATATCTAAACATAATTAAAGCAATATGTAGCAAGCCAACAGCCAGTATCAAACTAAATGGAGAAAAACTTAAACCATTCCCACTAAAACCAGGGAATAAGTCAAGGATGCCCACTAGATCCTTATCTATTTAATAGAGAACTTGGAATTCTAGCCAAAGCAATATGACTACTAAAGGAGATCAAGTAGATACAAACTGGGAAAAGGAGAAGTCAAAATATTACTTTGTGCAGATGATATGATATTTTACTGAAGTGACCCAAAAAATTTTACCAAATATCTCCTACGTTATAAACACCTTCAGGCAAGGGGCACTACAAGACAATTGCAAAGAAATGAGTAGCCCTCCATTATTCAAATGATAAATGGTCTGATAAATATATTTGGGAAACCTTACCCATTACGCTAGCTATGTGTTTCACCAGCATGTTTTCTATGCTTCTGGCAACAGTTTGCAATTTCTGTTCCATTTCAGTGCATCAAAAACAAGTGTGCAACAAATTCTAAATATCTAAATACTACTTAAAATTCATTACTCAATTTTCCAACTGTTTCATAAATACCAGATGTGTTATTTTGAGCTTAGATTTATTGGTCTGGATCCAAATCAACTACAGTTAGTTTACAATTTTACTTAGGAATTTTCATTAAGTATTCATGAATATACGTGTAAATCTTCAAATCTGTCATTTTCCGAATCTCAGGAAAATAATTTATACTTTTATTGGATAAAAATACTTAGTTTACATATCAGGATTGCTGAGGCTTATTATTCCTCTTTACTTACAATTATTGCATGGAAAGGGAGCAAAATCCCTCACCATTTGTCCTGGAAATTTTTATAATTTTGTTTCTGCTTATGTTGTCATGTATTATTGTTACAGATGATTTCCTACTTGGTGGCATACAGATATGATAGGTTGATGTGTTTTAAGTGATTTTTTATTGTTGTTTATTTAGTTTTAATTCTCATATCATTTCCTTCTCCCTTGTCCCTTCCCAGGTTCTCTCTCCCATCTCCCCTTCCTCCAACCGTCTATTTACTTTCTCCCTTGAAATGGGGAAGGCTTCACTGATATCAGCCAACTTTGACATCTCAGGCTTCAGAAAGATTGGGTACATCTCATATTCAAGATAAATGAGACAGTACACTTAGGGGAAATTAAACTCAAGGCAGGCAATAGAGTCAGAGACAGCCCTTGCTTCTTCTGTGATAAGTCCCACATGAGGAGAAAGCTGTACAAATATGTATATGCAAAGGGCCTAGGTCTGTCCCATAAATGTTCTCTAGTTGTCAGTTCAGTCTCAATGAGTCCTGGTGGGCCCAGGTTAATTGATTATTAAGATTTTTGTGTGTCTTTGATTCCCCCTGTTCCTCAATTCTTCCTCTTTCCTTTCAATAGGATTTCAAAAGTTCCACCTAATGTTTGGCTGTGTATCTCTAAAAATTTCCATCAGTTTCATTTTGTAGCTTCCTTTATGACTGTTATGTTCAGCTCCTGTCTGCAAGTATAGCAATAAATCCCATAGTGTCATTAGGGGGATCTCTCTCATGGCATGGGGCTCAAGCTGTACCAGGCATTATTTGACCATCCTCCTACTTTCACCTCCATCATTTTGTCTGCACATCTTTTAGGCATGACAAATTTTGGTTCAAGGGTTTCATGGCTGGCTTTGTGTCTCAATCCCTCTGCTGGACACCTTTCCTAGTAGTAGAACATGGTTCTGGTCCATCTTCATGTTCCCATTACTAGGAATGTTAGCCAGGGTTACCCTCATAGATTCCATGGAGTTACCTCACAAATGTAGAAAGAACTCAATCAACTCTGCACCCAACAGAGGATTGACATTCAAAATATAGAAAAAAACTCAAGGAAAAAGACATCAGCAAACCAATTTAAAAATTGGATATAGATCTAAACAAAAATTCTTGACAGGAATATCCAATGGCTGAGAAGCTCATACAAAATGTTCACCATACTTAGTCATCAGTGAAATGCAAATCAAGACAACTCTGAGATTCAATCTTATACCAGTTCAAATGACTAAGATCAAATCTCAACTGACAGCTAGTGGTAGGGAGAATGTGGAGCAAGGGAAACCCTCCTCCATTGCTGGTAGGAGTAAAAACTTGTACAATGATTTCAAAATTAATCTGTTGTTTATCAGTAAATTGGGAATAGTTCTATCTCAAGACCTTGCTATTCCACTCCTGCATATAAACCAACAGATGCTTGACCAGGTGACAAGGACACTTGATCAATAATGTTCAAAGCAGCTTCATTCAGAATAGCTAAAAACTGAAGTAACCTAGATGTCTGTCAACTGAAAAATGATAAGAAAAATCTTGTAAGATTTTACAATGTTATATTACTCAGCTATTTAAAAAATGGCATCAACTTTTCAGATCACAGATTACTGAACATGGTGAGAGCATTGCCATTCAGTGAGTGACAGAGGGAAATCTTTAGGAGCTCTTCTCCTCTAAGACATTACTTTACATGGATCATAATGACACCGTCTACATTTTAAAGTGTTCAGGATTCCGGGATACAGATATGCCAATAATCTGCTCCTCATATCAAATATACACTTACTGCATGAGTTTCTCTGGGGGGGGTTTGTTTCTGTATTCTCATTATTTCTGTGGATTCTGAAAAGATGGGAAAGATAAGGGACAGTTCTGATATCTTGAAAATCCAGTTCTTTTGGGAAAGAGGCCCCCAGCATAATGGTGTGCAACCAAACTCAGGGAGGGCCTTCACCAGGAAACAGGAGATTCAGTTCTTAGGAGAAGTAATTTGAATATGAATTTTAAAGGGCCTGTGCAATCAATAAGGTGATGAGAATTTCACTCTGAAATTTGATGTTGAATATAATAATAACAGAGTTGAGACAATACTAGCACAATGCATTGTAAAATCTCAGCATTAAAGATTATTTGTCATCATTTCCCAAGCTCCTGTAACCTGCTAAGACACAATTTGTAGTCATAAAAACAAGAGGACATTTTTACCCAACTATGCCAGTGAACAGAAGAGTCAAGGCTGTCAGTTCCAATAAACACTTGCAGACCTAACCTGGGTTAAAGTTCCCTCTCTCTCAATAGCTTACTCGCTCCTTCCCTCTCTCTCTCCCTCCCCCATGCCTTTCTTCCCTTCCTCCCTCCATTCCTCCTTCTTTATTTCTCTCCCTTCCTATTATTGTCTTTCCCTCACTAATTCACTCCCTCCATAACTCTCTCTCCCTAATTCCATCCCTCATTCCCTTACTTTTTCCCTCCTTCCCTTTGGACCTTTAGGTAAGAAAAGAAGATTCTTTTCCAACAGAACTATTCTCAGAAATGAATATATCTCACTGCACAAATCAGATACAAAACATGAAAAATATGTCCCAGCTTCCTCTGTAGTTTACTTTATAATTTGGTATTTGTTGGAATAATTTCTTTTCAATATGAAGATTTACACTTTTGTATGGTCTTATGCATCTATATCTTTCACTATAATTTCTAGTTTTATGACAAACTCGACAGACATCTTGGATGTCAATGGTCTTTATGCCTATTGCATTCAAATTTCAAATGATATGAAACACACCATGATGAAGAAAAGCATACATGATTTTAAAGTTTTAATTTTATTTTTCTCTAGTTAATTTTATTCATTTAAAATTAATACTTAAGAATTTTCATAAAGTGTTCATGAAGACACGTATAACTGTGCTTTTAACCTTTAATATTTACAAATCTGAGGAATATGATTTATATTTTTATGAGAAACAGATAATTTTTTTAAATTATTTACACAGCTAGGTAAGGGTTAAGATTACAGCTAGGGTTAGGGATATGGTCAGTGTTAGGGTTAGTATTATCATTTAATCAGGTAAAAGGTAAACTACTATGAATAATTTTTTAAATTTAAAAGTGAATATAGTGAAATTGTAGGCAGTGGCAACTTAATATTATTTATTGAATATTTAAAATTTTTGCTTAATACTTACTGAACAATCAGAAAGAAAACCTAGAAACACTTAGGAATATTGTCCATGACCCTACACGTTAAAATTTCCATAAAATCAAATCACAATTGCAAAATTTTGGGAGTTAAAGAACCAGTGTATTCCTAGCTGTGTGAACCTCAGTGGAAGCAACATGAATGGTACATATCTAAGAACATTTGAGCAACACAAATTTGGCTTGATCATGTACAAACACACACAAACACATACAATCACACACATATAAACTCATTCTCATACAAATGTACATTCATGGGAGAGAGAGAGAGAGAGAGAGAGAGAGAGAGAGAGAGAGAGAGAGAGAGAGAGAGAGAGAGAGAGAGAGAGAGAAGCATAAATAAGGGAAGATTGTTATTAGAAAGAATTGAGGAAATTAGTGTTAGAAATGCTCATGAGAAAAGTAGAGTGATATGTATGCATGAACATATTAAAAGAAAAACCATTATATTTTGTGTGAACAAAAACATACTAAGTAAAAGGAATAAGAAAATAACATAATTACATTACTTTCAGGTAAATGGATAGAACTGGACATCATGAATCTTAGGTAAATAATCTGCCTTTACACCAGTGCATATGCAGGTAAACTAAGTGAATTTCAAAGAAAGTACAAACAAAATTAAAGAAATATTCCCAGTTTGGTGGAGAGTATGGAAATGAAGGAGGAAAAGGGGATATATCTGATAAAACTTCACTACATACATGAATGGACTTCTTGAACAGTAAAAATAAGCATTCCATAAATAAACAATTGCATTAAATATTATAAAATTAAAGCAAGAGAAATTGTTTAAGATGTGTAGAACTTTAAGCTGACACCTGCCCATTCTTCATTTCCACTTTCCTCCCTAATATCTTTGCTTGTTGACTCTTTCATAATCTGATTGCTATTTCCTTTGAGATCAGAGGTGATATTTTTCTTTCATGAAACATTACAGTCTTCACTCATTGTTGACACTGAAGGAAGTCAGGAAACGGATCTGAATTGAATGACATTTAGAAGAAGCTACCACTGTGGTTGAGAACACAAAATCAAGGTCAAGACTGCGCTGCTCCAGTTCTGTTTCAAGGAATACATAGTATGAGAAAGTCAGCCTGCTTTTTCTTCTGTTGTTTCTCTCTACCTTTCCCATTGAAGCATTCCTAAGCCACCCAATGAAGACCACTCAGGTTATTCTCTCTGTAAATTTAGTATCTGGAGAAATCTTACAAATCACTTGCATTCAATAGAAGGAACTGCCAGAAAGAAGGACCTTCTCTATCTTTCTTAGAGCCCTTAGGTATAGAGAGAACTATGAAGTCATAACTGCAGTAGATTTGGTGGGTGCTAGCATTTTTCCCTTCAGAATAGACACTCATTATTGCGTAGCAAAATATAAGAATTTAGAATGTAGTTAGAAATTACACTGATTTAGGAGAGTGCAAGTAATTGGTTTTCTTTTTGGAGACTGTTGACTGCATTTACTATTCTTTATTTTATTTTTCTCCAGGTTTATTAATCTAGGACTAACAAAGTAAAACCATAAAATTTTGAAGGTAGATTAAAAATTATTCAAAAAGGCACATGTAAATGAAAGTAATTGTCTTCATTTACAAACTTCTCAGAAACTTTGGAATGCTGTGGGAGGTAGTTTTCATTCGGGACATTTCCAGGATGTTTCCAGCTTTAACCTAAAACATCATATGCTCAAAGTATGTAGTGTCATCTATAACAGGGTCTTACACTGAAGCTATAGAATGAAACCAGGAACAATAACAATAGCTAATACTTTTTGTGTGTTTCTTTATCCAACAACTAAGAAAGTTTCCCATGCCTGGTTTCGTTTTTTGTTTGTGAGTTTATACCTCTTGTGGGGAGCATTATCATCTAAGCAGTGAAGTTAACTTAAAGTATACTTGTAATTTTTGGATACACATATATTTATGTATTCTAACTGTATTAAGTAAAAATAAAATGTGTTCCTATTGCTTTTGAATCATATTTGGTTCCTTCTTTCATTCTTCTACCTCCATAAGGCCATCTTTATCAGGTAATTTTTCTCATTTTTCTGTATTTTCTTATAGGATCTTAATTCTATCATTGCCTTCTCTAGAACATCTTTTCCTTCATCCCATGGTTTGTCCTTTTTACTTCCATGGTTACTCCAGGTTATATATTCAAATCTAAAGATTCCCAGGTATGACCATAAACAAAAGAGAAAAGGTAGAATATGCTTTTCTGTTTCTTGTAAATTCTTGATCCATTGATTTCTCTACTAAATCTTTGAGAATAGATCACTTCTTTAATTGAAGTGACTAAAAACAAGATAAATTTAGGAAATAATACCCTTACCATATACAAATATCAAATATACTGAAAAGGCAAACATGGAAGTACTCATATTTACAATAACATCAAGAGCTACCTATATGGTAACCTATTCAAAGGTGTGAAAATTTTCTACACTGAAAACTTCAAATCTCTGAAGAAAATAGATTTCAGAAGTCATCAGAGCATGAAAGATCTTCCATGATCATGGTTTGGTATCACTACCATTGAAAACATTTGCATCCTAAGAGTATTTAGAGATTCAACATAATCTCAACCAAAATAGCTATGAGATTCTTCACAGACATTGTCTGAAAACATAAAATTCAAATATGAGCACAAAACACTTTGGATAATCAAAGGTATTCTAAAAAAAAGTATTTTGGGGGAATTATAATATCAGATTCCAATCTTTGTTAGAATTTCATAGTATGAAAAATTATGATATTAGCAAAAACTGATGTTTGGGGTTAAAACCCAAAATATACAAAGAAGATAGACTCTAGAGTACCAAATAATCCTACTAAAAATGTAGTGCAGAGCTAAACAGACACTCAACTGTGGAATCTTGAATGACTGAGAAGCACTTAAAGGAATGTTCACCATCCTTAGTCATGAAGGTATTGAAAATCAAAACGACCTTGCAATTCTACCTCACACCAATAAAAATTACTAAGTTCAAAAACACAAGTGATGTCAGATTCTGACAACATGTGGAGGAGGAATATTCCGCCATTGCTCTTAGGACTTCAAGGTGGTAAAACCAGTTCGAAACTCAATCTGGCAGTTCCTCAGAAAATTGGAAATTTACCTGAAGATCTAGGTATATCACTACTGAGCATATAGCCAAAAGATGCCCAAACATATAACAAGAACACAAAGGGCACTATATTCATAGCAGCCTTATTTATAATACCCAGAAGCTGGAAACAATCCAGATGTCACTTAATGAAAGAATGAATATAGAAAATGTGGTACATTTGCACATGTTGTACTACTCAGCTATTAAAAATAATGACATCCGTACAGTCAATTTATATTTAACAAAGCAGCTAAAAAACATCCATTGGAAAAAATACAGCATTTTAACAAATGGTGCTGGATCAACTGGAGGTCAACATGTAGAAAAATGCAAATTGAACCATTCTTATCTCCTTGTACAAAGCTCAAGGCCAACTGGATCAAGAACCTTCACATAAAACCAGATATACTGACGCTTATAGAGGAGAAATTGGGGAAGACCCTCGAAAACATGGGCACACGGCAAAATTTCCTGAATAAAACACCAACAGGGGGAGGGAAGAGGGCTTATGGGACTTTTGGGGAGGGAGGAACCAGGAATGGGGAATTCATTGTGAATGCAAATTAAAAAAAATATAGAAAATTAAAAAAAAAAAAACACCAATGGCTTATGCTCTAAGAACAAGAATCAATAAATAGGACCTCATAAAACTGCAAAGCTTCTGTAAGGCAAAGGACACTGTCAATATTACAAAACATTAACCAACAGATTGGGAAAAGATCTTTACCAATCCTACATATGATAGAGAGCTAATATCTAATGTATAAAAAGAACTCAAGAAGGTAGACACCAAAGAGTCAAATAACCCTATTAAAAATGGGGTACAGATCTAAACAGAGAATTCTCAACTGAGGAAACTTGAATGGCTCTGAAGCTACTAAAGAAATGTTCAGACTCCTTAGTTATCTGGGAAATGCAAATTAAAACTTCCCTGAGATTCCATCTCATACCAGTCAGAATGACTAAGATGAAAAACTCAGGGGACAGCAGGTGCTTGAAAGGATGTGGAGAAAGAGGACCACTTCTCCATTGCTGGTGGATTGCAAGCTGGTAATACCCTCTGGAAATCAGTTTGGAAGTTCCTAAGAAAATTACGCATGTTACTACCTAATGACCCAGTTATACGACTCTTGGGCACATACCCGGAAGATACTCTAACATGTAATAAGGACCCATGTTCCACTATGTTCATAACAGTCTTATTTATAATAGTCACACACTGGAAAGAACCCAGATATCTTTCAACAGAGGAATAGATATCGACAATGTGGTATATTTACACAATGGGGTACTATTTAGCTATTAAAAACAATGAATTCATGAAAGTCTTAGACAAATGGATGGAACTAGAAAGTGTCATCCTGAGTGAGGTAACCTAATCACAAAAGAACACACATGGTATGCATTCACTGATAAGTGAATATTATCCCAAAATCTCAAAATAGACAATTTATAATTCACAGACCACAGGAAGCTCAAGAAGAAAGAGGACTGAAGTGGAGGTGCCTTGGTTTTTCTGAAAAAGGGAACAAAATACTCAGAGGAGCATTTATAAAGACAAAGTGTAGAGCAGAGACTGAAGGAAAGGCCACCCAGAGACTGTCCTACCTGGGGATTCATCCTATAAACAGTCACCAAACCCTGACACTATTATGAATGAGAAGAAATGCGTGCATGCAGAAAGGAGCATGTTGTGCTTGTCTCCAGAGGGGCTCTGCCATAGCCTTACAGATACAGAGGCAGATGCTAGCAGTCAACCATTGGACTGAGCAAAGGGTCCACAAAAGAGGAGTTGGGGGGAGGACTGGAGGAGCTGAAGGGTTTTGCAGCCCCATGGGAAGAATGACCATGTTGGCCAACCAGATGTCCCAGGGCTCCCAGGAACTAAGCCATCAACCAAGGGATACACATTTTTGCAGCCAAAAGTGTGGCAGAGGAATGCCTTGTCAGGCATCAGTTGGAGGAAAAGTCCTTGGTCTTATGAAGGCTTGATAGTTGCCCCAGCGTGGTAAAATATTGGGGGAGTAGGTGGAAGTGGTTGGGTGGAGGGATGTATTCTTAGAGGCAAGGGGTGGAATGATGGGTTGGGGTATTTTTGGAAGGAGGGTAACTGGGAAAAGGTATAACATTTGAAATGTAAATGCAGAATAAAAAATGTAAAAAAAATGACATCACAAAAATTGCACACAAATGTATAGAACTAGAAAATATCATCCTGAGTAAGGGAACCCAGACACAATAGAATACACATGGTTTGTACTCAGAATACCCATAATATAACCCATGAAATATATGGAGATTAAAAAGGAAGATCAAAATATGGATGCTTCAGTCCTTCATAGAAGAACAAACAAAACAGTCACAGGAGGTAGAGGGAGGGAAGGATAATAGAGGGAGAAAGGAGGAAGAGAAAAAATAGGGGGGCAGGATCAGGTATTTGAAGAAACAGGATAGAAGTACAGAGGGTCAGGAAATTGAATAGGAATATATAGCAATCTGGGATGGAAACTAGGGGTATCTACTAGAAAGTCCCAGATGTCAGGGAAGACAGAGGCTCCCAGGATGCAACAGGGATGAATGACTTTAGCCAAAATAACTGACTAGAGGGAGGTTGAATCTCTAGAGATCATATCTAGTAGATAGACACGCCCCTGATTGAGGGATGGGGCCTCCCACCCATCTCAAAATTTTTAATCCAGAATGGTTCCTGTCCAAAGGAAAGACAGGAAGAAAAAAATGGAACAGAGACTAAAGGAAAGGACATCCAGAGAACCTCTTATCTAGGGATCCATCCCATCTTTAGACACCAAACTTCAACACTAATGCTAATGCCAAGAAGTACTTGCTGACAGGAGTCTGGTATGGCTGTTCCCTGAGAGGTTCTTCAAGTGCCAGCCTAATAAATATGCAGATATTGACAGTCATCATATAACTGAGCCCAGGGACCCCAATGAAAGACTTAAGGGGTTTGACATCACCTGTGTTTTTGAACTTAAAAGGGCTTAAGACTTAGGATTTCTGTGGTAAAGGCTAGAATTGTTATGTCCTCAGAACATAAAATAGTATAATTAATATTCATTGTAAAAGTTACAAAATGCTTGCAGAGTAACAAGATGACTCATTTTGTGTTTAGGAAAGTGTTTTCCATACTGTAACACACATGAAAAAAAAGGACAGATTTGTGAGCTTTATATCATAGTCAGAGTGAATCTTGGGAACAGCCACTTTGGTCATAGTGGGTGCCAGAAACATGATATAGACAACCACATCAAGCTTAATTCAACAAAATAGAAATATAAAATAAATTTAATGCTCTAGATAATGACATAAAATTTTCATTGCCAAATCTACATATTTTACTCAGCCCTCAACCAGAATGTTAAGTATTTGCATTCTGAGTGTCCTAAGGATTATGAAAGACCCAAATGAGTGGAACATATTTACAAGAAGAATTATGCAGCATAACTTTGAAATATGCAGAATACAAATAGGGAACAGATTCCGAGAGAATTAAAATGATCTTTACATTTTGTGCTGGAGGTGAAGAGCACAAGGAAATCTCACATACTTTTGTGCTCTAGTACTTTTCCAGAAGCATCTTAGACACTAACTGCTGAGCTTATTTGTGTTTAAAAGTTTGATTCTGAAAGCCCTGTTTCTGGAAGACCTCTGTAAGCTCATATAGATTATGGTCTGAAGTTTCTCTTTATTCTATTCTTTATTTCTAGAGGGCAACCATGCTGAGACCACAGATGTTCAGCCAGGTAAGTCCAATCCATCATCCTTCCATGATGTTTGACTGTCTGTAGTTCAGTGCACTGTCTCATCATATATTTGTCTTAATAGTACTCTCTATATACATATTAATAAATATCCTCCAACCTGATAATGCAGATATGATTGAGTTCAGCCAAATGAATGAAGGAGAAATAAAGCTTCCAAACTGCAGAAGAAATTTGTCTACTGTCTATCACAAATCATCACTATGAGACAAAGCAGAAAGCAAAAGTGCCTTAATACTGACTCCTCTGGTTACTAGAGAGTCCATGATCTCTTTCTTCCTTAGTGTTCCTGTACATAATTATATACCTTCATGAACAAGATTGAGAAATACATGGCTTGCCCCATTTTCTCTTTGCATCTCCTGTCACTAGGTACTTGTCAATGATTAGGGGAAAATATAGACATATTGTCCCCAGAAACTAAATGAATTTGTTGGACACCATAATTTTTACTCACTTTCTAATTGTAGTGTATATGTATTGAACAGCTAACTTATATCTCATTCTAGAGATATCAAACTCTGATAGATCCCTTTGCACAAGAAAAGAGTTTAAATCCTAGCCTGTAGTACAGTTTACAACCCTCCTGATGTTAATCTAGTTTTCTTTCCATTATTACTCTTTTGACTTTTGAGATACGTAATGTGATAATTGAGGTTCAAAAACCTTGTTTGCCAGATGTAGGGTCACAAACTTGTACACAGAGGATTACAAATACACAAATCTCTGTATTTTTGGAATTAGCAAAGCAAAATGAAAGTGCCTGAGAGAGTAAGTTAACGTTTGGCAGAAAGGTTCTGAGAGAAAGAATTTTGTGATCAGGTCAGAGAAAGAAAACAAGAAGAAAGACATTTATCAATGTCTTCATACCTTGTGACCTTTTCTATGCAGATTTTTTGCAACAAATACAGAACTCAAAATCAGAGTCCCCTTCTGCTAATGCAAATGCAAAGAATGTTCAACAGAAGGAATCAACATCAGCAATGAATCAAGAGCCTTCTGACAAATATGAGAATGAACAGAAAAGTCAACAGGGGAACAAAACACAGAATGAGTCCAAAAGCACTGTTCCGCTTCTCCTGAAAATTCACCAGAACCATACTAACATGAACCAGAGGGACCCTCGCTTTCTGTGGGAGGGCTAAGGCATCGAACACCTTTTTCTGTTCTTGTAATAGGAAATAATGAAGAACTTCTTCCTAGACATTTAAAATATAGAGAACACAAATGGAAAATGTAGGTAAGATGAATGAGTCAAAATAAGTAAATATAAAGAACTTCCCTCTCTATATGCCAAATCATAGTGTGAAAATTACTTAACTGGCAGCATATGAACATGGCATTAGCCTCAGCCCCATTTCAAATCTTGTCTTCTGACATTACAGGGTGACATAGCCTGGATGGTATAAGAAAACCTTGCCCAAACTCTCTAATGTACTAGTGCCTTTGGAATTATTCATAAATATTTAAATTCTTTGGTAAATGCTTCTGGTTAACATATGGAAGTAGAATTAGTTTGTCTCTACATTTATTTTAATTTGTTTCAAAGCCACATTAGCTATGTGGAAGTCAGAGGACAAATGGCAGATATTAGTTTTCTGCTTCCATAATGTGGACGCCAAAGATTGAAGACTCATCTTTTGGAAGAACAATGAGAAAACAAAAGCTTTGAGCCAGCAAGAGGAGCTATTCTTGGGGATAGAGTATTGCCAACAATGAAAGTATGTTCTGGGCAAAAAAGTATCTTCAGGCTTTCCTAAGAACTTCTTCTTGATGAGGAACTCTTCCCTGGGTTTTTGCATACACCTATTGCAATTTCTGATGTCAAGGAGATGGCCTGTGCCTGAATGTTTACCTTGGGAAGACAGAGAAGATGCATGGAATGTTCTCCAAATGGGTAGAAAAGGTTAAATCTGCTGCAGGGTTAGCAAGTGAAGGAGCTGTGATTTTATGGTACACTCTTGTCAAAGATGCTGAGTCTTTATCTGAGATCAAAGCTTACATTCCAGAGCAGTTGGTGTCACATTCTTCCCTTACTGTTTGTTGTGATGTGATGAACTTTATAGCACTTTATTTCCAGAAAGAGGCCAGTTCCCAAAGCCTTACTTTTTATTCTCATGGTAGAGCAGAGTAAGCAATGTCAGCACTGTGGAGAAGACAGAAGCTGCTATGCTTACTGCTGAGTGACATATTTCTTTCCTAGAGACAATTTTATCTCTGCTTCAAAAAGAGAATTAAATCAATCAAAAATTAAGGAAAAGTGCTTTCTATAGCTTCAGAGCATCTATCAAGAGACTTCATAAAAGTTGTAAATTTCTTACTTTTAAACATATTTCATAAATAATGACTATTGATATGAAAATCTGCAAGATGGTCAGGACTCTTTTCAAGTTTCATATGCTTGAATGTTCATTAAAATATATCAAGATATCCTTAATATCTTATTGTTACATCTGAAAGTATACTTCTGATTATAAGTGTTGTGTCCACGTAAAGACAAAATTAAGAAAATAATGAAAATTTCCTGTATTAGTATGCTGACAATTTTTATACTAGAAGACAGTGACTAGATTACATTTAAAAATATTGGACTATACAACTGTATATTTTGCAGAGAATGGAGATAATGACACATATATGACTCAAATGGGTATCCTCATCAAAAAGTCTGCTCAGGTCTCAGTGACCTATATAGCAGAGGATACAGAATTGTTTTAATAGCTAGAGGCAATGGATGTCCCCAAGGAAACAATGTCAATAGGAATGATGCAAATATAAACTCTCAAATACTGTGCTAACTGGCACAGACTCTGTACAAGACAAAGTCAGATGGGGTTCCAGCATTGACAGGAGCAAATACACACAAACTCTCATCTGTATCCAGGAGATTATCTACAAGTGGCCCCTGTTTGCAAAGAAAAAAAATAGTTTTCTCCAATAACTTTACCAGCATCATTTCAGAGTACACTTGCCCAGGAGTCAATGGATAACACAAATCAAATTTACTGATAATTGTTGTAAGATTTTTTTCTGCCTTACGTAGCTTGGTTTGTCACCACACTTGACAACCTCAGTTTGTTACCTGTCACTCATGATTGAAGGAGATAATTGATCCCGGCAAGTTGTCCTCCAACCTCTACCTACACACTGTACCAGGAACAGGATAAAATAATCACATAGACATTCAAACACATATATGTACACACACACTCAACCCCCCCCCACACACACACACACAGAGAGAGAGAGAGAGAGAGAGAGAGAGAGAGAGAGAGAGAGAGAGAGAGAGAGAGAGAGATGAAAAATACCAAAAAATGTATGCACAAATGAGGATTAGAATAGACAGGAAAGTTAAACATACTGTATATCTCTTCAATGGAATGAGGTATATATCTGCTCTTATTGGAATGTGGGGAGCCAAACAAGGTCATTCAGCCATGTCTGTCTTATGACCATGAGATTGTTGAACTAAGCCCTGCCCAGGAACTGCCGATATGGATCGCTCCACCCTTAACCGCGAATGTCCCTACGTGCGCAGATACCAGATGTCTTCACCAGATGCCCTTTGTGCTTCCTCGTGCCAAGAATACCTTGACCCCTCCCTCCTTTGCATTTTGAAAAGGTCACTTCCCCCTAGCTCCCCCTCCCAACTTCCTCATTCAGGGCTTGGCCCATAACTCACTTCCCCCTAGCTCCCCTTCCCAACTTCCTCATCCCCACTGCTTAAAACGTGCTGCCTGTGTGACAATAAACGAGACCTTGACAAATGAAATCTTGCTTGGTCTCCTTTCTTTCTCTCCCCCATGACCCTAGGTAGTGCCTCTTCGGGACCCTGAATAACTAGACCTGCTGGACGGGTCAAGTGGCGCCTGAACAGGAACCTGAAGCACGGCCAACTACCGGACAACGGAGGAACCCCGGGAAAAGGAATCGAGGACCTTTCATGACGCATTGCTCATGCGTCGCTGGAAAAGGAAGTGAGTTTGGCCAAATAATTGTCGTCCGATTGTCATGGGGAAACAATAGTCTAAGGAGGCTTGTTTTATAGGAGAAATCAAGCGTTTGCTCAGGGAGAGAGGAATAAGAGTCAAGAAAAAATATTTAATCATGTTCTCTTGTTTTGTTGATGAAAAATGTCCTTGGTTGTTTTTAAGTGGTCCTGATATACACCCACTTATGTGGGATAAGGTTGGTAAAGATATTAATAAGCTTTTAAAAGCTGGTGACCCAGTGTCCGCTGCATATTTTAGTTATTGGGGCATTATAAGAGACATAATACAAGATGCTGAGAAAGGGGGCAAGAATGCCTGTCTCTTAACTATAGCAGAGGACTTCTTGCAGGCTTCACAGCTGCCGTCAGGTAAAAATGAAAGTAAAAGCGGCGAGCCTCATTCTCCTTGCCCCTCCATTATTATCGATATGCCAGGAGAGGGGGGAAGTCCCCTGCCCAAGACGCTACACTCCCTGGAAGATCCCAGTGCGTCCAAAGACCCAAAGACCATCTATCCCTCTCTTAAAGAGATTTCCAACAATCAAAAAAGAGGCAAGAACAAACGATATCAATCTCGCCGTTTTTTTGATTCAGACCTCGATCCAGCCTCTGAGGCTGATTTAGAGGAGGAGGCCGCTAGATATGAGGAAGAGAGATACGGTCCTGGACCTCGACATTCCCAGATTTTTTTCACTCAAAATTCCGGACCCAATTGCCCCCCGCCCTACTTGCCCCCATTACCGTCAGTTCCCACTGCGCCCCTGCCGATCGCAGTGGTAGAGGGACTAACCCAAACTAAGGCTGCACTTCAGGCACAAATTACTGGCCTTAGGCAAGTTTTACAATTACAGCAGGAGTTAGGAGATCTTACTTTAGATATTCAAAATTTACAAGAGACCATGAGAAAGGGACAAGATGCCCCAAAAAGACCATCTAATGCTGTAAAAAGATCCCAGCCAAAGCTAACTTTTCCTGTTATGACCAGGGCACGTGCCAGACAAGCCAGGGAGGAGTCCGAGTTAGATAGCCCGAGGTCACGATCTAGGCTGGCCCGAGATGGGCCCAAGCCAGATAGTACTAATCATGACCAAGGAGAGGGTAGTGAAGAGGAAAATGATTATGATGAGGTAGTTATAGATTCTGAAGAGGAGGACTCCGATCAAGGTGAATATGAGACCTCACGTCCCGTATACAAAAAACTTAAACTTAAACATATCAAAGAATTACACTCAGCTGTTAAAAATTATGGTTTAACTGCACCCTTTACCTTGTCCGTTTTAGAAGGACTCGAAGGGTCCGGATATCTGACTCCTAGTGAATGGACTAAGGTGGTGCAGTCTGTCCTCACCAGAGGACAATACTTTACTTGGAAATCTGAATTCATAGATAGGGCCGAGAGTCTGGCCGCTAGGAACAGAAAAATCCCTCTAGGCAGGACTGCCTCTTGGATGGCGGACAAGTTGTGTGGGAGGGGCCCATTTGCCTCCGAGGAAAAACAATTAGGATTGTCCCCGGGTGTACTCGCTCAAACAGCACAGGCCACCTTATCTGCCAGGAGAGCGGTTCCTGCTACAGGAGCCCTCAACACCCCCTTAACTAAAATAGTTCAGGGGGCCCAGGAACCCTACGCTCAATTTGTGGGGAGGTTACAGGAAGCAGCAGAAAGAATCCTAGGTCAAAGTGAAAGTGAGGGGCTCCTCGTTAAGCAGCTTGCTCTTGAAAATGCTAACTCGGCATGCAGAGTCGCGTTACGAGGCAAGACCAAAGATCTTGATATTACAGGAATGGTTAAACTTTGTAATGATGTTGACTCCTTCTCACATCAAGTGTCCAAATCTATCAGTTTAGCTATCGGGGCTGTGTTCCAAAAAACTGGAGATTCTGGCCGCCCTAGAGGCAAAACATGCTTTAGATGTGGGCAGCCTGGTCACTTTGCTAGAGAATGTAGCACTCTCAATCCCAGCCAGCCATTTAATCCCGCCATTGGCCAACGGGCCCCTAAGCTTACTGCGCTGGGAGTTTGTCCTCGCTGTAGGAAAGGCTGACATTGGGCTAAAGAATGTCGGTCTAGAACTGATGCTAATGGGCAAGCCCTCCCTGCAGTCCAGGGAAACGGCCAAGGGGCCCCTGTGTGGGGCCCCTACCCACAGATGATCACACACCCCCAAGTACAGCACCAAACTCCTGCAACACCAGCTTATCTAGGGCAACAGCAGGGAGCACAGGACTGGACTTGTGTTCCTCCACCACCAGGGTTATAACCCCCGAAGAAGGAACCATTATTATAGAGTCTGGAAAGTTTGGACCCCCACCATCTGGTATGTTTTTCCTAATTATCGGATGAGCCTCTAGTGCCCCTCAGGGGCTTGTTATTCTTCCCTTCCGTGATTGATGCTGATTACTCTCGAGAGATTAAATTCCTGGCTACTGCCACGCGTGGCCCCTTGACGCTCAGGGCTGGACAGCGCATTGTGCAAGCCTTGCCACTTCCCTTTGTGAGACAATTCTCTCATGTGAAAGAAGGGCATGGCTCCTCCTCCCCCGGCTCCTCAGATATCTATTGGGTTCAAAAATTAACTGATGAAAGACCCATGATGATGCTCTGGCTAGATGGCCAACAGTTCCAGGGCCTTTTGGATACCGGGGCGGATGCAACAGTGCTTTCCTCTAGACATTGGCCATCAACTTGGCCCCTCGAGTCTACCACCACACATTTAAAAGGGATAGGCCAGTCACAAGATACACTTCAGAGTTCAAAGCTCCTGACCTGGAAAGACAAAGAAAATAATACAGGCATGGTTAGACAATTTGTGGTTCCTGGACTCCCCGTTAACCTCTGGGGAAGGGATATTCTCTCCCAGATGGGGATGAAGATGTGCAGTCCTAATGAAGTCATTACTAATCAAATGTTAAAAACAGGGTTCCTCCCTGGAAAGGGACTAGGTAAACATGAACAGGGAATTACAGAACCCTTAGTCCCCACACCCAAAATGGATAGAGGAGGTTTAGGAGCAGACCTTTTTTCCTAGAGACCGCTGTTCCCCCTGCACTTCAGGCTGACAAAATATCTTGGAAATCAGATGACCCAGTCTGGATCGATCAGTGGTCTATGCCTCAAGAAAAGATACATGCTGCCCTAAAGTTGGTGCAGGAACAGTTGTTTCAAGGGCACCTTGAACACTCCACTTCACCGTGGAACACCCCCATCTTTGTTATAAAAAAGAAAAATGGCTCTTGGAGACTGTTACAGGACCTCAGAGCAGTCAATAAGACCATGGTCCCTATGGGGGCCTTACAACCTGGTTTACCCTCTCCTATAGCCATCCCTAAAGGCTTTTGTAAAATAGTCATTGATATAAAAGATTGTTTCTTTCCCATTCCCCTCCATCCAGAGGATTGCGTCCGCTTTGCTTTCTCCATTCCCATTACTAATCATGTGGGCCCTAATCCTCGCTTTCAATGGCGCGTGTTACCGCAAGGAATGGCTAATAGCCCCACCCTTTGTCAAAGATATGTGGCCCAAACTATAGATCCAATAAGGTTATGCTTCCCTTTTGCTTATATTATCCAATATACAGATGATTTATTGATTTCTTCCGCTAGCTTGCAAGAAACCCAAAAGATAGCCCAAGTTATCGTCCTGGCCTTACAACAGAGGGGCTTTACAATCACCCCTGAAAAAATCCAAACCCAGTACCCTTTCTTATTGTTTGGATTTCAACTAGAGCCTACATCTATTTATTCTCAAAAGTTAGCAATCAGGAGATCACGGCTACATACCTTAAATGATTTTCAGAAACTTTTGGGTGATATCAGTTGGCTCAGGCTCTACCTCAAGCTGACCACCGACGATTTAAAACCTTTGTTTGATATCCTGAGGGGTAGTCCTGATCCTAACTCACCTAGAATGTTGACTCCTGAGACTGAGAATTCTTTATTAAAAGTAGAACATGCTATTGGCCAACAATTTGTGGGATATTTTAGCCCTTCCAAAACTCTCTATTTGATTCTTTTTACAACAACGTTTACGCCCACAGGCCTCTTATGGCAAGATAGCCAGCCACTTATGTGGATCCATCTGCCTGCAACACCCCCTAAAATACTTCCTACTTATCCCTCCTTGGTCTGTCAGGCCATTTATCTGGGACTTAAGCGGGCTAACCGCCATTTTGGTCGCGATCCAGATGTTATTATTACTCCATATTCTCAAGAACAACTTTCTTGGTTGCAACACAGGCATGATGATTGGGCCATCCTGTTGTCCATTTATCAGGGAACATTTGATACTCATCTACCAGGAAATAAACTATTGCAATTCCTCCATGTAACCCCCTTCATCTTCCCCAAGGTCACATTCTTGAAACCTATACCAAATGCCTTGACTGTCTTTATAGATGGGTCTAAAAATGGAAGGGCCTCCTTTGTTGTTAAGGATCAGGTTTTTTTATGTTAAGGCCCCTTATGCTTCTGCTCAGTTGGTAGAGCTTTATAGTTCTCTAGAAGTTTTTAAATTATTAGATCAATCATTTAATCTTTTTTCTGATAGCCATTATGTAGTTAGAGCACTTCAACTTTTAGAAACCGTTTCTACCATACAATCTTCAACTCCTACCTTTAAATTATTCTCAGAATTACAGGAATGTATAAGAGCCCAATCAAGCCCATTTTTTGTGGGCCATATTAGGGCTCATTCAAATTTGCCCAGCCCCTTAACCAAGGGAAATGATCTGGCCAATAGAGCCACCAGGCTATCCATGATGACCTTCCTTAGTGACCCCTTGCAGGAGGCCTGGGCGGCACATTCACTTCATCATCTTAATGCTCAAACATTACAGCTCAAGTACAGAATTACTAGAGAACAAGCTAGACAAATTGTCAAAAAGTGTAAAAACTGCCTGACTCTACTTCTGGAACCACATGTTGGGGTTAATCCCAGGGATCTTGTTCCGGGAGATATTTGGCAGATGGATGTTACCCATGTTCCTTCCTTTGGGAAGTTAAAATTTGTACCTGTGACTATTGATACCTTCAGTGGATTTATATGTGCCTCTGCACATACAGGAGAAGCCACGAAAAATGTTATTGCCCATATGCTCTTTACCTTCTCGGTTATGGGGCAACCTAAAATAATAAAGACAGATAATGGACCTGGCTATGCTAGTCAAAACTTTAAACAGTTTTGCTCCCAATTTCAAATAAAACATATCACAGGCATACCTTACAACCCCCAAGGACAAAGGATTGTGGAGTGTGCCCATCAAACTCTTAAAAACACCCTGTTGAAACTTACTACACAGGAAACTATTCATTCCTTTAAGGGTAATGCTAAACTTTTATTGTCCCATGCACTCTTTGTTTTAAACTTTTTGACCTTGGATATGTAAGGGTGTTCTGCTGCCGATCACTTATGGCACTCCTCCACAAAAAAGGATCATGCTTATGTCCTCTGGAAAGACCCTCTAACCGGGATATGGCAGGGTCCCGACCCTGTCATAGTCTGGGGGAAAGGGTCTGCCAGTGTCTACGATTCCAAAGAGGGAGGAGCCAGATGGCTCCCTGAAAGATTGATAAAACCTTATAACAAGTCTGATGCAACCTTGCTATAAAATTTCAAAAATATCTCCAAGCCTATAAGGCCTTATAACCTATTCCAGGGTGGCGCCTGAGAACGCCGTGTTCTCTTTTCTAGATGGCGGCTTATCCCTGGGTTGTGACCTGCTTCCTCTTCCTGCCAATGAGGATCATGGGAGCCGCCCGATATCAGGTTTACAATTACACATGGAGTCTCAAAAACCAAGCAGGTGATATAGTGCACTCTAGCTACTCTGTGGGATCCTCCCCCAAATGGGACCCCATAATAATAGATTTATGTTGGTTAGCCTTGGGAGCAGACCCCCTACTGGGGAACGCCTGGAGATTTTTGGCCTCAACCTCAGGCGCTAGAGACTGTAGGGACTGCATTTAATGGTGAGGGTAAATGCAACAATAAAGCTAGGAGAGGCGCTTTAAAGGACCAACTATTTTCACAAAATGGACGCTCAGATGAATTTTATGTTTGCCCTGGGCCCCCTCACCGAGATCGCTCCCTTAATTATAAGTGTGGCTTTGAGAGTTAATTTTACTGTGCAAGTTGGGGCTGCGAAACCACGGGAGATGCATATTGGAAACCTTCTTCTTCCTGGGATCTCATAACTGTAAAAAATTATGGGACCCACACAATAGATGATGCATCTTGTGGAATTGACGTACCCTCTAAAGGATGATGTAATCCACTAATCATCAATTTCACTGATTCCGGTAGAGACCCTGGTAAATGGACGGGCTCGAGGGCTCTAACTTGGGGACTCCGCCTATACAAGGAAAACTGGGATGCCGGCCTTACATTCAGCCTTAGATTATTAAAAGAACTCCCTGTCACGGCACATGTATCCATAGGACCTAACCCTCTCCTCCATAATCCCAACCCCATTTCTTCTTTACCTAGTAAAGGGCTGGGGCTTGAAAGCTCTATGGTTACACAGGCCCTACGAGACCCCCCTCCTGATTACCCCATTTCAGCCGACCATTCCTCAGGGCCCCATACCATCACCTCGAGTCATTCTTTCCATTCTCAATGCATCTGCTTCCGCTTTACTCCTCAAGAGCAGATAAGTAACTCGTCCAAATATAAGGAATGTTGGATGTGCTTTTCTGCCTCTCCCCCGTTTTATGAGGGTATAGCCCTTTTTGGGAATTGTATTTATACCAATGATTCTGATCTTTTATATGGAAAGTTTTGGGGATTTACTCTTACCACAATATCTGGTATGGGAAGCTGTATCTTGGGGAAGCATATGCTCCCTCCTAAACAATTGTTAGAAATATGTAATCATACCTTTATTTATTGAAGATCATCATGAATATTTACTTGCACCAAATTATACTTATTTTGTGTGCTCCTCAGGATTATCTACCTACATAATTACATCTACCTTCCTAAAGGAGTGCGACTATTGTGTCCTAGTACAGCTGTTTCCCAGGCTTAGCGTACATGAGCCTCAGGATATCCTAAATTTCTGGGAAAAGGACTCTGCCATGCATCCTCGAGAGAAAAGAGCCTATATCGGCCATCACTCTCACAGTCATTTTAGGATTAGGGGTGGCAGGGACAGGCACAGGTATTGCATCTCTTGTGACCTCTCAGCAGAACCAACAGTGTTATCATTTACTTAGCGCTGCCATTGATAAAGATCTAACTGAGTTAAGAGAAGGCCTAGCCAATTTGAAAGATTCTGTCGACTCCCTTGCGGAGGTAGTCGCAAAAATAGGAGGGGACTAGACTCCTATTGCTCTTCCTACAGCAAGGAGGGCTCAGTGCAGCATTAAAGGAACAATGTTGTGTTTATGTGAGCAAGACCAGACTGGTAGAAGACAGTCTAAAAAGAGTGAAAGAAAGTTTAGAAAAATGAAAAAGAGAGCGAGAACAACAGGAATCCTGGTATAAAAACTGGTTCTCTACATCTCCTTGGCTTTCTACCCTGCTGCCTTCCATTTTAGGACCCCTTGTGGGCTTGCTTTTATTGATTTCCTTTGGCCCCTGGGCCTTTCAGTGACTTACACGCTTTATTAAATCACAGATAGATGCTGTTTTACCCAAGAATTCTGTTTCAGTGCATTATCATCACCTGGAGACTAAAGGAATCGAAAACCAACAAGAAGGCAGCAAGCTAGACAACGCACCCTCCGCACGTCGAGAGGGACTAAACTTCCACAATCTCTTAAGATAATGTCACTTGGCCCCTATTTCTTTCATCCCTGGGCCTATAAGAGGAGACATAGTATGACCCAAGATAGCCATCTTGATGACAGGCACCTTCCTCCACCCCCTGACCAACCTAAGACACAGAGCCTTGAGGACGACAAGGTAATCCTATGATGGGTAAGGCTGGGGCGTGAGAGGTTGATCCTAAGACAGAGATGGCTACACCTTCTCTCGGTCATCTGTTCCTCTGCCCAGCTACTCCCCGAAGATCTTAATGGTCTTCTATAAAAGAAAGAAGGGGGAGATGTGGGGAGCCAAACAAGGTCATTCAGCCATGGCTGTCTTATGACCATGAGATTGTTGAACTAAGCCCTGCCCAGGAACTGCCGATACGGATTGCTCCACCCTTAACCACGGAATGTCCCTACGTGCGCAGATACCAGATGTCTTCACCAGATGCCCTTTGTGCTTCCTCGTGCCAAGTATACCTTGACCCCTCCCTCCTTTGCATTTTGAAAAGGTCACTTCCCCCTAGCTCCCCCTCCCAACTTCCTCATTCAGGGCTTGGCCCGTAGCTCACTTCCCCCTAGCTCCCCTTCCCAACTTCCTCATTCCCACTGCTTAAAACGTGCTGCCTGTGTGACAATAAACTAGACCTTGACAAATGGAATCTTGCTTGGTCTCCTTTCTTTCTCTCCCCCATGACCCTCAGGTAGTGCCTCTTTGGGACCCTGAATAACTAGACCTGCTGGACGGGTCATTGGAATAGTAGGAATGATACAATTTTCCAACCTAATTGTCCTTTCTGTCTGATGAGTTGGGCTCTGCCTTTATTTGCCAAAATTTATGTTTTAATTTATCCCAGACTCTTTCTCCTAAATCTTGAGCTCTGCATTTAGGCCATAAAACCAATTTGCATGAAGGATGTCACTTGTATTTTACAACAGCTTAAGCTACAACTATGTTAACTTTGTATTATAACAATCCTGATAACAAGCACTATGATTCTCTCATTAAAAATCCCTACACCCTAAATTTTGGGCACTTTCTCAGAGTCAAAAATATCTATTTGTTTGGAAGAATTCAGATGCATTTTGTAAAGAATCTCAGTATAAGTATGTCTTAAAATTGTTGTGTTCTTGAGACTGATTTAATTGTTACATGAAAATACATTTTTTTTTCAAAATTATGCTGTGTTTAATTGTGGCTTAAAAAATGATTAGGGTCAGACTATAGGAGTCTTGACCCAGCAGTGGTTACAGTAAAATCAAGCTGAGCAATGTTTTGTTCTTACCTTACCAAATCAGAAGGGATAACTATAGCCAAGAAACTTTAATATCCCACTCTCATTAATTCACAGGTCAACCAGACCAAATCTAACCAGAGAAATAATGAAACTAAAAGATATTATGAAGTTAAGGGACCTAACAAATATGTATATAATATTTTACCTTAACACAAAACAATGTACCTTCTTTTCAGCATCTCACAGATCCTGCTCCTAAATTGACCTTATAGTCAATGAAAAAGCATCTGAAATGACTGTGCCATGTTATCTATTTACTTGTGTTCTGTCATAGCAATAGAAAGATAAGGGGAGGAAGAAAGAGTTTGAATCGGGAACTTATGAATGATTTCCATATGTGAACAGAAATTTATAAAGATGTTACTTTATTAACACAAGAAAAACATAGAAGGTTAATACTTTTGAATAAGAGGATGCAGAATTGCAATTGAGCAAGAAGATATTAGATTAGAATATAAAGATGTGGGATGGGAGGTCAGATTTAATACAGAAGACAGAACAGCAAATAGAGGCCACTGTTGTACTTCTAAAATCAACTGAAGCCAATATGCATGAATTAAGGGATAATGTAAATTATAGGTGAAGTCTTTAATACCAATGTTATTAGAAGAGCTTAATAATGCCTATAAATTTAGGAATTCTTATAGGATCATCAGGAAATGTTTATAAATCATCTATTGGTGTATATAGCATCACTACAAGACAGTATATCTAAATTGTTCTGCAGAAATCTGCTTAAATGATTTGGGAAATACCTAGCAATTCTTATCTATTTTTTTCTTGTTTTATTGATTATTTTATTAATTTACATTTCAAATGTCTCCTTTCCTATTTTCCTCTCTGCAAAACACCCATCCCACCCTCCTCCCCTTTGCCTCTATGAGGGTGCTCCACAATCCACCAAATCCCCATTCCTGCCTTACAGTTCTAGCAACTACTTACCCTGTGGTTTCAAGCTTTCACAGTACCAAGGGCCTCACCTCACATTGATGCCAGATAAAGCAGTACTCTGCTACATATGTAGTTGGAACCATTGGTACCTCCATGTGTACTCTTTGGTTGGAAGTGTATTCCCTGGGAACTCTGGGTTTTCAAGTTAGTTGATATTGTTGTTTTTCCTATGAGGTTGTAATCCCCTTGAGCTCTTTTAGTCCTTGCCATAACTATTCTACTGTGGTCCAAAGGCTCAGTTCAGTTATTGGTTGTGAGTATTGGCATCTGTATTGGTCAGGTGCTGGCAGGGGACAACTACACTAGGCTCCTGTCTGCAAGCACTTCATGGAATCAGCATAGTGCTAGGGTTTGGTATCTGCAAGAGGGATGGATCCCTGGGTGGGGTGGTCTCAGGATGGCCTTTCCTTTAGTCTCAGCCCCATTTTTTTAATAATAAGAGGAAAGGCATGTTAATAGCAGAAAACTTTTGTAAAATGAATATCTCCTGGACCTGGTCTCACAGAGCTCCATCTTAGATTTTTAAGCCATAGAGGATCATCTTAAGAGATCACCTGTTAGTTTTTAGCATTTCCTATGATGGCTCTTGAATATCTGTTCACCCTTGTGTTGGTGTTTTCCTTCTATTATCCTTTGTAGGGCTGGATTTGTTGGCAGATACTGTGTAAATTTAGTTTTATCATGGAATATCTTGGTTTCTCCATCTATGGTGATTGAGAGGTTTGCTGGGTATAGTAGTCTGGGCTGGCATTTGTGTTCTCTTAGGGTATGTATGAGATCTTCCGAGGATCTTCTAGCTTTCATCATCTCTGGTGAAAAGTCTGGTGTAATTCTGATAGGTCTGCCTTTATAAGTTACTTGCCCTTTTTCCCTTACTGATTTTAATGTTCTTTCTTTGTTTAGTGCATTTGGTATTTTGATTATTATGTGCTGGAAGAGCTTTCTGTTTTTGGTCCAGTCTGTTTGGAGTTCTGAAGGCTTCTTGTATGTTCATGTGCATCTGTTTCTTTAGGTTAGGGAAGTTTTCTTCTATAATTTTGTTGAAGATATTTACTGGCCCTTTAAGTTGTAAATCTTTTCTCTCTTCTATACCTATAATCCTTAGGTTTGGTCTTCTCATTGTGTCCTGGATATTCTGTATGTTTTGGGTTACAAGCTTTATGCATTTTGCGTTTTCTTTGACTATTGAGTTAATGTTTTCTATGCTATCTTCAACAGCTGAGATTCTTCTATCTCTTGTATTCTGTTTTTGATGCTTGCATCTATGACTCCTGAATTCTTTCCAAGGTTTTCTATCTCCAGAGATGTCTCACTTTGTGATTTCATTATTGTTTCTACTTCCATTTTTAGACCGTGGGTGGTTTTGTTCAGTTCCTTCACTCGATTGTGTTTTCCTCTAATTCTTTAAGGGATTTTGGGTTTCTTTTTTAAGGGTTTCTACCTGTTCACCCATGTTCTCCTGTATTTCTTTAAGGGATTTTTGTGTTTCCTCTTTAAGGGCTTTTACCTGTTGACTGATGTTCTCCTGTATTTCTTTAAGGGATTTATTTAAGTCCTTCTTGAAGCCCTCTATCAGCATCATGAGATACGATTTTAAATCCAACTCTTGTTTTTCCGGTGTGTTGGGGTATCTGGGACTTGCTGTGGTGGGAGAACTGGGTTCTAATGTTGCCAAATAGACTTAGTTCCTGTTGGTAGGGTTCTTGTGCTTGCCTTTTACCATCTGGTTATCTCTGGTGATAGTTTTTCTTGTTGTCTCTGACTGGAGGTTGTCTCTCCTGTGGGCCTGTAAGCCTGTATCCTTATTCCTGTGAGACCAACTCTCTTCTGGCAGGGTCTGTGCACAGAAGGCTGTGGAGCTGCCTGGCTCCCTGGTGCAATTGGTGGTGGGAGGACATCCTTCCCAGCTGCTCCACTGATCATATGACCCGTGTTCTCCTAGCTATTCCACTCCAGAGAGAAGGTGGAGATATCACCTCTGTGCTCAGAAGTGAAAGCACTGCTGGGAGATCACTCTCTTCTCATGGACGGTGCACAGAAGACTCTGGAACTGCCTGAATCCCTGGTGCAAATGCTGGTAGGAGGATTTCTGTTCCAGCTGCTCCACTGATTATATGCCCTGCGTCGAGTTGACATCTTTTAATTGCTAAGACTCTTCATCACTTTCTCTTTATTGCAATTAACATATTTGAGTGACAGCAAAATTTCTGACCATCTGTCCTTAAGGATTTCTACAGCTTTGGCTCTGCTAGCATCCTGTATGGTGTAGGTTAACATTTTTTTGTGTTTTTTAATGAGAAGACTTGTACTATTTGCTTTTGAGATAGGGTTTTATGAAGCCTAGACTGACCTTTAGCTTACTATGTACCTGTAGAACATCTTCAACATTGTTCATTTTTCTTCTTTCTTTATGTGTGCCTCATACAATACACATGAACTACCAGCTCCTCTCCTTCCCTTCTTCCTCAGATCTACTGTTTCTCTTTTTTCCTTCTGTAAAGAGCACACCTCTCAGGATATCAAGAGAAGAAGTGAACAAAGTGTAATAAATCTAGGCATAAACGCTGATATCAGGCTGGACTACCAATCTAGTAGGAGGAAATGTGTCCCATGAACAGGCAAAAGAGTCAGAAACACACCTACTCCCACCATTAGGATTACCACAAAAATCCCAATCTAAAAAAAACCTCAGCTTTTGTGTTGGTAGCCTGGCTAATTCTCATGAAGGCTCAATGATTGCTCTTTCAGGGACTGTGAGCTTCTTTGATTCTTGCTAATTTGGTTATGTGGGCCTTGATCTCTTGCTGTCCTTTATCCCTCGATATACTAAAATCTTTCCTCTCCCTTTTCTGGGAGGTGGTAAGAGCTCCAACTAATGTGTGGCTGTTGATATTTGCATCTACTCTCATCAGCTGGTGAAGGAAGACTCTGATAAAGAATGAGGTAGTCACTGACCTATGAGTATAGGGAAATATCATAATGAATCATTTCATTAACTAATTAATTAGTTAATTAGCTAATTAATTAATTATTTTTTGCCAATGTTCGTAGGTTCCTTCTTAGGACTCTGAGCTGCAGCATCCTTGCCATCTAGGCAGTGTCAGCCATCAGCCACTGGCTCCCTCTGTTGGTTTGACCTTAAGTAAGTCCAAACATTTTTTGGCCACACCCACAAACTTTGAAAAACCACTGCCCCAGAGCATTCCAGGCAGAACAGTTTGAAGGTTGAAGAGTTTGTGCCTTCTTTGGTGTTCTAGTCTTACTGCTTGGAAATTAACCTGGTTATGTAAGATGATCAGTCATTTTAAAATATGTATCCTCTATTGAATGGAGACCTCATGAGGGTAACCTTCATAGATCTAGGATGTTTCCATTGCACTGAGTTTCCACATTGCCTTCTAAACACTCAGCTACTCCAGTAGTCTCTCCCATACTCTCTCAATTTTCTCTCCCTCCCTGAACAGATCCTTCCTATTCTGATCCTTAATTGTTCCCTTTGCACTGAACCCTTTCAAATTCTCTTGTCTTTACTTCCCTAGTGCTTGAATAACTATTGTTCTCTTCTTATGCCTTGCTGGGTTATGGTCATAGTGCTTCATGTGTGCAAGTTAAACACAGGACTACATGCTTTGGTGATGATATTCTTATTGATTGGCTGATTTTTCTGTGTGTTAACGTTTCATATCATATATTGCTGGAAAATGTGAGAGCACTTTCATATAGTGAGGATAAGGAAATCAAAAGAAAAGAGCAGCAGCAGTAACAATAACAACAAAAGTAAAATCTATGATGCCTGACTCCCCTCAGATATCTCTGCACATTGTCCTTGAAGGAAACATCCACATTTTATTATGCATTTGATTCTTGGATACAATTCCATGTAAAATTATAGTTTTTCATGGTGAATATTGGGTTATTTCATGTCTTCCTTTTTGAGGTCTTCGATTTGTACTCTTATTTTCTGTGTTCTAAAAACATGGAAAACATAAGAGACAACCACTCTTTCCTTGAAAAGACAGCACATTTTAGAGAATGTGGCCTTAGCATAATTGTGTGAGGCACCAGGGGGCAGGTTTTGAGAAGGTACCTGACAGATTAAGCTCTGGTGAGAAATAATTTGAAAATGAATAGCAAAGGGGCAATAAATTAAGGGGTGGGAATTTCACTGTGCTATTTGATTCTGGCTAGTAAAATATTATCAACACTTTGGCAATATTAAGACAATACATTACAAAATCACAGCATTAAGGATCTTTTGTCATCATTTCCTAAGCTCCAGGACACTGTGATGACACAACTTGGAGTCTACAAGAACAAGAGGACACTTTCACCCAACTACACAAATGAACAGGAAGACTAAGGCAAACATTTTCTCTAACCACTTCCAGACCATATCAGGACTAACATGTCCTTCTTTCATGTTTTTTTTTGTTTGTTTGTTCTATTTTGTTTGAGTCAGAATCTCACTACTTCACCCTATTTGACCTGGTATATCCTATATGTAGTACAAACACTTATGACTAACCATGGAATGTTCTTCCGTATTTTCTTTCTGGTTCTCAGTCTCCCTCCCTTCTTCCCTCACTTCTTTAATGTTTATCTCTCTCCCTCCCTCTATCTCAGTCTCCCTCTATCTTCCCATTTCCCTCTCCTCCCTCCATCTATCTTCCTCTATCTTCTTTCCTCCTTCTCCCTTCCTCTGTCTCTTACTCTATCACCCACCCCCATTTTATAATTTTGGGTAAAAAAAAATGAGTCTTCTGTCCAATGATATTCAGCGAACTGAATGTCACAAACTGCACATATCAGTGACAGTGTTCCAAAGCATGTTAAGTTTGATTATTACTATTTTCAATTCCTTATGTTGTCAAATCCAATTTTGATACTTATTGATGTTATTTCTTCTCCCTATGAAGATTTATATTTTTCTGTGGTTGTATGCACCTTTCTCTTTCCCTATAATTTCTTGTTCTGTCATACTGGGCATCATTCTGTATCTAAATATTTGTTAAGGTTCTTGTGTTCAGACTTCAAATGATAAGAAACAACAATGATTAGAAAAAATTTAATGCTCTTAAATTCTTGGCTCTACTGGAGACTAGTTAATTTTATTTAATTAAAATTTAGTATTTAAAAATTTCCACAAAGAGCCTGGAGAGATGGTTCAGCAGTCACTTACACCGACTGCTCTTCCAGAAGTCATGATTCAATTCCCAGCAACCACATGATGGTACATAGCCATCTAAAATGTGATCTGATGTCCTCTTCTTGTATGTCTGCAGAGAGTGGTAGTGTATTCACCTATATTAAATAAATAAATAAACCTTTAAAAACTAAAAATTTCAGAAAGTGTATATGTAAATATGTATAACTTAACTTTCACCTTGTTACCGTTTCAAAAATTGAAGAAAGTAATACTATATTTTTATCTGGAACAGAGAGTTTAGTTATAATTTATAATATATTTATAATGTATAGTTTATGGAACTAAAGACAAAAATATGAGTTTCCCTCTAGTTAAATAATGGAAAATAGAAACTACTGTAAAGAGATTGAGTGTAAAATTAAGCATGGAATTATGGAAAGGCACTGGCAACTGCATCTTGACTTTTGAGTAGTTGAAATTGTCATGTAGAACTGAGTGATCAATTTGACAACAAGCACAGAAATTCTTTGGACCAACCTGTGATTATTCTATGAACCAACCTGTGATTATTGCTCTGAACACAAAGTATAACAGCCAAAATCTGTGAGTTCAAATTTCAGTGTGTTCCATTCTGTGCATAGGAAGGAGTTGGAGCATCAGCAATTAATGAATTGGCCTATAATCACAGGAGAAACAATAATAACAACAGTAAGACTAGAAGCAAGGGGTGTAGAGGCAAAATCTCAGAGGCCTTTGCTCAATTCAGCTCCATTCAGCAGGAGTCTGAAGTGAGACTTTTACAACATGAACACCTGAGAAGGATGGCCTAGGGCTTCAAAGTTATGAGAAACTACTCAATGGGTTATCAGAATTGATCACAGATGGGAAAAGAGGAAGTTATTTAGAAAAGTAGCCATAATGAGCACTAGTAGGACATTTTAGTGATTTTTTTAAATTTATTGAAAATTATCTTCATTTTCATGCAATTCTCAAAAGACAGAATACACTTTTTAGTAAAAGGTACTATGTAGGATAGAAACTGGAAATGTGTGGTCTTGCCCAAGGGGGCATGGTAGATATTTAGGTAAAAAAAATAGGTAGGGAGAAGGACCTAAGGAAAAGCCTGTCTGACTTCCTCATGTAATGTGAATGAACTTGAATGTGGCAGGACTGGAGAAATCATCACAGTCTATTGTATCTTCATTCTCAAAAGATAGCATGTGATTCTGCCAAGTGTCTCTCAGCTCAAGGCCTTCCCAGCACTTTTACACCCTCAAAGATGAGTTAAGCAATTAATGGATCAGAAATAGGAATAAAAATTCTGAACTCATGGGAGGTAATAAGAATAGAATCTAATGAAAATCTCTATCTGTGATAGGATGACTGGGACTGAGTCAGCGAGTACCCTGTTGCTGAAATTTTATCACCTAGGGCTATAAAAGTCCTCTGTCATTTATCTACTAAGTGAATTTCAAATATAGTATGTCTCCATGGAGTTATTAATTCGCACTCTTCACACCCATACTTATTTTTGTTTTAGTTGCTTCTGGCTACCAAAAATAAAACAAAATAAAACAAAACTAAACAAAATGCAAGAAAATGAATAAAGAAAACCAGAGAATCCCACAGACTAGGTAGCTACAATGCAGAACTTCATTTTAATATGTGTTATAGGATCAAATGTCAGGATTACCATGGGAAAAAGTTTTGCTTCTGCAGAGGCCACAATAGTTAGGTTCCACAGTGTTATTTATCGCTGTTTTCCTTTATGTAGGTTCATCTATATTGTTCTGTCTTCAAACGTCAGTTTTTTACAAGGACCATTCAGAATAGGTTATATCTCTCCTAAAATTCATGAATTTTTATCACTTCTCCAAAACTCTGCGACCAAAGACAATAAGGTTTTGGGTATTGTTCAGATCATATCTTCTTTTTCATCTTGACTCTGTTAATCATAATTATTTTTAGCCTGTTATAAGTCATTTAAATTGTTATTAAAATAGGTATGGTTCCTTTTCAAATATATTTGGTATTACCTTCAAAAAACATCCTAGGTAAGATCATTTGTATAGTCTGTATTTTATGTCCATATCCAGAAATTTTTCTCACCCCCAGGAAGTTTGATCTCATTTGTCCCTTCAATTACTACTCTTAACTGCTCCCCTCACAAGAGCCAGAGTAGTCCTTTGTAAGCAATATTAAAAAAATATTTGGTTCTAGCTTAAAATCTGTCTCAAACTTCAGCTCTGCAGAGGACCTCATGTACCTCTGTTTTGGAAGAGTTTTGCAATTCAAATGTATCAAAATTCATTCTTCCCCAATGTGGTTAGAATTTGAAGTGAGGTTTACAATGGTGATCAGTGAGAGCACATCTTAGCCTGTTTTGACAGGGAGTAAATTATACCAGGTCCTGGTGCTCTTGGAAGAATTTTTGTCTAAGTGCATTGACAAAACATTTCAGGATTATCAGTAATAATAAAAAGTCCCTCATAATTTAACTATTATCATAGGATATGTATGATAATGAAGAGGCAGGTATAAAATTTAAGGTCACTTTTGGATACATAGTGGCCAGTATGGGACACATGATACCTTGTCTCAGAAAAAAAGCAGCAAAAAAGCAAGCAACAACCAAACAAAAATAAACAGACTACATTAATTTATAAAATTAGTAGTGAAATAAGGCATTATATTAGGTTCCAGTGACAGTCAGGGGCTTAGCGCCCAATATCCCAACATGGATAGAAGAGATGGGCATGAAATTCCATTTCTATATGTAGAGTTATTAGCAGCTCCTAACTTCTTAGAAAGGAAGGATTCATTTTTATCTAAGAATTTAGACATTGATAAGTTACAATTCAGCATTAGAAAACTCAATATTGGGGAACACTTCCACAGTACAAATTGGACTTATTATTTTCTCTCATCTCTCCCTCTCCCTCTCCCTCTCCCTCTCCCTCTCCCTCTCCCTCTCCCTCTCTCTCTCTCTCTCTCTCTCTCTCTCTCTCTCTCTCTCTCTCTCTCACACACACACACACACACACACACACACACACATGCACACACCTGCAATGGAAGATTATTATTAGAAAGAATAGAGGAAGATAGATACAGAGATATATAAGAAAAAACTAAAAGCCATTATTTAGTATGATTAAAAAATACAAAATAAAAAGCATCAGAAAAAGAATAGAATGCTATTTTCAGGATTCTGTTTAGAAATGGACATCACCACCTGAAGCTTAAAAATTTAGCACTACACTAATGAACATACAAGTGGAATGATTAAGTTTCAAAAAAGAGCACATAAAATTAAAATATTGCAAGTTGGCTGTATAGTATGGAAATTAGATTAGAGGGCAAAGGGGGTAAATTGATCACAGATAAAACTCCACAACATAAATGTTTGGGCTACTCAAATAAAAATCAACATTGTAATCTGATTTCTCTATGTTTCTTGAGATTAGAAGTGATATTTTTCTTTCATGATATGTTGCCACCTTGATCTATTGCTGACACTGAAAAAGCCAAGAGTGACATTTGCAGAAAATACCATAGTCTTGGTCTTGCAGGACACATAGGCCAAGGTCAGGGCTGACTTCCATTAGGATTTCTTACAGGAACACTCAGGATGAGACATACAGCCTGCTTCGTCCCTCTGCTTTGTCTCTTTAGCATCGCACATGATAATCTCCATGGAGTACTGAATAATAGAGATACTTGCTTTTACTGAATTATTTGGAATAAATGAGAAAAGTATGAACATTCAATGGCTAGATTTAATAAAACAGAGAACAGAAAAGGACCACCAGACTTTGTATCCAAAGAGGAGTCTCTTTACACATAATATATTTTGTTCCAAATTAAGAATGCAAATAAGGTTGGTAAGGTAATATTACCAATTGCATTAGAAGGTTAAATACAGGGATTATTCCACAATAAATGTAATATAGAGAAAAATTATATTAATTCGGGTTAAACAATACCAACAAACTATTTTCACAAGGAAAGTGAAGAATAACCAGAATTAGGATTCAGTGGAATATCCTCTGCCCAGGAGTGGTATAGCTCACTCTTCAGAAAGAAGTATTTCCAAATTTTTGAGGAACCACTAGATTGAGTTGCACCAGTTTGCAATTTCACCAGCAATGGAGGAATATTCCTGTTTCTCCACATCCTTTTCAGCATGTGCTGTCACTTGAGATTTTGATATTTGCCATTCTGATAGGTAAAAGGTGGAATCTCAGGGTAATTTCTATTTGCATTTCCATGATGACTAAGAATGTTGGAAATTTCTTTAAGTGCTTTTTGGCCATTTGAGAATCCTCTATTGAGAATTTTATGGATTTTTTCATTTACATTTCAAATGTTATCCTGTTTCACAGTACACCCCCAGAAACCCACTATCCCATCCCCCTCCCCCTGCTTCTATGAGGGTGCTCCCCCAACTACTCACCTACTCCTCCCTCCCCACCCTTGAATTCCCCTACACTGGGGCATCAAGCCTTCACAGGACCAAGGACCTCTTCTCCCATTGATACCCAACAAGGCCATCCTCTGCTAGATATGCAGATAGAGTCAAGGGTCCCTCCTCATGTACTCTTTGGTTGGTGGCTTAGACCCTGGGAGCCCTGGGGACTCTGGTTATTTGATATTGTTGTTCTCCCTATGGGGTTGAATACCCTTTCAGCTCCTTCAATCTTTTGTTTAATTACTCCATTGGGGACCCTGTGCTAAGTCCAATGGTTGGCTACAAGCATCCGCATCTGTATTTGTCAGGTTCTGGCTGAGCATCTCAGGAAACATCCATATCATGTATATATGGCACACTTCCAGACAGATCTCACCAGCAACAAGTCTTATTTGGAAGGTTTTATTGTTAGATGTGGCCTCTGAAGAGGTAAGAGAGAAAAAGAAGAAGAAGAAGAAGAAGAAGAAGAAGAAGAAGAAGAAGAAGAAGAAGAAGAAGAAGAAGAAGAAGAAGAAAGAGGAGGAGGGAGAGGAGGAGGAGGAAGAAAAGGAGGAGGAAAAAAGAAGGAGGAAGAGGAGGAGGAGGAGGAAGAAGAAGAGGAAGAAGAAGAAGATGAAGAAGAAGAAGAAGAAGAAGAAGAAGAAGAAGAAGAAGAAGAAGAAGAAGAAGAAAAAGAAGAAGAAGAAGAAGAAGAGAAAAGGGGGGCTATGGGTTTGGGCATGTGCCTTTTATGTGGGCCATGACACATGTGACACATGCACAAAAGAATGTGCAGTGGATGCCATGGAAATAGACACAGATGAGGCAATGTAACCTAGAGATGATGTGACTCCTCACTTGTTCAGGACCTGGCTATGAAGAGCTTCTGTGTATACACAGATGCACTTGATGCTAACATTCCTCTCTTTTTCTTATCATAAAGAGAGGGGGAAAGGGGGATCTATGGTGAGGCATGTATAGGGACATCAGATCTCTTCAACTGTTTCCTACTGTCTAGGAGCATCATCAGTTTTGGGGTGTAGCTGACCCTCACCATAAGGGCACATTCTATAGTTATTCACATCAGGCTTGTCTGTGGACAGTGGCTAGCAATCCTGCAAAGGGAACTGATTATTTGGTTAGAATTGTTTTTTAAAGAAAAAATGTCCTTTGAGGAACGATGCTAGAAATATTTAAAAACACCTGCAAGTTCCACACTAAGGCTGGCAGCTCTGCCCCAACATGTCCTGTGTTCTCAGTCTGTAGCCCTTGCAGTGACCAATCACTGTGTTCTTAGCTCTGGCTTGCTTTCCCATAAAGATGCTAGTTCTTTCTTAGCCATAAACCCCTGTATTCAGTGGTCCCACATAACCAAGTTGAACTGCCAAGTTTCTATGTTCCATCCAGCTACATTCTGCCTGGGCAAGTTCCTGCCAAGCTACTCTCTGCCCACCAACTTACTGGTGAGATTAGAGCTCCCAAGTTACCTTCTCTGCCACACCAGTCCCATGCAATGACCATTTACCCCAAGGTCAGCTGCCATAACACCCAGCAGCCCAGTAGGAACAATCTCTAGAATTTTACAATTAACCAAAAATATTTGTATATCAAAAAATTCTCAATTCACAAGATGCCAATACAATAATTTCAGAACTAATTGATAATGATAAAAGCTACCCATCTAGATTAGAGAAATTATCCCAATTATTCTAATCTTTATGATATTGTAACTAACTGTAGTTAACTAAAGCCATGCTGGTTCAGGCTTTTTTTCTCCATCTGCCTCCACCTTGGCTTAGCCTATCTTTGGTAATGTCTCTGTCTCTCAACTCTTAGCTCTGACTTTATTTTTTTCCCAATTACAGGCCTCCTGCTGCACTAATATTTTAATGTGATTGGACAGGAAAACTCCTGTCATAGAGGAATGTGGAAGCAAGCTTAATGAGGCAGAGAGCAATGAGTAGAGACAGAAAAATGAGAAGAGAATTACGAAGGAGAGTATCCTTTTTCATAGAGTGTTTTAAAAAAATCCAGGAATTTTAGGATTCACACTGTTCTCTGCATTTTTGCATGTCTTATTGTAGCTGCTGGATTTTCTTTCTCACTATTCAAGACTTGTTGATATAGAAGTGGATTCTTCTTGGAGAAAAAGGCAAAGACCACTTTCTTTTGCTGTAAGAACGTCTATTCCATGCCATTTTGGAAATATCACTTCTGCTAGGGAATCAATCTGTTTTTGGAGGGAAAGAAAAATCTGGGTCACTTCTTGAAGACAATTGTATTGTATAAGATTAGGGAGGTAGTCATCCCGGCCTTCCAGTACCAGTACCTAAAGTTATTCCCAAAGTAATGAGGAATGGCACAATTTGAAATGATCTCATGCTATGTTCGGAAAGAATTGTGTCTATAACCAGGATTTGTAGAGGCTCTTTTCTTTTCTTTTATTTATTTATTTATTTATTTACTTATTTATTGATTTATTTATTTATTTTAATTTACATTCCAAATCATTTCCCCTATCCAGTTTCCTCCCTCCCCGAAAGACCCATAAGCCCCCTTCCCTCCCTCTTTTCTCCATTCAACCCCCTCTCGTTTCTCTGTCCTGGCGTTCCCCTACATCCAGTCTTTCCAGGACCAGGAGTCTCTCCTTCCATCTTCTTAGAAATCTATTGATATGCAGATTGTGTCTAGGGTATTCCAAGATTCTGGGTCAATATCCCCTTATCAGTGACTGCATACCATGTGTGTTCTTTTGTGATTGCGTTACCTCACTAAGGATGATATTTTCAAGATCTGACCATTTGCCTAGGAATTTCGTGAATTCATTGTTTTTAATTGCAGAGTAGTATTCCATTGTGTAGATATACCACATCTTCTGAATCCATTCCTCCGTTGAGGGACATCTGGGTTCTTTCCAGCTTCTGGCTATTATAAATAAGGCTGCTATGAACATAGTGGAGCATTTGTCCTTATTGCATGCAGGTAAAGCCTCTGAGTATATGCCCAGGAGTGGTATAGCCGGATCCTCCGGGAGTGTCATGCCCAGTTTTCTGAGGAACCGCCAGACTGCTTTCCAGAGTGGTTGTACCAGCTTGCAATTCCACGAGCAGTGGAGGAGTGTTCCTCTTTCTCCACATCCTCGCCAACAACTGCTGTCTCCTGTGTTTTTGATCTTAGCCATCCTGACTGGTGTGAGATGGAATCTCAGGGTTGTTTTGATTTGCATTTCCCTAATAACTAAGGATGATGAACATCTCTTTAGGTACTTCCCAGCCATTAGATATTCTTCAGGTGAGAACTCTTTGTTTAGCTCTGTACCCCATTTTTTAATAGGGTTACTTGCCTCTCTGGAGTTTAACTTCTTGAGTTCTTTGTATATATTGGATATTAGCCTTCTGTCGGATGTAAGGTTGGTAAAGATCATTTCCCAGTTAGTTGGTTGTCGCTTTGTCTTTTTGACAGTGTCTTTTGCCTTGCAAAAACTTTGTAATTTAATGAGGTCCCATTTGTCTATTCTTGATCTTAGAGCATAAGCTATTGGAGTTCTGTTCAGGAAATTCTCCCCTGTGCCCATATGTTCAAGGTTCTTCTTTAGTTTCCCTTCTATTAGTTTCAGTGTGTCTGGTTTTATGTGGAGATCCTTGATCCACTTAGAATTGAGCTTAGTGCAAGGAGATAAGAATGGGTCAATTTGCATTCTTCTGCATGTTGACCTCCAACTGAGCCAGCACCATTTGTTGAAAAGGCTATCTTTTTTCCACTGGATGGTTTTAGCTCCTTTGTCAAAGATCAAGTGACCCTAGGAGTGTGGATTCATTTCTGGGTCTTCAATTCTGTTCCATTGATCTACATGTCTGTTACTGTACCAATACCATGCGGTTTTTAACACTATTGCTCTGTAGTACAGCTTGAGGTCCGGGATACTGATTCCGCCAGAGGTTCTTTTACTCTTGAGAATAGTTTTAGCTATTCTGGGTTTTCTGTTATTCCAGATGAATTTTTGAATTGCTCTTTCTAACTCTATGAAGAATTGAGTTGGGATTTTGATGGGGATTGCATTGAATCTGTGTATTACTTTTGGTAAGATGCTCATTTTTACTATATTAATCCTGCCAATCCATGAGCATGGCAGATTTTTCCATCTTCTGAGGTCTTCTTCAATTTCTTTCTTCAGAGACTTGAAGTTCTGGTCATACAGATCTTTCACTTGTTTGGTTAGAGTCATGCCAAGATACTTAATATGGTTTGTGGCTATCGTGAAGGGTATTATTTCTCTTACTTCTTTCTCAGCCTGCTTATCCTTTGAGTATAGGAAGTCTACTGACTTGCTTGAGTTGATTTTATATCCGGCCACTTTGCTGAAGTCGTTTATCAGCTGTAGGAGTTCTCTGGTGGAGTTCTTTGGGTCGCTTATGTATACTATCATATCGTCTGCAAATAGTGATAGTTTGACTTCTTCCTTTTCAATTTGTATCCCTTTGAACTCTTTTTGTTGTCTAATTTCTCTAGCTAGAACTTCAAGTACTATATTCAAAAGATAGGGAGAGAGAGGGCAGCCTTGTCTAGTCCCTTATTTTAGTGGAATTGCTTCAAGTTTCTCTCCATTTAGATTGATGCTGGCTACCGATTTGCTGTAAATTGCTTTTACTATGTTTAGATATGGGCCTCGTATTCCTGATTTTTCCAAGACCTTTAGCATGAAAGGATGCTGAATTTTGTCAAATGCTTTCTCAGCATCTAATGAGATGACCATGTGATTTTTTTCTTTGAGATTGTTTATGTAGTTGATTACATTGATGGATTTCCTTATATTGAGCCATCCCTGCATCCCTGGGATGAAGCCTACTTGATCATAGTGAATTATCGTTTTGATGTGTTCTTGGATTCAGTTGACAAGAATTTTATTGAGTATTTTTGCATCAATATTCAAAAGAGTGATTGGCCTGAGATTCTCTTTCTTTGTCGGATCTTTGTGTTCTTTTGGTCTTAGTGTAATTGTGGCTTCATAGAACGAGTTGGGTAGTGTTCCTTCTGTTTTTATTTTGTGGAACAGTTTGAAGAGCATTGGTGTTTGGTATTCCTTGAAGGTCTGATAGAATTCTGCACTAAAACCATCTAGACCTCTGCTTTTTTTTGTTGGAAGACTTCCAATGACGACTTCTATTTCTTCAAGGGTTATAGGACGGTTTAGATGGTCTATTTGATCCTGATTTAAATTTGGTATTTGGTATCTGTCTAGGAAATTGTCCTTTTTCCCGAGATTTTCTAGTTGTGTTGAATACAGGTTTTTGTAGTAGGATCTGATGATTTTTTGAATTTACTCAGTTTCTGTTGTTAGCTCTCCCTTTTCATTTCTGATTTTATTAATTTGGATACTGTCTCTGTGCCCTCTGGTTAGTCTGGCTAAGGACTTATCTATCTTGTTGATTTTTTCAAAGAACCAACTCCTCGTTTTGTTGATTCTTTGTATGGTTTTATTTGTTTCTACTTGATTGATTTCAGCCCTGAGTTTGATGATGTCCTGCCTTCTACTCCTCTTTGGTGTATTGGCTTCTTTTTGTTCCAGGGCTTTCAGGTGTGCCATTAAGCTGTTAGTGTATGCTGTCTCCCGTTTTTTTTTGGCGGCACTCAGGGCTATGAATTTTCCTCTTAGCACTGCTTTCATTGTGTCCCACAAATTAGGGTATGTTGTGCCTTCATTTTCGTTAAATTTTAAAAAGTCTTTGATTTCTTTCTTTATTTCCTTCTTGACAAAGTTATCATTGAGTAGAGCATTGCTAAGCCTCCATGTGTATGTGGGTTTTCTGTTGTTTTTGTTGCCATTGAAGACCACCCTTATTCCATAGTGATCTGATAGGAGGCATGGGATTAGTTCTATCTTCTTTTTTCTGTTGAGGTATGATTTGTGACAATTATATGGTCGATTTTGGAGAGGGTACCATGAGGTGCAGAGAAGAAGGTGTATTCTTTAGCTATAGGATGAAATGTTCTATATATATCTGTTGTTCCATTTGGTCCAAGGCTTCAATTAGATTCACTGTGTCCCTGTTTAGTTTCTGCTTTCCTGAACAGTCCATTTCAGAGAGCAGGGTGTTGAAATCACGCATTATTATTGTGTGAGGAGTGTTGTGTGCTTTGAGCTTTAGTAATTTTCTTTTACGAATGAGAGTGCCCTTGCATTTGGAGCATAGATATTCAGAATTGAGAGTTCTTCTTGGTGGATTTTTCCTTTGATCATTATGTAGTGTCCTTCTGTGACTTTTTCCATGACTTTAGGTTGAAAGTCAGTTTTGTCTGATATTAGGATGGCTACTCCGGCTCATTTCCTTGGACCATTTGCTTTTAAAATTGTTTTCCAGCCTTTTACTCTGAGGTAGTGTTTGTCTTTGACACTGAGGTGCGTTTCCTGCATGCTGCAAAATGCTTGGTCCTGTTTACGTATCCAGTCTGTTAGTCTATGTCTTTTTATTGGGGAATTGAGACCATTGATATTAAGAGAGATTTAGGAATATTGACTATTGCCACCTGCTATTCTTGATGCTATCTTTATGTTTGAGAGGATATCTACTTTTGGGTTTGGTGCAAGAAGGTTACTATCTCGCTTTTTCCCGGGTATTGTTTCTCTCCTTGTATTGGCGGTTTCCACCTATTATCCTTTGTAGGGCTAGGTTTGTGGAAAGATATTATGAAAATTTGATTTTATCATGGAATATCTTGGACTCTCCATCTATGGTGATTGAGAGTTTTGCTGGGTATAGTAGTCTCGGCTGGCATTTGTGCTCTCTTAGTGTCTGCATGAGATCTGCCCAGGATCTTCTGGCTTTCATAGTCTCTGGTGAGAAGTTTGATGTGATTCGGATAAGTCTTCCTTTGTATGTTACTTGGCCCTTTTCTCTTACTGCTTTTAATATTCTTTCTTTGTTTAGTACATTTGGTGTTTTGATTATTATGTGATGGAGGTATTTCTGTTCTGGTCCAGTCTGTTTGGAGTTCTGTAGGCTTCTTGTACGTTCATCGGCATTTCTTTCTTTAGGTTAGGGAAGTTTTCCTCGATAATTCTGTTGAAGATGTTTACTGGCCTTTTAAGTTGCAAATCTTCACTCTCATCTATACCTATAATCCTTAGGTTTGGTCTTCTCATTGTGTCCTGGATTTCCTGGATGTTTTGGGTTACACGTTTTTTTTTTTTTTTTTCATTTTCTTTGACTGTTGAGTCGATGCTTTCTATGGTATCTTCAGCACCTGAGATTCTTTCTCCCATCTCTTGTATTCTATTGTTGATGTCTACATCTATGACTCTTGATTTCTTCCCAAGGTTTTCTATCTCCAAAGTTGTCTCCCTTTGTGATTTCTTAGTTGTTTCTACTTCCTTTTTTAGATCCTGGATGGATTTGCTGAGATCCTTCACTTGTTTGTTTGTATTTTCCTGTATTTCTTTAATGTATTTTTGCATTACCTTTTTCAGGATTTATGCCTGTTGACCCAAGTTCTCCTGCATTTCTCTGAGCGATTTTTGTGTTTCCTCCTCATGGGATTCCATCTGTTGATCCATCGTCTCCTGCAATTCTTCAAGCTGTTCTCATGTTTCCTTTGTAAGGGCATCTATCCGTTGATTCATTTCTTTAAGCAATTTTTGTGTTGCCTCCCTATGGGCACTCGTCTGTTACCCATATTCTTCTGCATTTCTTTATGCAATTTTTGTGATTCCTTTGAAATTGCATCTACCCGTTGATTCATTTCTTTAAGCGATTTTTGTGTTGCTTCCTTGTGGGCCTCCATCTTTTGATCCATGTTCTCCTGCATTTCTCTAAGCAATTTTTGTGTTTCCTTTGTAAGGGCTTCTAACCGTTGATTCATGGTCTCCTTTCATTCTTTATTAGATTTATTTGTGTCCTTCTTGTGATCCTCTAATAGCATCATGAGAAGTGATTTTAAATCCCGATCTTGTCTCTCGGGTGTTGTGGGGTCTCCAGGACTTGCTGCTGTTGGAGAGTTGGGTTCGGATGGTGCCATATGACTTTGATTTCTGTTAGTAACGTTCCTACGTTTGCCTTTTGCCATCTGGTTACCTCTGATGTTAATTGGTCCTGCTGTCACTGGCTGTTGGTTTGACCTCCTGTGAGCCTGCAAAGCTATTTCTGCCCCCCTGGATTACCAGGATTCTCCTGGCACCGATTTCTGGGGCCTGCCCTGCTCCTGAGTGACTTTGGAGCCCTGATGTGCCTTGCCCCAAGTGATGTTATATTGGGGAGTCCCTGCACATCCAAAGGCTCAGCGTAGTGGATTCCTGTAGCAGAGGTCGCCAAAGGGAGGCTGGTAGGCTCCTGCCCTCTGCAGGGGTGTGCGATCTCTCCCGGAGTGGGGGTGAGGGGACGTCCCTCTGCAAGGCAGAAGTCCCACAGCAGAGCTGGCGTGCTGGTTACTGCAGATCTGCCCAGCTCTTGGGAGCAGGGTACACACAAGCCGCCCGAGACCCAAGCGATATTATGCCTGCTGTCTACGAGCCTGGCAGTCCCAACTACCTGGCCACTGGAGCAAAGATGGTGGAGTGCATTCTGCACTCTCTCGGTGGTGCAGGTCACCCTGCAGAGGGGATGGTCTACAGCAGATCTGGCGCCCACACGACCACAGCTCTTTCCCGTTCTTGGGAACAGACAGAAGCCCCAACAGGCCATGTCCCAAGTGATGTTATAATGGGGAGAACCTGGATACCTGTCTCTTCATTGCAGTCTACCAGAACAGAAGTCGCCAAAGGGAAGCTGGTAGGCTCCCGCCCAGTGTGGGGCTCCCTCTGCCAGGCAGAAGTCCAACAGCAGAGCTGGCGTGCTGGTTACTGCAGATCTGCCCAGCTCTTGGGAGCAGGGTACACATAAGTCGCCCAAGACCCAAGCGATATTATGCCTGTCTGTCTCCGAGCCTGGCAGACCCAACTCCTTTCTTTTATTTCAATGTATATGTTTGAATTCTTTGTCAAAAATCAAATATTCCAAAGTGTGTGGGTTTATTTCTGTGTCTCCAGTTTGATTCCATTAATCAACTTGTTTATTTCTTTACCACTACCGTGCAGTTTTTATTCATATTTCTTTGTAGTACAGCTTGATATCATCAACGGTGAAACCTCCAGAAGTCTTTTATAGTATAGACGAGTTTTAACTATCTTAAGTATCGTTTGATTTTTATATGAAATTGAGAATTGTTATTTCAATGTCTTTAAAAATAGTGTTGGAATTTTGACAGGAATGGCATTGTACCTCTAGCTTTCTTTTTGTAAGGTGGTAATTTTTGCTATGTTAATCCTTCTGATCCATGAGCTTGGGAGATCTTTCTTCTGTAATCTTCTAGTATCTTCTTCAGTTTCTTTCTCAGGGACTTGAAGTTCATGTCATACAGGTCTTTCACTTGCTTGGCGAGGGTTTTGATTCTTTATTGAGTTGATATATTTTATCCAGCTTCAATGTTAAAGGTGTTTATCAGTTTTAAGAGTTCTTTGGTAGTTTTTAGGGGTATATACATTTTTTATTAGATGTATTCATTATTTATATTTCAAATATTGTCCCATTTCCTGGTTCCTCCCGCACAAAAATCTCCTAACCCATCCCTGATCCCCCTGTTCATCAATCCAACCACTACAAATTTCAATGAGGTAAAAAGCCCTTGAATTTTGGTTGGAATTATTTTCCTATCTTCTAATGTACATGCATTTTTTTTTCAACAGGCCCTCCAAAGAGGCTACTTTCTAGTAACCTTTTGAAGCACCATACCGTCATCAAGATAGTGGATTAGCATGATATCTTCAGGATGAGGAAATGGATCAAGATCCCTTTGAACTAATTTATAATGTAGGGCTGGAGAATTAATATACTTTGAGATAGAAGTGTAAAATTTTACTCCTGGCATTGTCAAATAAAAATAAAATTGCTTTTGTGGGCTTTTTGAACAAATACTTCTAGAAATCACAGGTGAGGTCACTATGTGCTCCATATCAGGGGATATGCTAATCTGTTCAAGAAGAGAAATCACATCTGGTTTATCAAGTGCAATTGTAGACACTTCCTCACTGAGTTAGTCATAGTCAACAGTCATTTTCCATGAATGAATTTTTCACCATGGAATTCTCTGTTTTATATAAAGGCCTGTAGAAAAAAATTTAAAATCCCAGCACAGGGTTTCATCCAACCACAGACCATTTATGTTCCTGGATGAAAAGATACAGACACACACAAAGCCTTTACACCTTACTACCTTAATATGCCTTAAACAGCACAATAGCTGGACAGCTGCCTATTTTACATATTGTTAGAATCTACCTCTTTTCCATAACTGAAGTTATTACTTGCTAGGTTTCATCTGAGTTATTCTTAGCTCCAATTAAGTAGTCCCCTGGCCACCCCTTCTTGGTCCCTAGCTCATGACAGATCTCCTTTCTCAACTCCTGCACATTCCTCTCTATTCCATGGATACTTCTTCATTTCTTTCCCTCTTCTCTTGGTCTCAAACACTGCAGACCTCAACCCCACCTATGTCTCTTCTCCCAACTATTGGTTGCTGTTATCTTTATTTACCAATCATTTTTAACTGGGGACAGGGTCCCTCAGTCCCTTACATGCTAACTCTCTCGTCTTTGAGAAAGTTTATGGGAACCCAAATTAGCATTAGAATGCAAGCAATATTAGTCCAACCCACTATACACTCCAATAAATATATACTGTGATGTGGGAGTAACTATTACCTCTGCAACATTTTAATCCTTGATGCTGTTATTGAATTCTATAATCCCTCTGAGATTGTAAAATTGTTTTGGGTTCACTATTTTCCCTGGTAAAAGCAAATCCAATGGCCTCCATTTGTTGTTTCATACCATTCCTACAGCAGGTGAAATATGTGGGGATTTTCTGTGACTTAGAATTCCTCATAAAAGATTGTGTATGGTTGCAAAAAAAAACTCCTTGAAGGAGTTTGTGGACAGATTGGAATTTTAGTACTGTGGACAGACTGGACTTTGTAGGATCATGTCATTATCTTAGTATCTGGAACATCCATTCCTTGTCCTAGTCTAGAGCTGAACTACCATCTCATGATACTAGATAGGAAAAAATTTAGAAGCTATTAATAGAAATTGACATCTCAGGATAATAAAGAATTCCTATTAAACACTATTAATTTAGCAAGATACTAGATCCCACCAATCCAAGTGCTAAACATGTTGTCAGCTAATGCCTTGCAGCTATAAACAAGCTTCTACTGTGTCAGGGTACACCCCTGTCTCATATGCCTAAAGATTGGGAAAGAACTTTACCAACCCTACATCTGGTAGAGGGCGAATATCCAATATATACAAAGAACTCAAGAAGTTAGACTCCAGAGAAGAAAATAATTCTATTAGAAATGGGGTACAGAGTTAAACAAAAAGTTCTCAACTAAGGAATCTCAAATAACCAAGAAGCACCTACAGAAATGTTCAACATCCCTAGGCATCAGGGAAATGCATATCAAAATGACACTGAGATTCCATCTCCAACCAGCAAGAGTGGCTAAGATCAAAAGCTCAGGTGACAGCATATGCTAGCTAGGATGTAGAGAAAGAGGAACACTCCTCCATTGTTGATGGGATTGCAAGCTGGTACAACTACTCTGGAAATCAGTCTGGCAATTCCTAAGAAAATAGGATAGTTATACCATTCCTGGACACATACCCAAGAGATGCCACAACATATAAAAAGACACTTATTCTAGTATGTTCATGCCAGCCTTATTTATAGCATCCAGAAGCTGGAAACAAACCAAATGTCCCTAAACAGAGGAATGGATACAGAAAATATGGTACATTAACACAATGGAGTACCTCTCAGCTATTAAAAACAATGACTTCATTAAATTTGCAGGCAAAAGGATGGAACTAGAAAATATCATCCTGAGTGAGGTAACCCAGTCAGAAAAGAAAACACATGGTATATACTTGCTGATAAGTGGATATTAGCACAAAAGCTTAGAATACCGGTGATACAACTAACAAACCTTTTGGAGTTCAATATGAAGTAAAACCAAAGTATGGATGCTTAAATCCTTCATAGAAGGGGGAACAAAATAATCATGTGAGGTAAAGGGAGAATGAGATCTGGGAGGAAGAGGCAACCCAATAGGAAGGACAATATCAACCACCCAGACACCTCAGAGTTCCCAGGTCCTAAACGCCAACCAAAGAGTAAAAGTGGAGAGACCCATGCCTCCAGCTGCTTATGTAGCAGAGAAGTGCCTTATCTGGCATTAATAAGAGAGGAGGGCCATTGGTCCTGTGGAGACTAGATGCCCGCAACATAGGGGAATTCTAGGGAGGTGAGACAGGTCAAAGGTGGAGCACCCTAAAAGAAACATGGAGAAAGGGGGGTAGGGTATGAGGGTTGCAGAGGGAAAACTGGGGAGGGCAGAACATTTGAAATGTTAATAAATAAAATAACCAATAAAAAAAGAAATATGACCTAAAAAAAAAGTGAGAGCCTATATAATACATTGCCCAATAAAATTCTGAAAATTTCCTTTTTAAAAAAGAAATTATTAATTGAAATTTAACTTCCCATGATTATAAATCCTATTAAACACTACTAATTTAGCTAATTAATTTAGATAATTAATAATTAATACAATATCTCACCAATCCTAGTGCTAAGAAAGTACTCAGATAACATCATGTGACTATAAACAAGCTTCTACTGTGTCAGGGTACACGCCTCTTTCATATGCCTACTAACTTATCTTAAATTTGCCTTGATTTATATTTTTCTTTGTTCTACAAACCTATAAAACTACTATTTTAACTCAGACTTGTGGGGTAACCACAATCTGTTGCTGAGCCATACTCACTTATGAGGTGAGAGCCAATTCTTTTGTAGACCCTTCCATGTTCTAAGACAAATATCTTAATTAAACATTCTGGAATTCTGGAAATAAGAAGAGCTTGAGTTTGGGGTTACACTGTAAATCAGATGTTATACACCATTCTATCAATCCCCAGACACACATCAGCAAATACTTCAAGTGGAAAACCACGTTTTTGATGTCTCCCAGAATCATTGTCAATTCAAAATCATTATTCACTAGGGCTGGAAAGTTTATAGTTACACAGTGTCTAATCATCCAAATAAAACTGAAGGTTCTTCTTGACAGTAACATAGAATAGTTTATTAATAAAACTCTTGATTCAAGCTTCCCAATGTGTGTGCTAAGAGCATACTGAGAAAGTGCCAGGGATATTTAGAACTGGGCCATTTCTCTTCTAGTAGGAAAATTAGATTTAAATGGTGGATCTACTTAAATAAAACAAATACCCTGACATTAAAAAGTTTTTCATCACCATTAAATAAAGGGATCTCAGGCATACCCTTATCCTTTGAAGTAAGCCATCTTTGGAGAAATACATCAGCAATCACTTGATACCACTCACTTACTTTGGATGTCAATGTTGAATATATAAATCTTGCAGATTTCACTATTCAGCCATGACTACCCTTGTCTTAGGCACCCTGTTGTGTAGTTCTTCATCTATAATCATCTTCCTCAAAGCCCAAAGGAGCAACTGGTCCACCAATATCAGAGTATCAATCTGAGTTTCAAAAGAGTAGCGTCATGAATGTGGCTGTTCCCCCTATAATACACACACCATCTGAGTGATTTGTACACTACCAAATTTATTATCTGTTTCTAGAACACAGATTCTGTGTGGCGACTCTCAAGAATATTTTATGGTTTTTAACTCAATGATGCTTGTGTCTTCCCAATCACAACTAATTTCTCAGCCCCTGTGGATAAGAATAGAGTATTCCAGCAAATAAAAAGTTTCACTTTAGTAGTTCTGGTCTCTTGTTAATAACATCAGCCCCAACTAACCAATACTATGAAATCCTCATTCAATAGCAAATAGCCATGATAGAGACTTTTGACTTCCTCTGAAATTACAAAAGGCAGGCCTCCATCATCCACACTGTTCTCTTAGGTTCCAAGATCCTAGAGAACAGTCCACCAAGATCTCAACATTCAGTGAATATGCTAATTCATAGGTTCAATGTACTTCCACAATCCTTCCGAAATCATTGGGCCAGGTCTCTCAAAGGAATACACCAATACCTACGTGACTTGGCCTCACAATGGATGTGACAAACATCATGATCAGAAGCAAGTTAAAAAGGAAAAGATTCATTTGCCTTATACTTCCATTCGTTAGTCTTTTGTTGGAAGAGATCAGGACAAAAATACAAAGAGGGCAGGAACCTGGAGGCAGGAATTAATCTAGAGGTCGTGGAAGAGTGCTGTTTATTGGTTTGCAATATGTGGCTTGATCATTTGTCTTTCTTTTATTTTTTTTAATTTTTTTATTACCTAAATTCTTCATTTACAATTCAAGTGTTGTCCCCTTTCCTGGTTTGCCCCCCACCCAGAAAGTCCGCAACCCATCCCTGCTCCCACTGCTCACCAATACACCCACTCCTGCTTCCCTGTCCTGGCATTCCCCCATACTGAGGCATTTAGCTTTCTCAGGTCCAAGGGCCTCTCCTCCCTTTGATGTCCAACAAGGCCATCTATCCTCTGCTACAAATGTTGCTGGAGTCATGGTTCCCTCCATGTGTACTCTTCGTTTCATGGTTTAGTCCCTGGGAACTCTGGGTGCACAGGGTGATTCATATTGTTGTTCCTCCTATGGTGCTGCAAACCTCTTCAGCTCCTTGGGTCCTTTCTCTAGCTCCTCCACTGAGGACCTGTGCTCAGTCCAGTCATTGGCTGTGAGCATCCACTTCTGTATTTGTTAGGCACTGTCAGAGCCTCCAAGGTGACAACTATATCAGGCTTCTATCAGCAAGCCCTTGTTGGCATCCACAATAGTGTCTGGGTTTTGTAACTGTATATGGGATAGATCACTGGGTGTGGCAGTCTCTGTATGGTCTTTCCCTCAGTCTCTGCTCCACATTTTGTCACTGTATCTCCTCCTGTGGGTATTTTGTACCCCCTTCTAAGAAGGACCAGAGTAACTATACCTTGTTCTTCCTTCTTCTTAAGCCTCATTTGATTTGTGAATTGTATCTTGGTTATTCCAGGCTTACGGGCTAATAGCCATTTACCAGTGAGTGCCTACCATGCCTGCTCTTTTGTGACTGGGTTACCTCACTCAGGATGATATTTTCTAGTGCTTACTGGTTTGCAATATATGGCTTGCTCATTCTGCTTTCGTTTAGAAGCCAGGACCACAAGCCCAGGATGGCAACATGTAACTCTTTACTTTATATGGTTTGTGGCTATCGTGAAGGGTATCATTTCTCTTACTTCTTTCTCAGCCTGCTTATCCTTTGAGTATAGGAAGGCTACTGACTTGCTTGAGTTGATTTTATATCCGGCCACTTTGCTGAAGTCATTTATCAGCTGTAGGAGTTCTCTGGTGGAGTTCTTTGGGTCGCTTAAGTATACTATCATATCTTCTGCAAATAGTGATAGTTTGACTTCTTCCTTTCCAATTTGTATCCCTTTGACCTCTTTTTGTTGTCTAATTGCTCTAGCTAGAACTTCAAGTACTATATCGAAAAGATATGGAGAGAGAGGGCAGCCTTGTCTAGTCCCTGATTTTAGTGGGATTGCTTCAAGTTTCTCTCCATTTAGATTGATGCTGGCTACCGGTTTGCTGTAAATTGCTTTTACTATGTTTAGATATGGGCCTTGAATTCCTGATCTTTCCAAGACCTGTAGCTTGAAAGGATGCTGAATTTTGTCAAATGCTTTCTCAGCATCTAAAGAGATGACCATGTGTTTTTTTTCTTTGAGATTGTTTCTGTAGTGGATTATATTGATGGATTTCCTTATATTGAACCATCCCTGCATCCCTGGGATGAAGCCTACTTGATCGTGGTGAATGATCGTTTTGATGTGTTCTTGTATTCGGTTGGCAAGAATCTTATTGAGTATTTTTGCATCAATATTCATAAGAGAGATTGGCCTGAGATTCTCTTTCTTTGTCGGATCTTTGTGTGCTTTTGGTATTAGTGTAATTGTGGCTTCATAGAACGAGTTGGGTAGTGTTCCTTCTGTTTCTATTTTGTGGAACAGTTTGAAGAGTATTGGTGTTAGGTCTTCTTTGAAGGTCTGATAGAATTCTGCACTAAAACCATCTGGACCTGTGCTTTTTTTGGTTGGAAGACTTCCAATGACAACTTCTATTTCTTCAGGGCTTATAGGACAGTTTAGATGGTCTATTTGATCCTGATTTAATTTTGGTACTTGGTATCTGTCAAGGAAATTGTCCATTTCCTCAAGATTTTCTAGTTGTGTTGAATACAGGTTTTTGTAGTAGGATCTGATGATTTTTTGAACTTCCTCAGTTTCTGTTGTTATCTCTCCCTTTTCATTTCTCATTTTATTAATTTGGATACTATCTCTGTGCCCTCTGGTTTGTCTGGCTAAGGGCTTATCTATCTTGTTGATTTTCTCAAAGAACCAACTCCTCGTTTTGTTGATTCTTTGTATGGTTTTATTTGTTTCTACTTGATTGATTTCAGCCCTGAATTTGATGATTTCCTGCCTTTTACTCCTCTTTGGTGTATTTGCTTCTTTTTGTTCCAGGGCTTTCAGGTGTGCCATTAAGCTGTTAGTGTATGCTGTCTCCCGTTTCTTTTTGGCGGCACTCAGGGCTATGAATCTTCCTCTTAGCACTGCTTTTATTGTGTCCTATAAATTAGGGTATGTTGTGCCTTCATTTTCATTAACTTTCAAAAAGTCTTTGATTTCTTTCTTTATTTCCATCTTGACCAAGTTATCATTGAGTAGAGCATTGTTCAGCCTCCATGTGTATGTGGGTTTTCTTTTGTTTTTGTTGCCATTGAAGACCACCCTTATTCCATAGTGATCTGATAGGAGGCATGGGATTATTTCTATCTTCTTATATCTGTTGAGGTCTGATTTGTGACCAATTATATGGTCAGTTTTGGAGAAGGTACCATGAGGTGCTGAGAAGAAGGTGTATTCTTTAGCTCTAGGATGAAATGTTCTATATATATCTGTTAGTTCCATTTGGTCCAAGGCTTCAATTAGATTCACTGTGTCCCTGTTTAGTTTCTGCTTTCCTGAATGATCCATTTCAGAGAGCAGGGTGTTGAAGTCACCCACTATTATTGTGTGTGGTGCGATATGTGCTTTCAGTTTTAGTAAATTTTCTTTTACGAATGAGGGTGCCCTTGCATTTGGAGCATAGATATTCAGAATTGAGAGTTCTTGATGGTGGATTTTTCCCTTGATCACTATGTAGTGTCCTTCTGTGTCTTTTTTGATGACTTAGGTTGAAAATCAATTTTATCTGGTAGAGGCTCTTTTCAATGGATATTTTTAATTCAGAGAAAAGTATCACCAATGTGCAAACTCCTTACCAGTATATCAATAATATACTTGAGTGCCACAGAGAATTGAGATGTTTGAAATATAGGGCACTGTGGTAGAGATGAGGTATCCAGACTTATAATTCTGTTGCAGTCTAGGGAGCTTAGCAGTCCTACAGAACATGTCACAGGTGTCTTAAAACAGATTTCCATGGCAAAAAGAGTAAGAGAGAACAAGATATAGCATCATGGCAATATCGGAGTCATAGCAGCTGATAAATGGTAAGGAGGTAAGGTTGCTTGTCAGGGTCACTAGAGAATCTGTAAGTGACAATTGTGAGTTAGTTTCAGGGGTGCACATAGCCAGCAATCTTTAAAGCCATCACATAGGGTAACATTAAGGAGTTGGTAAGCTGAGACCAAGGACTGACACAGAAGGTGCAATGACAGGTTAGTATGATTTATGAGGAGGGATGTCAAAGAATTAAGGATCTTGTAGGAGTAGTTGATTACTTCTTTCTATTTTTCCAATATCTAGAGATTGGATATCTGGGACAAATTTTCTCTGGATATCAACAGCACTTACTAGGGACCAAGATTGCTTTTTATAGTAGAGCTTACCAACAACACCTGTTTCACACCTGGGATTCCATGGGTCGAGAATATAGAAGAAGATCTTGAGTTGTAAATAGAAGTGATTGGCCTGTGGTCCTAACATATGCATATGCCAAGACAAATAAGGGAATCCCCCATGATCATCTGTCCAGTTTTTATAATCTTTTTTTGTCTGGTCAAAGTGTAAGCAAACAAAGAAGTCATAATATTTAGATGGAATTTTGAATATAGGGAAGAGAGCAATCAGTTCCTGGCATCAGGATTTGGATCAGTTTCCTGACACTACTTGCAAAAACCATTTGTAATCATTGTGGGTTTCTCAAACCGCAATTCTCCAGATGTAAGGGGCACCCTAGATGGAAACAAACATCAGATAGAGGATAAGCAAACCCATATCTACTCCAGTGGGCTTAAGTACAAGTGACAAATGAAGTCTCATTTTTCTGGAATTGGGGACAAGGTGGGTAGTCTTGATGTCTTCTGGAGCTTAAGACAGAAGAATGCTGTTGATGTTGATGTATAAGAAGAGTCATTTTGAGGTGGAGGGGTAAAAGCTTTGAGGTGAGACAGTTGGAGCCAATGAGAGAGTCCCTCGAGTTTAGCAGGTGTGGGAGTTACAGGAATTACCTTGAAGGGGCCCTGCCATTTAGGAGAGAGAGTTGAAGGGCAGGGATCTGGAGAAAAGATAAAAACCAGGTCTTCAATGTTGGCTGAATGTGAGTAGAGATTAGTGTGTGGTCATCATAGATGGTGGTCAACAAAGTTCCATAGAAGAGAGTGGAGGTGGAAAGTAATGGTGTAAGTAGGTGATCCAGGAAGGGAGAGCTTTTAGGTGAAAAATCAGGAGTTGGGACCAGACATCCATACATGAGTTCGAAGCATGAGATGAAAAAATGCTGCTTGGGGTAGCTCATAGCCTAAAAAAGAGCCACAGGTAAGAGATTTTCCCAATCGACATGAAATTGCTGTAACAGATTCACAACAGTGGTCATTTCTTTCCATCTTTCCTGAAGACTGAAAGTGATGAGGGATATGAAAATACTAGGGGAGTTGAGGGCTTTAGATACAATTTAAGAAACTTGGAAGGTGAATTCAAGGCCATTGTCTGACTGGAGGGAGACTGGAACTCCAAATCAGGGAATGACCTCTCAAAGAAGAAGATCACAGACTGTCAGATCCCTTTTGTCAGTGGTGGACAATACCTGCAGACACCCTGAGAAGCTGTCCATCAAGACAAAGGGATACTTGGAACTTTTGACAGTGGGCATGTGGGTAAAGTCAAGTTGCCAGTCAGTTCCGGGAAGAAAACCTCTAGCCTAGTGAATGGGCAAAAGGGTGCTCCAATATCTAGAGTTGGAGTCTGATATCTTGCACATTTTGGAAGCCTAGATAGATTTTCAAGTAATGGATTTTAAGAAACATAAGAGCTCAGGAGCAGGGTTTAAATGGGTTTTAAGAAAATAACACAATGCTTGGCTGTTAGGATAAAAGAGCTGGTGAAGATAAGACAAAGTTTGACCAGTGTCAGATGGTGAGAGTATGGATGTGGGTTGTAGTATAAGAATGCCCTGTGGTGGGTGAGACAAGTCTAGATCTATAAGGGTCACAGCTCAAGCTCCCTCATTGGCTCAATTGTTTCCCTTGAAGGCAATAGAGTCATCCATATGCTGGGATATGCAATGGACAATTCAAATAGTGTGGGAACATGGGAGGACTTTAGCATGGCCATACTTTAGTTTTAGTTTGCATTATATACTGATCCTCCTTTTGTCATAAGTAAACCATCCCCCTTCCAGATAGCAGCATGAGACAGGAGGCTATGGAAAGAATATTTAGAGTCTGTATAGATGTTTAGAGATTGTCCCTGTGCCAGTTGAAAGGTACAAGTAAGAGTTATTATTTCAGCCTTTTTCTTAGTAGTATGGGTAGGGAGGGCCTGTGCCTCAACTGCCACTGTGTCTGACACTATCGTGTAGCCAACTCTTCTGGCTCCTTCATGTAAAAAGGAGCTACTATCAATATAGCAGGTATAAATATCCTTGTGCAAATTGCCCTCCTGTATATGTGAAATATGAGTCAATAGTTTCTCCAAGGTTTCAGTGTAGAAGTGAGATAGGCAGTGGTTAGTATTTGATTTAGAAAAAGATTGGAAATATTAAGAGGTGGGCTTGAGAGGAAAGTAAATGTAAAGTCTTTTATTAGTGCTACTTGAATGGACAGAACACTGGATGGAAGTAGATATTGTAAGCCTTTGAATGTTAAAAGCTGTAACAAATTATGAGAGGAGAAGACAGTGATAGACAACCCAAAGGTTAGCTTTTTAGACTCTCTAATAAGGAATTTAGCAGCTGCAGAAGTACATATACAAGGTATCCATTCCTGCATGGCTAGGTTTAGTTTTCTTTTCTTATTTTTGGGCAAGTATGTTACAAGTAAAAAAGGGATTCCTAGTAGGTGGCCTAGTATTCCAAGGGCAAATCCCTCCTTTTTCATTACATCAATAGAAAGAATGGGTCAACTCAAGGAGATATAAGGCTTGGACTTGAAGTAGAGCCTATTGGAACCTTTGAAAAAGCTTGGTAACAAGTTTGAGAAGAGGTTCATGGGTGTGACCTAATGTTGCTTCATATATACAGTGAGAAAGGGGGGGAAGGAAGGAACCAAGGAAAGTAAAAACTAGCTATTTTCAGGAATGATAAAAATCTTTTCCTTTGTAGAGGGAATTGTTAGAGACCGAACCCAAATGTCTTTTTCTCTTTCCACCTCACTCTTGTGCATGTCCAGACTTTAATAAAAAACATGTTAACCCAGAGATACAAGTCATGTCATTTCGTAAGGCACTTCTATTTTTTTCTTACAGTAAAATAAATACAACTATTGATATTTTAGAGTGGAACATGCCTTTCAGTATACCCATTAAGATGGATCATTGTATTGATGCCCTCAACACAATGATCCAACAGTATCTATACTCATCTTCTAGCACTGTGTTTGGGATTCACAATACTTATTTTATGGTTTGGTTGAAGCATTTGAAGAAAAATTAGTGATACTTAAACATGGTTGTTTACTTATTCAGCTGAACTCCACAACATTTTAAAGATATTATTATATATACCTTCAAGATAACCAGTTATACATCCTGTCAAAGTGATTATTACAAATATTACTTTAAAACACGTGAATTGAAAGAAAAAAAGGTTCCCAGATCTTTGCTGCTTCCTTTTAAATTTCAAATCCCCGGAATTGAATGTTACAGAAACTTCTGATTCCTTCATCTAAAGATGTTTCTGGTGATCTTTCAAAGATCTACATCGACTCTGAGAATATTGATGGTACATCAAACATGCATTGAAGCATAAGGTTTGTGATTTGATGAATGAAAAACAGAAACTTTGTAAGAAATACATTTCCACACTTGCACACGGAACTTTTCCTTACTGTTCTGTGGTTCCAGGTTCTAAATGTCAAAAGTGACCGGGACTGTCCAACTTTTTTTTTCTGTACTTTTATGTCTTCCTGGAGAAATAATGTTAATGCTTTATGAGTGTCAGATGACTCACATTTAAAGGCTTATTTCCTGTTTATTCCCAGCAGAGACATTTTACCCACAGATAATTACAGTTTGCAGACTGATGTTTTCTTCTGTACCATGTGTAGAAAGCTGAAGAGTCAGGAAACTGCTGCAACTAGGATTGTTGTAAGAAAGTTGCAAGTGGGAACAAGTCACATTGCAGAATAAGACTCTTTGAGATGCAATCAGAAGAGTTGAACAATATCTTTATGCTATTTAATAATTAGAGTAAGAAGGCAAAAGCAGTTCTCTAAGATATCATGGATAAGGATGGGGTTTGTATGGTAATAAATTTCTATGGTTATAAAGATATATTCAGGTTAATAAAAACTAACTTAGAATTCTGTCCAACAATTTATGTATTTGTTTCTAGAAAAGTTTAAATAAAAACAACATATGTTTCATAAGTAAGGCATGTTTAATAATAAAGTGATATGGCTGGGTCCTCAGGTAGTACTATGTCTAATTTTCTGAGGAACTGCCAAACTGATTTCTAGAGGGGTTTTACCAGCTTACAATCCCACCAGCAATGGAGAAGTGTTTGTCGTTCTCCACATCCTTTCCAGCATCTGCTGTTCCCTGAGATTTTCATCTTAGCCATTCTGACTGGTGTGAGGTAGAATCATAGGGTTATTTTGATTTGCATTTCCTGATAAATGTTCAGGATGCTGAACATTTCATTAGGTGCTTCAGAGCCATTCGAGTTTCCTCAGTTGAGAATTCTCTGTTTAGATATGTACCCCATTTTTAATAGGGTTACTTGATTCTCTGGTGTCTAACTACTTGAATTCTTTGTATACACTGGATATTAACCCTCTATCAGATGTAGGATTTCTAAAATTATTTTCGCAATCTGCAGATTGCTGTTTCATCCTATTGACAGTGTCCTTTGCCTTACAGAAGTTTTTCAGTTTTATGAGGTCCTATTTGTCGATTCTTGTTCTTAGAGCATAAGCCATTGATGTTCTATTCAGTAAATTTTTCCCTATGTCCATGTGTTCAAGGCTCTTCCCAAGTTTCTCCCCAATAAGCTTCAGTGTATCTGGTTTTATGTGAAGGTCCTTGGTCCACTTGGACTTGAGCTTTGTACAAGGAGATAAAAATGGTTCAATTTGCATTTTTATACATGTTGACCTCCAGTTGATCCAGCACCATTTGTTAAAAATGCTGTCTTTTTTCCACTTGATATTTGTAACTCCTTTGTCAAATATCAAGTGACCATAAGTGTGTGGGTTCATTTCTGGGTCTTCGATTCTATTACTTTGATCTTCCTGATTGTCTCTGTACTAATACCATACAGTTTTTATCACTATTGCTCTTTAGTACGGCTTGAGGTCAGGGATGGTGAATCCCCCAGGAGATATTTTGCTGTGGAGAATAGTTTTTGCTACCCTGGGGTTTTTTTTTTTTGTTATTCCAAATATATTTGCAGATTGCTTTTTGTAGAATTGATTTCTAGAAAACCAATTGAAGAACTGATTTTGAATTTTGATGGGGATTGCATTGAACCTGTAGATTGCGTTCTGCAAGATGTCCATTTTTGCTATATTAATCCTGCCAATCCACGGGCATGGGGGAACTTGCTGTCTTCTGAGATCTTTTTCAATTTCTTTCTTCAAAGGCTTGACGTTCTTGTCATACAGATTTTTCACTTGCTTGGTTAGGGTCACACCAAGGTATGCAATATTATTTGTGACTTTTGTCAAGGGTGCCATTTCTCAAATTTCTTTCTCAGCTTGTTTATCTTTTGAGTAGAGGAAGGCTATTGATTTGTTTGAGTTCATTTATATCCCACCACTTAGCTGAAGTTATTTCTCAGCCTTAGGAGTTCTCTGGTGGAATTTACAGGGTTGCTTAAGTATGTGATCATATCCTCTGCAAATAGTGATGTTTTGATTTCTTCCTCTCCAACTTTGTATACCTTTGACCTCCTTTTGTTTTCTAATTGCTCTGGCTAGGATTTCAAGTACTATATTGAATAGTTAGGGAGGGAGGGGTCTGGTCCAAGATTTTAGTGGGATTGCTTCAAGTTTCTCTCCATTTAGTTTGATGTTGGCTACTGGTTTGCTGTATATTGCTTTCACTATGTTTAGGTATGGACATTGAATTCCTGATCGCTCCAACATTTTTATCATATAGGGATGTTGGATTTTGTTAAAACTTTTTCAGTATCTAATGAAATTACCATGTGTTTTTTTTTCTTTAAGATTGGTTATGTAGTGGATTACATTGATAGATTTCCATATATTGAACCACCCCTGCATCCCTGAGATGAAACGTACTGGATCGTGTTTAATTATTATTTTAATGCATTCTTGGATTCAGCTGGCCTGATTTTGTTGAATATTTTTGCATCAATGTTCATACAGGAAATTGGTGTGAAGTTCTCGTTCCTTGTTTGGTCTTTGTTTGGTTTAGGTATAGGCATTATTGTGGCTTCATAGAATGAACTGGGTAGAGATCATTGTATTTCTACTTTGTGTAATAGTTTGAAGAGTATCAGTACTAACTCTTCTTTGAAGATCTGATTGAATTCTGCACTAAATTCACCTGGTCCTGGGCTTTTTTATGTTTGAAGACTATCAACAACTGCTTCTATTTTCTCAGGACTTTTGGACAATTTAGATGGTTTATTTGATCCTATTTTAACATTGGCACCTGGTATGTGTCTAGAAAATTGTCCATTTCATCCAGATTTTCCAGTTTTGTTGAGTATAAACTCTTGTAGAAGGATATGATGATTTTTTTTTGAATTTCCACAGTTTCTGTTGTGATGTCTCCTTTTCTTTTCTAATTTTATTAATTTGGGTAGTGCTTCTTTGCCCTCTGGTTAGTCTGGCTAAGGCTTTATCTGTCTTGTTGATTTTCTCAAAGAACCAGCTCCTGGTATTGTTGATTCTATGTATAATTCTTTTTGTTTCTATTTGGTTGATTTAGGCCCTGAGTTTGATTATTTCCTGCCATCTACTCCTCATGTATGCATTTGCTTCTTTTTGTTCTAGAGCTTTCATGCATCTTGTCAAGCTGCTAGTGTAAGCTCTATCCATTTTCTTTTTGGAGGCACTTAAAACTATGAGTTTTCCTCATAGTACAGCTTTCATTGTGTCCCATAAGTTTTGGTATGACATGTCCTCATTTTCCTTAAATTCTAAAAAGTCTTTAATTTCTTTCTTTATTTCTTCCTTGACCAAGCTATCATTGAGTAGAGCATTGTTCAATGTCCATGTGTATGTGTGTTTTCCATTGTTTGTTTGTTTGTTGTATTAACTTAAGACCAGCCTTAGTCCATGGTGATCTGATAGGGCTCATGGAATTATTTCAATATTCCTGCATCTGTTGAGGCCTGTTTTGTGAACAATTATATGGTCAGTTTTGGAGAAAGTACCACAAGGTGCTCAGAAGAGGGTATATTCTTTTGCTTTAGAATGGAATATTTTATAAATATCTGTTATATAGATTTGACCCATAACTTCAGTTAGTTTCACTGTGTCTTTCTTTAGTATGTGCTTCCATGATTTGCTCATTGTTAAGAGTGGGGAGCTGAACTCTCCCGCTATGATTGTGTGGGGGGCAATGTGTGCTTTAAGCTTTAGTAATGTTTCTTTTATGAATGTGGCTGCCCTTGCATTTGGAGCACATATATTCAAAATTGAAAGCTCATCTTGGTAGATTTTTTCCTTAGACCAGTATGAAGTGTCCCTCCTTATCTTTTTTGACAACTTTTGGTAAAAATTCTATTTTATCCAATATAATAATGGCCACTCTAGCTTCTTTCTTGGGACCATTTGATTGGAAAATTATTTTCCAAACTTTGACTCTGAGATAGTGACTGACTGTCTTTGTCACTGAGGTGGGTTTCTTGTATGCAGCAAAATGTTGGGTCCTGTTTGCATATGCAGTCTGTTAGTATATGTCTTCTTATTGAGGAATTGAGACCATTGATGTTAAGAGATATTAAGGAAAGGTGAATGTTACTTCTTGTTATTTTCATTGTTAAAGGTGGAATTCTGTTTGTGTGGCAATTTTCTTTTTTGCAATTGTTGAAAGATTACTTTATTGTTTTATCTATGGTATAGTTTTTATCCTTGTATTGTTATTTTCCACCCATTTATCTTTGTAGAGCCAGGTTTGTGGAAAACATTGTATAAATTTGTTTGTCATGGAATGTCTTGTTTCCTCTATCTATGGTAATTGAGAATTTTTCTGGGTATAGTAGCCTGGGCTGACATTTATGTTCTCTTAGGGTCTGTATGCGATCTGCCCAGGGTCTTCTAGCTTTCATAGTTTCTGGTGAGAAGTTTGGTGTAATTCTAATATGTCTGCTTTATAGGTTACTTGACTTTTTCCCTTACTGCTTTCAATATTCTTCCTTTGTTTAGTGAATTTAGTGTTTTGATTATTATGTGACAGGACGAATTTCTGTTCTGGTCTAGCCTGTTTGGAGTTCTGTAAGGCTTCTTGTATGTTCATGGGAATCTTTCTTTAGGTTAGGGAAGTTTTCTTCTATAACTTTGTTGAAGATACTTACTGGTCCTTTAAGTTGTAAATTTTCACTCTCTTCAAAAGTTATAATCCTTAGATTTGGTCTTCTCATTGTATCCTGTATGTCCTGGATGGTTTGGGTTACAAGCTTTTTTTCATTTTGCATTTTCTTTGACTGTTGAGTCAATATTTTCTATGGTATCTTCAACTCCTGAGAGTCTTTCTTCTATCTCTTGTATTCTGTTGTTGATATTTGATTTCTTTCCAATGTTTTCTATCTCCAGAGCTGTCTCACTTTGTGATTTCTTTATTGTTTCTACTTCCATTTTTAGATCCTGGATGGTTTTGCTCAGTTCCTTAACTCTTTTTTGTGTGTTTTCTTGTAATTCTTTAAGGGATTTTTGTGTTTCCTCTTTAAGGACTTCTACCTGTTGACCTATGTTCTACTGTGTTTCTTTAAGGAATTCTTGTCTTTCTGTTTTAAGGGCGTCTACCTGTTGACCTGTACTCTCCTGTATTTCTTTAAGGGATTTTTCTATTTCCTATTTAAGGACTTCTACCTGCTGACTCACGTTCACCTGTATTTCTTTAAGGGAATTATTTATGTCCTTCTTGAAGTCCTCTATCAGCAACACGAGATGTGATTTTAAATCTAGCTCTTGCTTTTCCAGTGTGTTGGTGTATCTAGGATTTGCTGTTGTGGGTGAACTGGGTTTGAATGGTGCCATGTTGCCTTGGATTCTGTTGGTAATATTTTTGTGTTTGCCTTTTACCATCTGCTTATCTCTGGTGTTAGCTGATTTTGCTGTCACTGACTGTGGCTTATCTCTCCTGCAAGCCTGTGTATCTGTACTCTTGGGATTCCTCTTCTTTCTGTGCCCACAGCTGTGTAGGCACTCCTGGGAGACTAGCTCTTTTGTGCTCCCAGGCCTCTCCACACACCAAGTGCCCTGAATGTGGCTGGTTCTCTAGGAACTATCAAGAGATCATGTTTTCACTGTGGCAGACCTGGTAAGAGTCTGCCCCAATAGAAAGGGCAGGCAGCAGAGGAAGGGTTTTTTTCAAAAATTTTAAGGCTGAAGCTTATCAGGAATAAAACCATAAAATCATAATTGTATAAAGGTTACTTGCAAATTGTTAAGGATCATTATATCATATAAGTTAATATAAAATTATAAAGGATCAAATTCTTTAATGTGCTCTATAAACACAGAACAATGTGACTATAAGCATAGGAAAAGCTCTCTGTGCTTGTAGTCAAATGTTATTATAGTTATTCTTGAAGTAAACATACTCAATAGTGGTTCTATAGCTCCTTATAGATCTGCTGAAATATGACATTTAATACTAAACTTCTGGCACCTCTTTCTCCAGAGAGCACAAGCAGAAAAAGCCAGCCTAGGAGAAAATCCAAAACCATCCTGTTACTGGCAAAAGGCTGCGGCAATGTGTTAGCATAATGACTTGTCTGTTACTGTTGCATTCATGGCTGATTCTTGGTTAAATTATGCATCCATAAGATGCTGCACTTGTCATACTAGCAAAATAAGAATTTCTATCTTGTCTTTTATTACTAATCTTCAGTTATTAAATTTTATATTTTGTACAACATGAAAAACTTAAAAATAGCATCATGAACAGAGATGGGATAAATTTTCTAAAAATAGGAGTAAATTGAAATTAAAAAAAAAACTTTAAAATATATTTCTTCTGGATGATGTAATGGCCAGGCCAAAACATGCAAGCATAATAATAGATCTCAAATTCCCTTTAAGGTCCATAAGGGTTAAACCAGAAATGCAATCAATAGAATTTAGATTATTTAATCTTTTCATCTAAAATTATTTTTGAGAATTTATTTTTATTTTATTTTATAAAAATTTTTTTGAGGATTTGCTACACTACATCAGACTATTAAATAAAGCAAAGATTAGAACCATTTAACAGTTTATAATTCCATTAAATGATTATGCTTTTTAAGTATATGTATATTTTCACTTTCAGTATAAACTCATTATAAACTTCTAAAGTTATTTGAAAAAAACTTGATTGTTATCTTGTTTAGTGTTTTCTGTGATTATTTCTCAGGTATTTCTAAATATTCTTGTATCTAGTAGGAGAGTCTTCTTGAGCTCAGAATTAAAATTTCTCTGAATTTTAAATATCCAAAAGTCTTAAATTAATAGAGGCTTAAGTTTAAATTCTTTAATATTTATTTATTTTATTTATTTATTTGTTTATTTATTTATTAAACTCCAGGTATTATTCTCCACCCAGTCTATCCTCCAACCACCTTGTTTCCACAAGGATGTCGCCACCCTTTACTCCCACTCCACCAGACCTCTAAACACTTTGGGGCCCCTAATCCCTTGAGGTTTAGGTACATCATCGGTAACTAAACCCAGACATGGCAGTCCTCTGCTGTATATGTGTTGGGGCCTCACATATACATCAGCTGCTATATGCTGCCTGGTTGGTGTTCCAGTATCTGAGAAATCTCGGGGGTCTAGGTTAATTGATACTGCTGGTCCTCCTCAGTCGCCCTCCTCCTCAGCTTTGCCCAGCTTTCCCCTAATTCAACCACAGGGGTCAGCAACTGCTGTTCATTGGTTGGGTACAAATATCTGCAACTGACTCTTTCAGCTGCTTATTGGGTCTTTTGGAAGGCAGTCATGATATGTCCCTTTTGGTGAGTGCTCCATAGCCTCAGTAATAGTGTCAGGACTTGGGGCCTCCCCTTGAGTTGGATCCCACTTTAGGCCAGTTTCTGGACCTTCTTTTCCTCAAGCTCCTCTCCATTTCTAACCCTGAAGTTCTTTCAGACAGGAACAATTATGTGTCAGAGATTTCACTGTGGGATGGCAACCCCATCTCTCACTTGTTGCCCTATCTTTCTGCTGCAATTGGACTTTGCAAATTCCCTCTCCCCAATATAAGGTACTTCATCTAAGGTCCCTCTCTTTGAGTTCTGGGATTCTCTCACTTCTCAGGTTTCTAGTGCATTCTGGAGGGTATCCCCAACCTTCTACCTCCTGAGGTTGCATGTTTCCATCTTTCTGTTGGCCCTCAGGGATTTCACTCCTTCTCCCCCACACCCAATAGCTGATCATGTTCCCCTGGTTGGACTTAGTGAGGGCAGTATAAAACAATCCCAGTGATTTAAAGGATGACTGGAAGGCTCCAGGTTTTGTTGTTGCTCTTACTATTATTACTATTATTATTTTATTTTCTTAAGAACAAATTTCCAAGTATTTTTGTCTTTATTTTTAGAAACACTAGTTCATACTACCAGTTATTCTCTGTTTAGTATTCTTTATGGGTACTCAGAGATGGTAGGAACTGGGTTCAAGAAACTGTATTTATAGCATTCTGGTTTCTCTCTCCCTTTTGGAACCATCTTCTGCCACAATACACCATATCCAAGTGCCACAGGAAGGTAGGTAACCACCCATCTGCATAGAGAGGACAGTCAGCACAGATGAGACATGCCCTGCAGCTCAGAGGATCCCATTCAGAAACCTCTGGTGGAAGCCCTCTGGTTTCTGTCTCCAGATTAGGACCATCCTCTGCCACAGTGGGTCATACCCAAGTGGATCAGGGAGGTAAGTAACCACCCAGGAGTGGGGAGAATCCTGAGAAAACAGATAGAACCACCCCTGTAGCTCAGAGGATCCTGTCCAGGACCCTCAGGTGGAAGCACTCCAGTTTCTGTCTCTGACTTGGTAACATCCTCTGGTACAGTAAGCCATATCCAATTGGTGCAGGAAGGTAGCTAACCACCCAGGAGCACAGAGAGGAGAGTCATCACAGATGAGACCTACCCTGATGCTCAGAGGAAGCAGGCAGAAACCCTGAGGACACAAAAACCTAAGTGCAGCCTAGGACAGGAGACTTCTGTTTTCCACATGCACTCAGAATTGACTGGCACCACAGAGCTACATACCCAAAAACAACCACAAGAGAGTAGGTCTCACAGGAGTACCCACATACCTGTGTATACAGAGAGAACTGGTCTCCCAGGAGCAGGTAAACAGAGGCTGGCATGACAGACAAGCCACCATCAGAGAAAGCAACACCAGCTAACACCAGAGATAACCAGATGACAAAAGGGAAGCACAAGAACATTACCAATAGAAACCAAGGCAGCATGGCACCATCTGAACCAATTTCTCACACAACAGCAAGTCCCAGATACCCCAACACATCAGAAAAGCAAGATCTGTTTTTAAAAATCATATCTGATGATGCTGATTGAGGATTTCAGGGAGAATATAAATTACTTCCTTAAAGAAATGCAGGAGAACATGGATCAACAGGTAGAAGTCCTTAAAGAGGAAACACAAAATTCCCTTAAAGAATTACAGGAAAATACAAACAAACAAGTGAAGGAACTGAACAAAACCATCCAGGATCTGAAAACGGAAGTAGAAACAGAAACGAAATCACAAAGTGAGACAACTCTGGAGATAGAAAACCTTGGAAAGGCATCAGGAGTCATAGATGCAAACATCAACAACAGAATATAAGAGATACAAGAAAGAATCTAAGATGCTTAAGATACCATAGAAAGCATTGACTGAACAGTCAAAGAAAATACAAAATGCAAATAGCTTGTAACTCAAAACATCCTGGAAATCCAGGACAGGATGAGAAGACCAAACCTAAGGATTATAGGTATAGATGAGACCGATGATCTACAACTTAAAGGGCCAGTAAATATCTTCAACAAAATTATAGAAAAAAAAACTTCTCTAACCTAAAGAGAGAGATGCCCATGAACATACAAGAAGCCTACAGAACTCCAAAGATACTGTATCAGAACAGAAATTCCTCCCATCACATGATAATCAAAACACCAAATGTATTAAACAAAGGAAAAATATTAAAAGCAGTAAGAGAAAAATGTCAAATAACATATAAAAGAAGACCTATCAGAATTACACCAGACTTCTCACCAGAGATCATGAAAGCCAGAAGACCCTGGAGATATCTTATACACACCATAAGAGAACACGAATGCCAGCCCAGACTACTATATTCAGCAAAACTCTCAATCACCATAAATGGATAAACTAAGAAATTCTATGAAAAAAAACAAATTTACACAATCCCTACAAATGAAAAAATTGACACTTTCCCTACAAAGGATAGTAGATAGAAAATGCCAAAATAAGGAGGGCAACTACATACTAGAAAAAGCAAGATAGTAATAGTCTTTCAACAAACCCAAAAGAAGATAACTACCAAACATAAAAATAACATCAAAAATAACAGGAAGCAACAATCACTATTCCTTAATATCTCTTAGCATCAACGGACTCAATTCCCTAATAAAACTAACAGACTAGATATGTAAACAGGACCCAGCATTTGGCTGCATACAAGAAATGCACCTCAGTGTCAAAGCCAAACACTATCACATAGTAAAATGTTGGAAAACAATTTTACAAGCAAATATTTCCAGAAAAGAAGTTAGAGAGAACATACACTAATAGCTTAAAAGCATACATGAAAACTCTAGAATAGAAAGAAGCTAATACACCTAAGGGGAGTACGTGGCAAGAAATTATCAAACCCCGGGCTAAAATTAACCAAGTAGAAACAAAAAAGACTAAGCAAAGGATCAAACAAACCAGGAGCTAGCTCATTGAGAAAATCAACAAGATAGATAAAGCTCTAGCCAGACTAATCAAAGGGCACAGAGACAGTATCCAAATTAACAAAATCAGAATTTAAAAGGGAGATATAACAACAGAAACCGAGGAAACTCAAAAAAAATCAACAGATCCTACTACAAAAGCCTATACTCAACACAACTGGAAAATCTGGATGAAATGGACAATTTTCTGAGCAGAAACCAAATACCAAATTTAAATCAGGATCAGATAGACAATCTAAACAGCCCCATAACCACTAAAGAAATTAGAAGCACTCATTGAAAGCCTCCCAACCAAAAAAAGCTTAGGACCAGATGGTTTTAGTGCAGAATTCTATCAGACCTTCAAAGAAGACATAACACTAATACTCCTCAAACTATTTCACAATATAGAAACAGAGGGAACACAACCCAACTCTGTCTATGAAGCCACAACTTCGCTGATACCAAAACCACACAAAGATCCAAACATGAAAGAGAACTTCAGACCATTTTTCCCTATGAATATCGATGCAAAAATAATCAATAAAATTCTTGCCAAACAAAACAAGGAACACATCAAAAGGATCATTCTCCATGATCAAGTAGGCTTCATCTCAGGGATGCAGGGATGTTTCCATATATGGAAATCCATCAATGTAATTCACTACATAAACAATCTCAAAGAAAAAAAACACATGGTCCTTTCATTAGATACTGAAAAGGCATTTGACAAAATTCAGCATCCTTTCATGTTAATAGACTTGGAAAAATGAGGAATTCAAGGCTCATACCTAAACATAGTAAAAGCAATATACAGCACACCAGTAGTCAACATCAAACTAAATGAAGAGAAACTTGTAGCTATCCCACTAAAATCTGGGACAAGACAATGCTGACCTCTCTCTCCATATTTATTCAATATAGTACTTGAAGTTCTAGCTAGAGAAATTAGACAACAAAAGGAGGTCAAATGGATACAAATTGGAAAGGAAGAAGTCAAACTCCGATGATTTGCAGATGATATGATAGTATACTTAAGTGACCCAAAAGCCTCTGCTAAGAACTCCTTCACCTGAAAACAACTTCAGCAATGTTGTCAGATATAAAATTAACTCAAAATGATCAATAGCCTTCCTATACTCAAAGGATAAACAGGCTGAGAAAGAAATTAGGGAAACAACACTCTTCAAAATAGTCACAAACAGGAAAAAGTATCTATGTGTGACTCTATCCAAACAAGTCAAAGTTCTATATGACAAGAATTTCAAGACTCTGAAGAAAGAAATCAAAGAAGAAGTCAGAAGATGGAAAGATCTCCCATGCTTGTGGATTGGCAGGATTAATATAGTAAAAATGGCCATCTTGCCAAAAGCTATATACAGATTCAATGCAATCCCCATCAAAATTCCAACTCTGTCTTCACAGAGTTAGAAAAATCAATTCTCAAATTCATCTGGAATAACAAAAACCCAGGATAGCTAAAACTATTCTCAACAGTAAAAGAACTTCTGGTAAAATCAGTATTCCAGATCTCAAGCAGTAGTACAGAGCAATAGTGTTAAAAACTGCATGGTATTGGTACAGTGATAGGCATGTAGATCAATGGAATAGAATTGAAGACCCAGAAATGAATCCACACACCTATGGTAACTTGGTCTTTGACAAAGAAGCTGAAACCATCCAGTGGAAAAAAAATATAAACTTTTCAACAAATGGTGCTGGTTCAACTGACAGTTAGCATGCAGAAGAATGTGAATTGATCCATTTTATCTCCTTGTACAAAGATCAAGTCCAAGTGGATCAAGGACCCTCCACATAAAACCAGACACACTGAAATTAATAAAAAATAAACTGAGGAAGAACCTTGAGCACATGGGCATAGAGGAAATTTTCCTGACCAGAACACCAATACCATATGCTATAAGATTAAGAATTGAGAAATAGGACCTCATAAAATTACAAAATTTCTGTAAGGCAAAAGACACTATCAATAAGACAAAATGGCAACCAACAAATTGGGAAAATATCATTACCAACCCTACATCTGACAGAGGGCTAATATCCAATATGTACAAAGCACTCCAGAAGTTAGATTCCAGAAAATCAAATATCCTTATTAAAAAATGGGGTACAGTGCTAAATATAAAAATTTCACCTGAGGAATATCAAATCGCTGAGAACCACCTAAAGAAATATTCAACATCCTTAGTCATAAGGGAAATGCAAATCAAAGCAACTCTGAGATTTCACCTCACACCAGTCAGAATGGCTAAGTTCAAATCTCAGGAGAAAACGGGTGCTGACGTTGATGTTGAGAAAGAGGAACACCCTTCCACTGCTGGTGGGATTGCAAGCTTGTACAATCACTCTGGAAATCATTTTCTGTTCCTCAGAAAACTGTGCATAATATTACTGGAGGACCATGTTATACCACTCCTGGGCATATACCCAGAAGACTCTCCCCCATGTAATAAGGACACATACTTCACTATGTTCATAGCAGCCCTATTTATAATAGCTAGAAGCTGGAAAGAACCAAGATGTCTCTCAACAGAGGAATGTATACAAAAAATGTGGTATATTTTTCACAATGGAATACTACTCAGCTAGTAAAAACAATGAATTCATGAAATTCTTGGACAAATGGGTGGAACTAGAAAATATCATTCTGAGTGAGGTAATACAATCAGAAAAGAACACACATGGTATGCACTCACTGATAAGTGGATATTAGCCCATAAGCTTGGCATATCCAAGACACAATTTACATATCAAATGATGCTCAAGGATAAGGAAGAACAATGTATGTGTACTCTGGTCCTTCTTAGAAGGAGAACAAAATATCCACAGAAGGAGATACAAAGACAAAGTATGGTGCAGAGTCTTAGTGAAGGACCATCCAGAGACTACACCATCAATTGATCCATCCCATATACATTTACAAAACCCAGACACTAGTATTGATGCCCACAAGTACTTGCTGACCAGAGCCAGATATAGCTGTCACCAGGGAGGCTCTCCTAGTGCATGACAAATATAGAGGAGGACACTCTAATCAGCCATTGAACTGAGTACAGGGTCCTTAATGGGGGAACTAGAGAAAGGATCCAAGGAGCTGAAGGGGTTTGCAGCACAATAGAAGAAACAACAATATGAGTCACCTAGTACTCCCAGAGCTCCCAGCGACAAAACCATCAACCAGAAAGTGCACATGGATTTACCCATGGCTCCAGACATATAGGCATCAGAGGATGGCCTTGTTGGACATCAAAGGGAGAGGTGGCCCTTGGTCCTGGAAAGGCTTGATGCCACAGTGTGGGGCATGCTGGGTCAGGGAAGTGGGAGAGGGTTGATTGGGGAACCAGGGGAGTAGAGATGGGTTATGAGACTTTCGGGGGGGAACAGGAAAGTGGACAACATTTGAAATATAAATGAAGGATATATCTAATAAAAAATTTTAAAAAAATAAAAAAAGAAAGAAACTGTATTTATTAAATGCTAATGAGACTGTTATTGTGAATTCTCAATTGGCTTCAAACTATATATTTTTGATATTATTTTGGCTATTATTTTACAAAATCTAGTATTTTCATCCACACATGTCAATTCATTTTTGTTCTTATGAAAAATTAATTGTCTTACCCAATCCACTCTTTAGCTCTTATTCCTACAATAAACAATTGTCTGTTTTATTGAGTGGACCTTATTAGTACAGTATAGCAATAGATCCCTGGTGTAGTTTAGTCAGTTTTCAAACAATTTTCCTGTGTTTGCTTCCTTCATGTTAACTCACACATATCAGAAAAATGTCCCAATATAATTACATGAGCTACAAGTAGCTTCATACCTGAGGCCATCTGGTATTGTCTGTTTGTATGCTGCATCCCCTGTTTCTGACCTATAAGAAGTGAATCTTCTCTACCAACATTTTTCTGTATATGGATGAATTGTTATATAGCTATGAAAATGAGCAATAAACTGAGAATTGTATATTTTTATGAATAGAAATGTTGCTCTAGATATTTTATTTCTAAAGTAAAGATTATAAAGTTGAATATTTTTTGAAATATCAGTGCTGTCTAGTCCAAAGTGCTCACAATTGAAACAATAGATATAAGTAAAGATGATTGCATCTTTTCTATATATTTGATCTTTGCAATGATTTTGTCCTAGGAAGGTTTTAAGGACAAGCTCAACCATGGGTTTCCTGATTTGTTTTGTAAGCTTCTTGTTCAGGTGACATGGTAATTAAACAAAACCATTCTTTATGACAGAGAACACTTATCTATGTCAAGTGCTCCAACTGAGAATATAATTGTGTGTTGAAAACAAAATATCCTCAAATCCATAGCGCAGAGATCCTATGTGGCTATTTCTTCTTGGAGTGATTAAGGAGGACACAAAAGGAAAGGTTGTTGCCACAGATCCATTACAAACATCTATTTACTTGGTTCACTTGAGGCTATTCACAGTATCCTAGATATTTGGAGGTGAAGCAAATCCATGTCTTTACTGAAATTCCTAGTACACCAAAGCAGTATTCAGGCTGACTGGGACAGTTAATCCTTGTGCCTTTATTTTCTGACATCACTGATAAAATCTCAGATATTTAGTCCCCTTCCAAACACAGGTGGCAATATACAACCTATACAGTTGCTAAAAAATGCACATCCTTTCCTCTCTACAGTTTAGAATCCAAGCTCAATTCATATTCAGTAACAAATAGACATAGAATATTGGAAGCCTCTACCTTGAGCTGTTCAAAAACATCTTTCTTCCTTTCTTTCTAGGAAATATTTTGCACTACAATCCTGGAAGTTTACCTGAGGAATAGTGGGAAAGTAATATTTCAGGTTTTTATATTTATCAGACATAGAATTCCACTGACACCTAGAAAGCTAAATGCTTGCTTGTATCAGGAGCCCAGTTCAGATACTTTTCCAATCATTTGGATTTTTTGAAAGTCTTTCTGCAAGAAAAATAATACAAAAACTTGTATTCAGGTATTTTTATTTTTATTTATTTATTTATTTATTTGTTTTTTTTTTTTTTTTTTTTTTTTTTTTTGGTAAGCTACAAAGATAAGTAAAGAGGTTATTCACCCGGAATGGTATACATCTCATTTCTAATAAAATGGTGCTTAGTGAATGAAGATGGAGCTCATCTCTTGAGACCTATGCAATAGATACACACAACTGAAGAGAAGCACTAAGACACTTATCTAGGCCACAAGGAGTTAATCTAACTCATGTAAGATCCAGGGACTTTCTTAGTTATAGTCTATTTAATACAGCATTAATAAATGTTTTGGAAGTTGAATGTTGAGGAAGTTTTTGCCCATAGAGGATGTAGAGAGTCATTGTAATGCCATACAGCCTTTAGGCATAATTCAGCTGTCTGTATTTCATCTACACTGAGCTGAGGAATTCCAGCCACACCTACCCCCCACCTGGCAGAGCTGGCAGAGCTCCTGGGGAACAAGCCTTTGTCTTCAAAGGAGCTGCAGCTTCCTGCGAAAGGGGGTCAGTCGCCATCTCCTGCAGAGTAGCAGACCCTGTGAAAGTAACATCTTCCTGAGAGCTGTTATGGCAACATCTCTCAGCCTGGCAGAGACCTGCTGACAAGACTCGCAGCTTTGGGAGAGAGGGTCATGCCCCCAAAGCTTATATCTCCTGTTTCTCCTAAGTAAAGGTGGACTTTGAACAGCTGTGTTGTCTTGGTCCATGTTTCTTTCGTCGTCCTCCCCACCCATCCCTAAGTATCTTTCACAGGTCACTGGTTCGCATGTAGCTGCAGGCGGCTACGGGTGGTGCCCAAACATGGTGGCTCGATAGAGGAAGATATGGAGGTGACCCTGTCTTTGGCGAAGCTTCACAGAAAATGGAAGAAGATGGTATCCAGCACAGTAAGCAACTACAGGAGTTAAATACTAGCACTAGTGTAACATTTCATCTTGTTGAAGTTGTGGTTGTAGGTGCAGAAAAGGATACAGGCTAAGTGGGACAGCGTTGACCCAGCACTGGACTCGCTTAGGGGTAGACAGTGGAAATGGGGCAGGAAACTTCTAAGCAGGCATTTGTCGGCAGCCTTCAAGAGCTGCTTCAGGCGAAAGGAATCGGGTTTGAAGAACAACAGTTAGTACATTTTTTAGATCAGATAGATCATTGTTGCCTATGGTTCCAAGAAAAAAGAACTTTAGATGAGAGAACCTGGGAAAAAATTGGAAAAGCTCTAAGAGCCACCAAGGCAAGAACTACTACTCTCTGCCTCTGGATGCTTATAAAAGATGCTATTAATGAAAAAATCTTGAAGGCATCAGATAGTATACAGGGAGATCTTGAGGAATCTCAAAAAGGATGCCTGCCAGAGAGGATTCCTTCAAGTCCTCTCAACCCTAAATTAGAAAGATATAAAGATAGTGCTGATGAGCTAACATTAAAAAAGAAAGCTCATCTAGAGGAGGGAGCTGTCAAATATTATGGTGAGGTTTGGCCTCCTATTGCACCTTCTGCTCCGCCTATGGCCTCTACTGTACAAGATGATACCCAGATGGAAATGCAGTTACATAAATTGGAGTTTGAAATTAAGCTGCAGAAATTGACTAATGAGCTACAGGAGCTGAAAAAGACATCAAGTGCAGGAAGAAGCAATGATTCTGAGACGCTCCAGTTGACGCTAGAAAGAGCTGTGAGTCAGGCTCGCGGGGAAGGACAGGATACATCTGACATGCTGGCCTTCCCTGTCATTGAGATCATGGATGAGCAGAATAGAATTAGACAATATCAGACCTTGGAGTTCAAGGTGATTAAAGACTTAAAAGCAGACGTGTCTCAGGATTATCCTACGGCTCCTTTTACACAAGCTTTAATGGATACTGTAATGGAGTCAAATTTAACTCCACAAGATTGGAAGATTCTATGTAAGGCTACTTTGACAGGAGGAGATTTTTTACTTTGGACTTCTGAATGGCATGAGAGTACTAAGAGAACTGCTAGAGTAAATGCTTAGGCAGGTAACCCAGAGTGAGATACTGATATGCTACTGGGAGAAGGTCAGTATTAAGGCAATACTAATCAGATCAGGTATCCTTTTGGAGTGTATGCTCAGATTGCAATGGCTGCTTTCCGCTCGTGGAATCAATTACTGACTAAGGGAGATCTCAGTGGAAGTTTAACTAGCATTAGACAGGCTCCTGACGAATTTTTTAAAGATTTTGTGGATAGGTTACTGAAAACAGCTAATAGAATTCTTGGAGGTTCTCAGGCAGAAAATCTGCTTATCACACAGTTGGCTTATGAGAATGCTAATGCAGCTTGTCGCACTGCCATCAGACCTCACAGGGGGCAGAAAGACTTAGCTGGGTATATTCTTCTTTGTTCGGAGATTGGACCTTCTTACAATCAGGGTCTAGCCATGGCTGCAGCTCTTCAAGGAACAACTGTACAGGGGTTACTTTCACAGAGACAAAGGAATAAAACGTGCTTTAATTGTGGAAGTTTGGGTCATTTTAAAGCTAACTGTCCTAAGAACAGAGTCGCTATAAGTGGACAATCAAGTTGTTCTCCAGAAGTTTGTCCCAGATGCTGGAAGGGCAATCACTGGGTCAACGAATGCAAATCTAAGGTAGATTTTCAGGGCCGTCCCTTGCCGGGAAACGGGCGGAGGGTTCAGCCTCAGGCCCCCAAACACCCACAACCAGCAGCTTATGGGGCCACAAAGGTGCTGCCAGGCCAGGGAAATCCATTTTTGAACTTATCAGGGCAACACCAGGAAGTGCAGGACTGGACATCTGTTCAACCTCCAGTGTCATATTAACTTCAGAAATGGAAGTTCAGATTCTGCCTACAGGAGTTTTTGGACCTTTGCCTGCAGAACCTTCGGGACTGCTTCTAGTATGAAGCAGTACTATTGTAAGAGGGTTACAGATTTATCCTGGTGTCATAGATAACGACTATGAGGGAGAAATTAAAATTATGGCTGCTTCCCCTCATGGTGTTATAACTGTACTTGCTAATCAAAGAATTGCTCAGCTTGTCTTAGTTCCCTTGCATCCAATTCCTTCCAGATTTGTTAAAGATAAGAGAAGACAGAGTGGTTTTGGTTCCTCTGGTGTGTATTGGGTTCAATTTATCACTAATAAAAGACCTAACCTTAAATTAACAATTGAGGGAAAAAGTTTTGAAGGATTAATAGATACTGGAGCTGATGTGACAATTATTAGAGGACAAGATTGGCCATCAGCTTGGCCCTTGTCAGAAACACTCACTCATCTCTAAGGGACTGGTTATGCCAATAATCCAAAACAAAGAGCTAAACTCTTAACCTGGAAAGATGAAGAGGGTAATTCAGGACAAATTCAGCCTTATGTTATGCCGAACTTGCCTACTACCCTTTGGGGAAGAGATCTTTTGTCAAAGATGGGACTTATAATGTGTAGTCCTAATTCGGTAGTCACTAAGCAAATGCTGGAACAAGGATTTTTGCCTGGTCAGGGGCTAGGAAAAGAAAAGCAAGGCATTAAAATGTTTGAAGGTCCTGAGCCTAATATTAATACTAGAGGTTTGGGAAATTTTCGGTAGTGGCCGCTATCTCGCCTACACCCCATGCTGATAAAATTCAATGACTTAGTGATAATCCAGTTTGGGTAGATCAGTGGTCATTATCCAAAGAAAAAATAGGAGCTGCCTTGTTGCTAGTGCAGGAGCAACTAGAGGCAGGGCATCTAAGAGAATCTCAGTCACTGTGGAATACACCAATATTTGTTATCAAAAAAAAATCTGGTAAATGGAGATTGTTACAAGATCTAAGAAAGGTTAATGAAACCATGGTACCTATGGGAGCTTTGCAAACTGGACTTCCATCTCCCATGGCTATTCCTAAAGGATATTATAAAATAGTTATAGATTTGAAAGATTGCTTCTTTACTATTCCTTTGTACCCTGAGAATTGTAAAAGATTTGCTTTTAGTGTTCCTTCAATTAACTTCATAGAACCTATGAAATGATACCAATGGACAGTCCTTCCTCAGGGCATGGCCAACAGTCCCACCTTATGTCAAAAGTTTGTGGCACAGGCCATTCAGCCTGTGAGATGGCAATGGCCAGAGCTTTATTTTGTCCATTACACAGATGACATTTTGATTTCGGGTAGAAATCCTCAAGATGTGCTCTTATGTTATAAAGATTTACAACAGGCTTTAGCTGAGAAAGGACTGCAAATAACCCCAGAGAAGGTACAAACCCAAGACCCTTATAATTATTTGGGTTTCAGACTTACAGATCAAGCTGTTTTTTCCCAGAAGATAGTTAGATGCAGAGATAGTTTAAAGACCTTAAATGATTTTCAGAAGTTGTTAGGTGATATTAATTGGCTTTGCCCTTATTTAAAGCTTACTACAGGAGAATTAAGACCTTTATTTGATATTCTAAAAAGGAATGCTGATCCTACATCCCCTAGATCTTTAACCCCAGAAGGGCTGCAGGCCTACAGCAGGTAGAAAGAGCTATTGAAAATCATCTTGTTACCTACATAGATTATTCTTTGCCTTACATCTGTTGATTTTTAATACAACTCATGCACCTACAGGATTATTGTGGCAAAAGGCTCCTTTTATGTGGATTCACTCGAGGGTGTCACCTAAACATAATATCCTACCTTATTATGAGATGGTAGCCCAGATGATTATACTTGGGAGAAAACAGGCACGCTGACTTATTTTGGCAAAGAACCAGATATCATTGTTCAGCCTTTTAATGTAGATCAAGATGCTTGGCTGAAGCAGCATAGTACAGACTGGTTGCTCACTCAAATAGGATTTGGAGGAATTATAGATAACCATTATCCTCAAGATAAGTTGATAAAGTTTTTAAATGTGCATAAGGTTGTATTTCCTAATATGACATCTTTACAGCTGTTGCATAATGCTCTTGTGATTTTCACAGATGGCTCCTCAAAAGGAAGAGCAGGATACCTCATGAATAATCAACAGGTGGTCATAGAAACACCTGGGCTCTCAGCTCAGTTAGCAGAATTGACAGTGGTATTAAATGTGTTTCAATCTGTAAATTGTGCTTTTAATCTTTTTACCGATAGTTTGTATGTTGCTGAGTCTGTTCCTTTATTGGAGACATGTGGCACATTTATTTTTAATACACCAGCAGGATCCTTATTTTCACAATTACAAAACTTCATTCTTGTTACAAAAAATCGCTTTTATATTGGCCATATATGAGCTCACTCTGGTCTTCCCGGACCTTTAGTTGCAGGAAATGATTGTATTGATAGAGCTCTTATAGGAGAGGTTTTAATCTCAGATCCTGTTGAATTGGCTAGAAGAGACCATAATAAATTCCATCTTTCTAGCCACACCTTAAGGCTTCGACATAAGATCACTAAGGAGCAAGCAAGAACGATTGTGAAACAGTGCCATAATTGCCTTACCTTATCCCCAGTTCCTCATTTAGGAGTTAACCCACGTGGCCTTATGCCCAATCATATTTGGCAAATGGATGTAACTCACTATGCAGAATTTGGAAAATTAAAGTTTATTCACGTTTGCATTGGTACATGTTCAGGATTCCTTTTTACTTCCCTACATATGGGAGAGGCTTCGAGAAATGTAATCGATCATTGCTTACAAGCTTTTAATACTATGGGATTACCTAAAGTCATTAAGACAGATAATGGGCCAGCTTATATTGGCAACAACTTTTTATCATTCTGTAAAGAATTTGGTATTGAACATAAAACTGGAATTCCTTACAACCCAATGGGCCAAGGAATTGTTGAACGTGTGCATCGCACTATTAAAAACTGGCTTTTTAAAACAAAGAAGGGAGAATTATACCCTTCAAGATCACCAAAAGCACATCTCGCCTTTGTCTTGTTTTAAATTTCTTGCAAACTGACGTTAAAAGTCATTCTGCAGCAAATCGACACTGGCACCCAGCCACTTCTAATTCATATGCTATGGTTAAGTGTAGAGACCCTTTAACTAATACTTGGAAGGGCCCAGACCCTGTTTTAATATGGGGAAGAGGCTCTGTCTGCATTTTTTCACAAGAAGAAGATGGCGCCCGATGGCTGCCAGAAAGACTGGTTCGTCAACTAGACACAGACCCTGTGTCTTCCAGTAAGTAGTAGTTGACCATTCAAAAAAAAAAAAATAAAGGTCTCTGTTGATTTTCAAAGCCACATCCCTCACACTGGGAAGTTAAGTTGTGTTTTAAGAGCTACTTATTTACAATTGAATACCTGGGACTTTCCAAAGACAAGCTAATTTGCAACTGAACATTGCTTCTTTCTTAACTCTTTGTCTTGTATTTTAAGCAGATTGTCTCCATCCAGGCTCACCTGAATTGAAAACAGACTGTCTGTTAAAGACTAGTATGGTATTTGGCAATTACTTGACTCTGGCATCAAAGCCTGTACAAGTGGCTCTCCTTCATGGAGCCACATAGAACTCAAATCTGTGTGTGTCTGCTTACGAGCTGACATTGGGCATCAGGAGTTGCACAGCAAAGCATTGCAAGGGAGAATTTAATTATCTGGTTCTGAGTCCCCGGGGAGCAAGCCTGATTTGCAAAGGGGTTGGTGTCGGTCTTCTGACCACCTTACACTCTGTGGGAATGTCCCACTAATCTAAGGCTCTGCCCCTCCCCTCCAAAAGACACCAAGAGCCGTCTAAAAGGTGGAAACAATTATTTGTTCTCCATGAGAGGAATTAGACCTCTGTTCCCACTCCCTGGATAAAGGCCCACCGTCATGGATGGATTACTATCCACTTGTTTAAACTAATAAGGAAGGGGGAGATGTAGAGAGTCATTGTAATGCCATATAGCCTTTAGGCATAATTCAGCTGCCTGCATTTCATCTATACTGAGCTGAGGAATTCCGGCCACACCTCCTCCTACTTGGCGGAGCTGGCAGAGCTCCCGGGGGAACAAATCTTTGTCTTCAAAGGAGCTGCAGCTTCCTGTGAAAGGGGGTCAGTCGCGATCTCCTGCAGAGTATCAGACCCTGTGAAAATAACATCTTCCTGAGAGCTGTTATGGCAACATCTCTCAGCCTGGCAGAGACCTGCTGACAAGACTCGAAGCTTTGGGAGGGAGGGTCATGCCCCCAAAGCTTACATCTCCTATTTCTCCAAAGTAAATGTGGACTTTGAACAGCTGTGTTGTCTTGGTCCATGTTTCTTACGTCGTCCTCCCCACCCATCCCTAAGTATCTTTCACAGGTCACCAGTTCGCATGTAGCTGCAGGCAGCTATGAGAGGGGAGAGTTAATTAGTTTGCTTGGTATTAACCTTGTTTCTTTTATTTCTCTCGATGCATTGTAAACAGGAGCTGACATTGTTTTGCAGAAAATGAGGCCATGACATAACATTGCAATTTGTGAAAGGGCAGTTCACAAATTACTATGATGAACAAAATTATCCCATTTTAATTTAGTTATATTTTATTAGCACATTAAGCCACTCACACTATTGCTAAGAATGTAGACTCCCCCAAATTATCAACTGTCTCCCTTGATTCAGGGACAAAAATTTTTCAACAGTGAGTTCTTTGATTTTTCATCTACATGAGTTCAGACAGGGTCTTGCGGTGTAGCATCAATTAAAGGATTGACAAAGGTATGTTTTTGATCTCATGCAGAAAAATTCTTACTAGATAGTAATCATACTGCTTTCCTGGGCTAACTACAATGTGATTTTCCCCCAGGATTACAGATAGACCCGAATTTTGTTACTTTTGAACCAGGAATCCTTTAACAGTATATATTTAAAATAATAATAATTAACAATAATAATAATATTATTAATAATAGTAATGAAGAAGAAAGAGAAGAAGAAGAAGAAGAAGAAGAAGAAGAAGAAGAAGAAGAAGAAGAAGAAGAAGAAGAAGAAGAAGAAGAAAAAGAAGAAGAAGAAGAAGAAGAAGAAGAAGAAGAAGAAGAAGAAGAAGAAGAAGAAGAAGAAGAAGAAGAAGAAGGAGGAGGAGGAGGAGGAGGAGGAGGAGGAGGAGGAGGAGGAGGAGGAGGATAAAAAAATCCTGATGAGAAGGAAATAGACTTCCCACTGTACCTCAACAAACACTTCTACTTCCATAAGATTCAGACAAGCCATCCTTTCAGATTGCAAGATGCACTCTAAGTAGGGAAAATTGTTCTTTCTCCTTTCACATGCATTTCAAATTCAGAGGAAAAGTTTCTGCCATGACATCTCTTTGTTTATCAATCACTACTACTCACATGTAAGAGTAACTTTTAGCATCAATACTGGTCATAGGGCTGAGGTTGATTTTTCAAGGACAAGACAATGTAAGCCTCAGCCCAACATATCTGTGAATCAAGTATGATGTGGGAGACAAAGAGCTGTAGCAATGAGTAATGTTTTATGCTCTGTGGGATTTTTCTTTTGTAGAACAGTATTGGTGACAGTCTTTGTGCCACTTTCCAAGTTCAGACTTAGAACTCCACTTGTAGAATGTGTCTCCTCTCATATTCAATTTGTTTTGTTGATTGTGGCAGTGGTAGGAGTTTGAGGATCTGTTGCGCTTGACATCTTACATTCTAATTCTTGATTTTCTATGATTCTGACTATGAGTGAAGGGTACATACTCAAATCCCCCAAACCCTGCAAACAACTACCTAGTATGTAACAATAAGAGTTGGTTCTTGTGAGTGGAATTATGCAGGACCAAGAAAGATTTTCTTTTTAAGCATAGAGATGAATTTAATCAATCAAGAAAGTTTACTGGGTGATCCTGTCTCCTACCAGGCATTTTCTCTTATCCATGTTCATCTCTTCTGGAGACTAGAGTCAATGCTGAAAATAAGAAACTATCTCATGTATCTGGAGGAAGAAAAAGGTCATGAGTAGAAACATGGTTCACAGGTAGAGGAAAGTAGGGTTTTGACCTTCTCATTTTTTCTTGACTTCACAGCCTTTATTCAATATTAGAGTTAGTGTGTTGAACACTCATTCATACAAAAAGCTCAAAAGATATTGGCCTCTGGGATGTTTTCATTTTGTGATTCCAAAGAATAAAATTTATGGAGAACAGAAGGATGAATTTAAAAGTATATTCTTGTAGATTTATGACAGGGACAGAGCTTAAGACAAGGAGAGAGCTTTACTATAGAAAGAGAAAGGGTCCTCAGTGAATATATACATGATTGGAGGAATAGGCCAGGCCTTTTAGCCCAATCATTAGTGCTACTTGGTTTCAATTATGTTGTAATATATACTCTCCAATGCTCTTCTAGGAAAAAGATTGCTAATGAGAAACCCACCTTATTTTTGGCATCCCTGACCTCTGGCCAAGGAAGAAGAAAACAAGGCATTTCAGTTTAAAGTCTGGCATTTCTGGCTTCATGTAAGGAAAGCACTGCTGAAGAACCAATGATATTTCTGATTTTAGCCAAGGAAATATTGATCACTCTTGAGATGTCTACCCACAAGAATGGCTGGTCAGATTTTAGCATTTATTCTTTTCTGCACCAACCAAAATGAAGTGTGCATTCTTGAGTCCCTACAGACAGTGGACATTTCTAACATTCTGTATGACTGTGACTCAGCAGGATTTGGCAGAGAGGAAGTTGTCAGGTTATTATTTCAAAATGGGAAAACATGAAATTTAGTCAACATCTTTGAAGAAACATTATCCAAGTTCTTAGTCACCATATTAGAGTTCAAAGTTAGTTTTACTTCTGCTCATATATACACGTCATCATCCTTCCTATCCCTGAAATGAAAGATGGTCAGTAACTCTGCTAGTTTTTCCAAAATTCCATCTATCATAGTTTATGTGTAATTATGTATAAAATGTACATGGGATTTGGGGATGGATATGATTAATACATATATGTATGAAGTCAAAGAATAGATAAATATCATCCTACTGCCAGTGGCACCAATTAGCTGTAGACACCCAGAAGTCCACTAGCAGGAATTCTACACAGAGCAAGCAGAAGATGACATTTGGAGGCCTACTAGTCCCATTGTCCAGCTGCAATATCAGCCAATAAAATGTGCAGGTGTGTAGTGGACATGTAGAAAAGACAGAGAAGTGGATTATCTTGAGTATTATGAGGAGAGATAGAGCTAGAGACATGAGGGTGTATAGGAATATCCTGCTGTGAACAGCATGGCCTGCCATCTGCACCAATGGTATAATCACAGCACATACTGCCTCTGAGGACCATGTATGAGTCTGTGACATGCAGCAGAAGGTGTCTGTGTCCATGTCTGACTCATATTACCACTAAAGATTATCTGGATATCCCTGACCTGGATCATAACTTCAGCTCACAGTTCAAGGGATAGGCAGAGCTGGTCCTATCACTTGCCTGCTGCAGTCCTTAAGAGAGTGTGTCCAGTACCTCACCTGAGTCCTGTGGGTGAGGGCAGTTGTGAACCAACCATGAGGATGTAAGAGTGAGAAAGCTTGCACTGCCACTAACCTGATATTAAGTGTCCCACCATTACTACATGAGGCAGAGGAGTGGAAAAACTCTCTCCACCCCTAAACAGCTGTAGAAATCAGTAGATTTGGCTCTGCACCTTGAATGGGCATCACAGTATAGCTGGCATGGAGGCCTGGGTAAGCCATGAGAACTGAGAGCTGACTGTGCATCTTGTCTGCAGGATTGTGGTAGCTAGCTGGGACAATGAGGTAGAGCTCGCATGAGTGGTTCAGGTGCAAGAGATCTAACAGGCTGATCAACTCAGTTTCCACCCATTCCCAGATCCAGGGCATTGAGTTAGGCCACCTTAACATCTATCTCATTTTTGATCTTCTGGAACATATATAAAGACTGGTCATAAAGGGTTAAAGCTGCAGGATCTCCATGACACAGAGCAACAACTGAGAATGGTAAAGGTGTGGACCCAGTATTGATGAGGTATAAGAAGCCAGAAACTTTGAACCAGATCAATGATTCATTGAAATGAGCATTTGGAAGTAAAACTGTATGAACATAAGGGTATACTGTTGAACACACTTTGATACACCACAGCTTTTATGATGAGATTTATTAAATTGCTTTATTTTATTCTTTAATTTTGGCTTTTTATTTTATTTTTGGGTGGAAGATGCAAGGGCAAAGGGTGGATACAAAAGGGCAGAGAGATGAGTGGATATTGGCTGCTGATGTGAAACTCATAAAGAATCAATACAAAGTTAAAAAAGAATACATTAATTGCCGGGCAGTGGTGGCGCACACCTTTAATCCCAGCACTTGGGAGGCAGAGGCAGGAGGATTTCTGAGTTCGAGGCCAGCCTGGTCTACAAAGTGAGTTCCAGGACAGCCAGGGCTACACAGAGAAACCCTGTCTCGAAAAACCAAAAAAAAAAAAAATACATTAATTAATAAGAAATCCAAAAACAAAACAAAAAGAATAAGTAATTAAATGACTGAAATAAACACTGACAATAAGATATTAAACACAAGGGAAATAAAAAAGAAAATATTCTTCTTGGTCTTGAAGCTTTTCTGTTTATTTGTTTTTGGTTTTGGTTTTGGTTTAGAATTAGCTCACTTTAGGTATTTGCTGCATAATATCTTTGTATAATAGTATTTTTCCACTTGACTAATTTATGTTTTTGTTTGTTCCTGTGTAATTGATTTTTTAATGATTTTTTTTAACCTCTTCACTACATCCAACTCCAAGTTATGTCTCAAGTTATGTTCCTTTCTGGAACATCCCCAAAGATATTTCCCTTCTGTGTTATAAAAGTGAATACTAAAGACATTAGGGTTGATGAGATTGTTTGGTTAGGTCTGCAAAGCTTGCTAATGTTTGATGAATCATTTAACATTTTAATACACACGAAAATGAGTTGTTTCACTATAACATACGGTTTTACTAACATTGTAGATGTATGTGCTTATCATGTATCAATGAATCTGCAGATACATCTTAAGATAATCTGTCATAGCTTTTTCACTTCTCATTGCTGGGGTGATCATGGATAACCAGAGCTTGAAAGATATAAAAGAATGGCAAATGTCAGAATGACCACAACTTCTTACCTCTGAGAATCCACCATTATCCTGCTTCCAGCAAAATCACTCAAGTTTTATAAAGAATTGTACGAATGGAAGAAGAAAAGATTAGATCTTGGTAAAGGAATGGGGATTTAGATAATATTCAAAGGAGAACAGCAAATACAGCTTTTAAGCATTAATGCTCAAATACATTTGAAATTTTAAGGATTGTTATGAGTCTATATACTTTTTATTTTAATCTTTAAAATGCAATAAAATGTAAAAATAAATAAATGAAATAATTGCAAGTATGTCAACAATAACATTAAAAGACTCTTCTAACTCGAAGCAGTCCTGCTAAAATCAGGGACCAGACAAGGCTGCCCACTCTCTCCCTATCTATTGAATATAGTACTTGAAGTTCTAGCCAGAGCAATCAGACAACAAAAGGAGGTCAAAGTTATACATATTTTAAAAGAAGAAGTCAAAATATCACTATTTGCAGATAATATGATCATATACTTAAGCGACCCCAAACCTTCTACCAGAGAACTCCTAAAGCTGATAAACAACATCAGAAAAGTGGCTGGATATAAAATTAACTCAAGCAAATCAGTAGCCTTCCTCTACTCAAAGGATAAACAAGCTGAGAAAGAAATTAGGGAAACGACACCCTTCACAGTAGTATCAAATAATATTTCACAGCTTGGTATGACCCGAATGAAGCAAGTAAAAGATCTGTATGACAAAAACTTCAAGCCTCTGAAGAAAGAAATCAAAGAAGATCTCAGAAGACGGAAAGATTTCCCATGTTCATGGATTGACAGGATCACTATAGTAAAAATGGCCATCTTGCTGAAAGCAATCTACAGATTCAATGTAATTCCCATCAAAATCCCAAACCAATTCTTCATAGCTCTAGAAAGAGCAATTCTCAAATTCATCTGGAATAAGGAGAAACCCAGGATAGCAAAAAATATCCTCCACATCAAAAAAATCCTGGGGGAATCACCATCCTTGACCTCAAGCTCTATTACAGAGCAATATGATAAAAATTGTTTGGTATTGGTATGGAGACAGGCAGGATGATTAATAGAATAGAATTGAAGACCCAGAAAAGAACCAACACATGTATGGTCACGATATTTGACAAAGGAGCTAAAAACATCCAGTGAAAAAAAGACAGCATTTTTAACAAATGATGCTGGATCAACTGGCAGTCAGCATGCAGAAAAATGAAAATCGACCCATTCTTATCTCCTTGTACAAAGCTCAAGTCCAAGTGGATCAAGGACCTACACACAAAACCAGACACACTGAAGTTTATAGAGGAGAAATTGGGGAAGAATTTGAACACATGGGCACAGGGGAAGAGTTCCATAACAAAACACCAATGGCTTATGTCCTAAAAACAAGAAACAACAAATGGGACCTCATGAAGCTGCAAAGGACATAGTCAGGCAAAGGACATAGTAAGGCAAAGGACATAGTCAGTAGGATAGAACGGCAACCAAAAAATTTGAAAAAGATCTTTATGAATCCTACATCTGATAGAGGGTTATTATCCAAGGTATACAAAGAACGCAAGAAGTTAGGCTCAAGAGAGTCAAATAACCCTATTAAAAAAATGGGATACAGAAGGATGTGGAGAAAGAGGAACACTCCTCCACTGCTGGTGGAATTGCAGGCTGGTACAACCACTCTGGAAAGCAGTCTGGCGGCTCCTCAGAAAACTGGGCATGACACTTCCGGAGGATCCGGCTATACCACTCCTGGGCATATACCCAGAGACTTTACCTGCATGCAATAAGGACACATGCTCCACTATATTCATAGCAGCCTTATTTATAATAGCCAGAAGCTGGAAAGAACCCAGATGTCCCTCAACGGAGGAATGGATTCAGAAGATGTGGTATATTTACACAATGGAATACTACTCTGCAATTAAAAACAATGAATTCACGAAATTCCTAGGCAAATGGTCAGAACTTGAAAATATCATCCTTAGTGAGGTAACCCAATCACAAAAGATCACACATGGTATGAAGTCACTGATAAGGGGATATTGACCCAGAATCTCAGAATACCCTAGACACAATCAGCATATCAATAGATTTCTAAAAAGATGGAAGGAGAGACCCCTGGTCCTGGAAAGACTGGATGTAGGGGAACGCCAGGACAGAGTAATGAGAGGGGGTTGAACGGAGAAAAGAGGGAGGGAAGGGGGCTTATGGGACTTTCGGGGAGGGAGGAAACGGGAAAGGGGAAGTGATTTGGAATGTAAATTAAAAAAATAAAATAAAATTAAATTAAAAAAAAAAAAAAAAAAAAAAAAAAAAAAAACAGCCTCCAGCAATATGTGCTCAATAAAAGTTACCTCAAGAAAAATAAAAAAAAAAAAAAAAAAAAAACAAAAAAAAAAAAAGAAAAAAGGCACGGGGTGCACGGGAAAAAGGGGCTCATGCTGGGTCGACTGGCGGGTGGCATGTGGGTCTCACTCTCTGGCCAAGGATGCGAATCTCACAAAGGATACAACAGGCGAGGAACCTGCATGGGGTTTGGGAACGCAGGCATGATGCATGTGTGCCTCAGTGCCACAGCTAGCAGGCGCTCATGCAGCTAACATGCAGGGGACGGGGCGGGGCAGAGAAAACTCACTTTCTCTGCGGTACCTGGGCTTATTGATTGCATGGCTGTGTGGCTGAATCTCTGGGTCTCTGACGATGCGTTGCAGCTAGCTCTGTGTGGCGAATTTAATAAGAGATGGCCCATACATAGCTTTAATGTTTTATTATTCTCTCCAGCCCCATTGCTGAGTTTTAAATGTTAAACCAATATTGAAAATCCTGGGATTGGCTGAGGAATGGCTATGCTCTGTGTTACTTTTAAATAAAAAAAAAATTAATACATCAAAAAAAAAAGAAAATAGAAAGAGAAAAGAGATAAAAAATAAAGGAAAAGGAGGAAATAGATTAAAATGCCATGACCACGTGGAGAGGAGAGAAAATAGAGAGACAGAGAGTTAGATAAAGAAAGGGGCAAGGAGAGAACAAGCAGGAGAGAGAGAGAGTGCGTGTGTTCAGAGCGGCACTATTATAGTGAGTCCGGTTGCCAGGTAACCGACAGTTGGGGAGAGCCTTGTTGCAGCCAGGTGACTGCAGAGGCAGAATAAGGCTAGAACCTGGAGCGTGGCCACACATCTCATTATGATCCCACACAGAGCTAAACAGGGAATTCTCAAGTGAGGAAACTCGAATGGCTCTAAAGCACCTAAAGAAATGTTCAGCATCTTTAGTTATCAGGGAAATGCAAATCAAAACAACACTGAGATTCCACCTCACACCTGTCAGGATGGCTAAGATGAAAAACTCAGGGGACAGCAGATGCTGGAGAGGATGTGGGGAAAGAGGAATACTTCTCCATTGTTGGTGGGATTGCAAGCTGGTAAAACCACTCTGGAAATCAGTTTGCTGATTCCTCAGAAAATTAGACATAGTACTACCTGAGGACCCAGCTATACCACTCCTAGTATATACCAGAAGATGCTCGTACACGTAATAAGGACACATGTTCCACTAAGTTCACAGCTGCCTTATTCACAATAGCCAGAAGCTAGAAGGAACCCAGATGTCCTTCAACTGAGGAATGGATACAGAAACTGTGGTATATATACACAATAGAGTACTATTCAACTATTAAAAACAATGAATTCATGAAATTATTAGGCAAATGGATGGAACTAGAAAGTGTCATCCTGAGCGAGATAACCCAATCACAAAAGAATGCACATGGTTTGCACTCACTGATAGGTGGATCTTAGCCCAAAAGCTCAAAATAAACAAGTTACAGTTCACAGACCACAGGAAGCTCAAGAAGAAAGAGGACTGAAGTGGGGGTACTTGGGTACCTCTGAGAAAGGGAACAATACACTTACAGGAGCAATAATGGAGGCAAAGTGTGGAGCAGTGACTGAAGTAAATGCCACCCAGAGACTGCCCTACCTGGGGATTCACTCTATAAACAGTCAATGAACCCCAACACTACTATGGATGACAAGAAGTGCATATGAAAAGGAGCATACCGTGGTTCTTTGGAGGGGCCCTGCCAGAGCTTTACACATACAGAGGCAGATGCTAGCAGCCAACCATTGGTCTGGGAATGGTGTCCCCAATGGAGGAGCTGGAGGGGTTTACAGCCCCATGGGAAGAACAACGATGTTGGCCACCCAGATGGCCCAGGACTCCCAGAGACTAAACCATCAACCAAGGGGTACACATGGTTCCAGCCATAAATGTGACAGAGGAATGCCTTGTCAGGCGTCAGTGGGAGGAGTGGTCCTTGGTCAGGTGAAGGCTACCCTAACAAGGGTGTGTGTGTGGGTGGGGTGGAGGGGCATATACTTGGAGGTAGGGAGTGGGAGGAGGAGTTGGGGGGTTTGAGGGAGGGGAAAACTGGGTAAGGCTGTACCACTTGAAATGTGAATGAAGATTATATTTAATAAAAAAAGACTCTTCTAAAGTATAAACTATTTTTAATAATTGCATTGACCTATGAGGCTGAGGGACATATTTATTTTTAAAAAACCCTATACATATATACAATGAACAGCTCAGCCAGAGTATACCACTGAATTTATAGGACTGTCCAAATAAGAAGAATATAAGCTAGGTGATACTAAACTTCCCTAAAGGTTACTAGCTATTAGTTGCATGAAAAATGACCACAATTGGGAACAGAGAGAGTACTATCTGTAAGAAGCAAAGAACCCATTTTGCAAATTGTTTAGGTAGCTAATCCCAAAAGTACTGACATATCAAGACAGATAACATATGAACAGCATCACTATTTTAGTAGTTTAATATTGAAATCCACATCTTATATGAAGTCTTCTGGTAAAATAACAGGTATATGGAAAATATAGCAAAAGAGTGGACAGAAATTGGGGGTAATATAGAAAAAAGGGAGTATCTCAAGTGATAGTTGACTGCTATGTATAGGGAGGACTGCCCCTTCCTGGAAGTAACCATTCCGAAATTTCAGAATAATTATTGCTCAGAATAGGAAACAACAAAGAGTAATTGCATGCTGTATATTTTATTGGAATCATTTTTCTGTAGGAATGATATTGAAGGCATTCATCTTCTGTTCACCTGAAATAAATAAACAAGTAAGGTCTGGGAGAAAGAAGACACAATGTATAATTTCAAAATGTCCTAAGATATCTTTACTTTCTTGGATTTATAATTGTGTTAGAGTTAAGACCTTTGATTAAGAATAAATTTAAATAACATAAACCATAAATTATAGAGGATATTCAAGATTTGGTTATATTTATAATCTATATCTTTAGAAACAGGGTGGTGATCCCTGGAGTTTGGGAGATGGTATGAAAGATAAGGTATTTAATTACCTTCTCACTGCTAAGGAGCGAGATGGTCATGCAAAAAATGACCATAGGTAACTTGGCTGTTCATGATTTCCATTCTGGGCTGGGCCTTGATTATTTCCAGGATGAGGGGGTCTCTGCTGGGGGCCTCCTTGTGGGGGTGGGCCTTGTGGGTTTTCAGGCTGAGGGGGGCCCTGAGGGCCTCCCTGTGGAGGTGGGCCTTGTGGGCGAGTAGGGTGTGGATGCTGATGATTGCCTCCATGCTGTGGTGGTTTCTCTGGTCTATTTCCATCTTCTCCACTACCATCATCATCACCATTACCACTATCATCACCATCTTCATCAGAAGCAGGAGGTTTTGGGTGGAATCCTCCAGGAGGTGGTTTTGGATGATGTTTACCATGTCCCTGGCTCTGCTGCTCTTTCTCTGTTTAAGTATAGATCGAAGTAGATGAGTTTATACCTTCTCTTTTTTCCCAGGAACAGTGCCCTCCACTCCAGCTTTATAATATTGATGATTGATGAAGCTTAATTTTCTTATTTATCATATGCACTTTCTTATATTTCAACACTTGGGATGAATATTTGTCCTTAAATTCAGTGCATAAATATGATTTTATGTTGCTTACAATTCCCATATAGAAATGACAAAAGGGGAATATTTTTTAAATGTTACAAGTCAGAACTTGTTAGAGTAGCAAAATTGTGAGAGCAAAGCTTGATCCTTTAATATATCATGATGTTCAAAGTCCTATAAGCATGTGTAAAGCAAGGAAGAAATGTAAGAAAATTTTTTTCTATTCAATAATCATGCAAAATATTTGTAAGAATTAGCTATGGAAACTGAGCCGAGTGAGAAAACTAAATTTGAAAATGAGGGAAGCACAGGCTCTGTGATCTTTCATATTTTACATACAATCCTAGAATTCTACTTGGAATAACTGGTGAAAGAAGAATTCTTTTAACAAAACATAGTGCCAGGAAAGATTTTAAATGGGCACACCTAATATGTGTATTGTATATAATCCATTGTTTCAATCTATGGAAGAGACAAATGTCCCTTTTGTTTTCAAAGCCTAGCTCCAATTCTTCCAGTGGATAACCCTGCTATAGAGTCAATGTTGCAAAGGTTGTCTGTCTATCACTGAGCATCTGCCAGTCATTATTTTTATAAAATAAGGAAATGATAGAGATATTACAGAATTGAATAATTAAAGTTGTAAAAGTTATATAGAAGGTCAATAGAGTATGCATTTCTCTTTACCTAAGAGCTGAGAAGATGAGTCTTCATAGATGACTTCTAGGAAATAAGCACAAAGAAGTGGAAAGTTACTTAGGATATTTTTAGATTTCTAGGAATCCTGCCAAGATAGTTTCTACATTCAGTAGCAGCAACTATTTAGTTAATTGTTAGATCTATCAAATTTCGCTGATAGTCTTCATTCAAATTTTCAGAATTAAACAAAGAAACATTTACGGGAAAGGGGAAATGATTTGGAATGTAAATAAGAAAACTTAGAAAATAAAAAAGACTTAAAAAAATAAAAAAATGATAGAGAGAAACAGATAAATGAAAAAAAAAGAAACATTTACATTCTTAATGTTTTTCTTCATGCCCTTCATTTCTTATATGTTATTTTCCCAGGTATTTCATTCATTGATATTAGAATAAGTATGACTTTCAGTACTATATAAAACAAAATGAATACTGCATGGGTGTCATTAAAAACGAGAGAGAGAGAGAGAGAGAGAGAGAGAGAGAGAGAGAGAGAGAGAGAGAGAGAGAGAGAGAGAGAGAGAGAGAGAAATTAGGGTAGCAAGATATTTTAACTGGGAAAAAGCACTAGCCTAATGATTTGTTTTTGGTTCCTGACTGTGCATCAAAGGAGGGAAATTCTTGCTGCCAATAAGTTATCCTCTGTCAGAATGTGCATAAACATGTAAAACTTGCAGGAAATGAACAGAAAGACACAAATAGAGACATGCATATTTGAATACACACACAGAATAATTAAATGATTATAAAATTATTTTGAAAGAAATCATTGTCTGATATTTATAGCTTGTTTTGTACAGCATTTTAAATTCATTATCTTTCCATTTCTCAGAAACATTTCTGATATATTTTACTTCTTTCATTTTTCTCTATCCTCTATACACAAGGCAAATACCACCCTGCACTATCTATCTTTCATAACACTATACAATCTGAGGTTCTCTCTGTCAATTGTAACATACTGTTATGCATCATCCATCACCAAAAATGTCATTTTACAAATGCACTCATAGAGTTCACCTCCAGTAGAAAGATAGGGCATCAAGTAGAGGAATGGGGTTGCTATCCCACAGTCAAAATCTCTGATCCGGAATTGTTCCTTTCTAAAAGAACTACAGGGACAAAAACGGAGAAGAGCCTGAGGGAAAGGAGGTCCAGTGACTGGCCAAAATTGGATCCATCTCAAGGGGAGGCTCCAAGGCCTAACACTATTACTGATGCTATGGTGTACTTACAGACATGAGGCTAGAATGGGTATCCTCTGAGAGACCCAACAAGCAGGTGACTGAGATTGAAGCAGATACTTACACTTAACAAATGGTCTAAAGTCTGGAAACCCTGTGGTCCAATTAGGGAAAGTCTGAATGAAGTTGGGGAGAAGGGTGACCCCATAGGAATACCAGCAGTCTCAATAAACCTGGACCCCCAAGATCTCTCACACACTGAGCCATCAACCAGGAAGCATATACTAGCTGGCCCCCAACACATATCAGCAGAGGACTGTCTGGTCTGGCCTCAGTGAGAAATGCAACTAACTCTTGAGAGACCTGAGGCTTCAGGGAGTGGAGATACTTGGAGGAATAGGGATGGGGATTGAATGAAACCTCTTGGAGATGGGGGAGGAGGAATGGGATGAGAAAATATCAGAGGTCAGAACATGAAGGGGATAACATCTGGACTGTAAAATAAGTGTAAAGACAATTAAAAAATAACTAAAGAATATATGGAACAGATAAAAATTAAGTGCACTCATGTTATTTTGTTATAAGAATTTTTTAACTTATAGTTTAAGTTCTAGATGGAAAATGAGAGCAAATGTTCTACTATTTGTTCTCCTAATTCTTTGCCTCAGTCCTCTTTTCATCTTTCATTTCTCCCAGTCCTGAAGTGTGTTACTCTAGTCCCTTGTCATTGTATCACTCTCTCCTCTAATTCATACCTTCATCTGAGCTCTGAACTGAGCTCAGGAACAGCAAGGCTGCTGTCAGCACGACCACCAGCATCTTGGAGGAGACTCAAGTTGTTTCCAAGTTTGTGCTGGAGGAAGGAAGGCCCCAGTCTTTATAAGGATTGTAGAACAAAGGCACTTTTCAGAGCCTTACTCTTGACCTAATCTGACACACCAAGACGCCTTGCATCCCTGATTCTTTTTTGGGACTTTAGCCTAGCAGGATGCAGTAGGGAGAATGTTGTCAAGGATTCAGGTCTATATCATACAACATGAAATTTGGACAACAATGTTAAAGTGATACAGTGAAATTTCATATATTAGAAATGAAATTATATCATTGGTTAAACTTTCATTTGATATAACTGTGACTCTGTCCTTATTCATCGTGATCCTGAGAGGAATTGCTTCTATACTCACATGTATATTTGTGTATATTAATGTAGTAGCTAAATGTATATAATATTTTGCTGACATTTTGTTCAGTTCTGCCGCAAATTAGGACTCCAAGATGGGCAGCATAGTAAATGAGACAAACAAGACTGGAAGCCAGTTTGGGCTCAAATTGACTGTCCAGAATTCTCCAGATCTGGTTCAAATTGAAGAAACTGTTGTCATAGAACTGAAAGACTGAATATTGTATTCTTTTCTTTTATTCCTTCTGTGTTAGGGAAAGAAAAGTGGCAGAAGAGAGTCCAGGTAAGTGTTGGACCAGTCAATCCATGACCACATAGTTCTCACATGTACCACAGAATGATGTGCTTCACAGAGAATATCCTCACTTCCATGTAGTTATTTTATATGTAATATTGAATTAGATTAAGCTCAATATTGCATCCTCTAGTAATTATTCTTGGACTATTGATCAGTTATAAATATGAACAAGATAGTCTGACATCACTTTCAAGGTCTCTAAGTCATTGCTTTCTCTGAAGCCTTTCATCATATAGAATTTCATTTTCCATGTTCAGTGTAGAGTGCCTTATTGGTGTGCCATGCCACCTGGCAGGATTGACCAATGTGAAGTTCCTCTCAGCCTTTGAGTGGGAACTCCTGTGTTAGCCATAACCTGGGGTGGAGTGTTCAGACCAAGTTGAAGCCCCTGGTATTTCAAGCACCTGCAGTTTCCTGAAAAACATTAACCACCTGGGGAGAAGCTTCCAGCCTTTGGGGGAAGGGTTTTCTGCTGCCTATATATTTGGAGTTCTCCATTAAACTTTGAGACCTTGAATAGCAGGTATTATCTTGGTCTTCATCTCTTTTTGATGTCTTCTCATACATCCCCATCTTCCCTTCCAGGAACCTGTTCATTTGTAACTGTGGGCAGTTACAGTTCAGAACCAATGTTTCAGTACTTTCTGATCTAAATATTTGAGGATGATCATGCTCTATACTACACAGGGTCAAGCTTACTGTCACTGTATCTCAGTCCATCATCTGCTTACTTTTCCTATGAAAACATTTACTTATCATTTTAAAAAGTATTTACTTTATTCTTTGCTTGTTTGTGACTTGGCCTCATAGCTTCATTTGGGTAGACTTCATCTACCCAAATCCTGTGTGTTGGGAGTCTGGATTAGCACCCTAAAGCACAGCTTCCTTCTAAGAATCATGTGCAAAGCTTTCTTTTCTTTTCTTTTCTTTTCTTTTCTTTTCCTTGCTTTGCATTTTTTGGCTTTCCTTTTCCTTTCCTTTCCTCTCCTCTCCTCTCCTTTCCTTTCCTTTCCTTTTTGGAGGAAATTGTAGGTGGACCTAGATGTCTAAGTGCAAGACCAACATTCTCTCAAAGCCAGGTACAAGACAGTGGGGGCTGCTGCACAGATAAACCCTGTCTCAAAAAACAGACAAAGAAATTGGTTAGAAGATACTGTGTTTAAATGACTCTCAATTTGATACAAATGCTGTTTTATTCCACATTCCTACACATTTTTGTCTGTTGCGTGAGACATTACTTGAACACGGAAAGTATCAAACTGAAGCAGATGGCTCCTTTTCATGTTTGAGCTCATCTAGAGCTTTCATTAATTGTGGCTAGTAGAAATATAAAGAATATTTGGATGAGGTAAACAGAGAGCCATGTGACTGTATATTATCTTTTATCAAATGTAGACCAGTCTACTGTGCTAAGCATATCAATATTTCAAAGGTTTTATTACAAATGTACAAAAATTATCTCAGAAAAATTACCTAAATTGTCCTTTGCTACAGATGAAGTGAAATTCTGTGGTGTCATCCGGTGCGTGGGTTTTGTTATTATTGTTGATGTTATCCCCCTTAGGTAATGATGGATATATTGTGAATGGAAAATATGTTAGTATTTGGTAGTTTATTGTCATTCTATGAAAATCAGAGGCAATCTCACAGGACTTATGCAGTTTACTAAAGGCAAGGAACAGTTGACTGTTCTAAATATGACTCAATGTTTGACAGGATGGCTTCCTAATGTCTAGAGGTAAAATACAAGAAAGATTAGGAGCTGAGGGGTCATGACCAAGTATGGTTTTAGTACACTTTGTGCTGGGAAAGTCAGATATGGGGCAGAGGAGAAATTTAAGCAGACATGTTCATGTGAGGGCTGCTAAGAAACTGGCTGTTCTGATGGATCATGAAATAGAGCAGTTGATTTTGCCAAAAATCACACATCTTGAGCCCTTTTAGTGACCTTTTCCAGTGTCATCAATATTTGAAAGAGATTATTGTTGTATGGAAATATAATGTCACCTATGAACTCACCAGAGGGGTAGGGAGGGCACAGGAGGGAACAGCATGTTGTGGAGAAGGGGTCTGGGAACACTGTCAGTAATTAATGGTAAAATGGGTTAAGTAATAATAAGTCTCATGCAACAGGCTCTGGGGGAATGTGTGGTGATTGAAGCTTTAAGGACTCTTCTATGTGATGCAGCTATACATCTTGTCACATATATGAAAAACTCCAAGTCATCATACCACATAGACACTTGCAAATTTAACAATGCACTATTCAAAATATCCATAATATAGGAACAGCACATATGGAAGTGTAGATTTAGTTTTTCTATAGCTTCAGAATGGATATTTTTGGGATTTGTCCATTCCATTGCACTCTCAGAGGCTTCGTCTCTGTTCACATTCTCACCAGTGTTTATTATTGTTTACTGACATCATGGTGACTGACTAATGTCAAATGGAATATTATCCTAATTTTAATATGCACATGTATGAAACCTATCCATTCATGGTTGGAAATATATCTCAGCATTTAAAGGCTCATAATGGAAAATATAAGAGAAATATCCATTCAATGTTATGTATCTACCTTTTGAGACAAGTGTATATTCTGCATATTAGATTCCTATCTGATATAGAGGAGGCAAAATTTTTTACTTTACTGTACTGATTGCTTCTTTTGCTGTGTGGAATCATTTTAATTCTATGTAATCTCAACCATAAATATGAGAAGTTTATTTTCTGAGCTACATGAATACTTTTAAGAATGTCCTCCCTACAGAGTTCCCTATATATTATTAAACAATTTCCTAGTTTCTGGTCTTACTTTAAAGTAGGACTAAATTATAATTAAATTACATTTTATACTTATTTCTGCTTAGGGTCAGAAATAAAGAGAATTAAATACCCTTCATGGCATAACATTTCTTCTGGAACCAATCTATTAAGACAGCACATTGACAGTTTCTTTTTCTATTGTGTCATATAAAACAGTGCCATTTATTCAGTGTCAAATACAAAATATCCAATGAAACTCAAGACAAAAATTAAATATACTCCATTTCTGTATTTTCTTTTACCTCATTCGTTTCATGGAGGTGTTAATTATACTTAATTAACAATTAAGTATAATTGTTAATTAACAATTAAGTATAATTGTTAATTAACAATTAAGTATAATTATAATTAATACATGAATAGTATTATTTTTATGATTGACTTTTTACACTTCTTATATTTCTCAGTTCAGTGTGTGTGTGCACACCCGTGTGTGTAAGTGTGTGTGTGTGTGTGTGTGTGTGCGTGTGTGTATTTCTCAGAGAAATTTGAAGAAAGTTCAGATGCAGCTAAGTTACAGAGAGTCAGGTCATTGTGAAACTTAAGATAGACCCCCTATCTCATGTGCACCATGAGTCATAGGCATGTTTGAATATGCATATTGGTCCTCTGTTAAATAATGTTGAGAATACTATATGAAGTCCAATTGAATAGTGTGTTTTTATAGATAATGTGAAAACTGCAGAGCATATGTTATGAAAGCAGAATGAATGCATTATCACTCTTCAAGTTTTCTGAGGTTATTAAAAGCCAGAGCAATTTAGTCTCATTGGTCCTTTTGGAAGGCAAAAAGCATGTATGTGTTTTTGTAAAGCTCCGGTATTTATTGTAGGTACTCTAGATCTGATGACCAGTTGTAGAGTTTCAAAAAGAAAAGTGAATTCAGAAATAAGGAGTATAAGGGTTAACTAGGTATAGTTATTCACATGTGTGTGCTGTAGAGCAGGCAGTCCTGAGGGAAGTCAGTCTTATCCTTGGCGTGGTGAATCCTAGAAAAGTGCAGCAAATTCTCTGAAACATTTTGCCTTTTCCTTGAACCTTTTCACTGTTGGTGATATATGAAGCTGACCATTCTGTTACATTGTCCCAAAATGTCACCTATGAACTCATGAGGCACAATCAAAATAAATTATTGAACAGCTCACCAGGAAGACATTTAACAAAGTTGAGGTTAAATGATTGGCAGCATGCCACAGGCTTAGTGACCTATAGATTGTTCATACCCTTAAGTAATCCATGTCTGAAATGTGTACGTCCATAGAATCCACAATTTCTACTGTCCACTTACTACTACCTCATATCCGTATTTTAGGTGTCTACAACAATCATATACAAATAGAGAAGATAAATGAGAGATGTAATTTCACACAGATTAATATGCCATTTTCATCAGAATTCTATTACCTGGTTCTATAAGAAAGCCTTCAAGGTATGCTCTGTTCCTTCTGATCATGTGTTTTTCATGTTAGTTTTGTCAACTTCTTTTCTTTTTTTCCCACTTTTTATTGGATATATTCTTTATTTACATTTCAAATGTTATCCCCTTTCCTGGTTCCCTACCTCCCAGAAACCTCCTATCCCATCCTCCCTCCACCTGCTTCTATGAGGGTGTTCCTCTACCCACCCCACTCCCACCTCCCCATCCTCAATTCCTCTACTCTGGAGCCTTCATCTATGAAGATAAAACCAAGGACCTCTCCTTCCATTGATGCCTGGTAAGGCAATCCTCCACTACATTTTCAGCTGGAGCCATGTGTACTCCTTGGTTGATGGTTTAGTCCCTGGGAGCTCTGGGGAGTCTGGTTGGGTGATATTGTAAACACTTTCAGCTCCTTCAGTCCTTTATCTAATTCCTTCATTGGGGACCCCACGCTTAGTCCAATGGTTGGCTGTGAGAGTCTCCAAACCCTGGCACTAATGTAGATGCATGCTGAAAGGAGCCTAATATTGCTGTCTCCTGAGAGGCCCTACCAGAGCCTTGCAAATAAAGAGTTAGATTCTCACAGTCAACTTATTTTCATATGCATCCATGTACTAAATACTTCCTATCAATTTAAAGGATTCAATTAGTAATGTACAAACAGTCATACTCAGAAGTAATGAGAATTATATGTTTAATATAAAAGTTAGATTTTAGGGCTATTGGGGTGGAATCCTACCTCTCAACAACTAACAGTGATTCCTCTGAAATGTATGCCATTTCACCAAGTGTTCAGCATTAGAATCACTTTTCTTGATTTTCATGATCTTGTAACAAGCATATATGAGAGACAAGAGCAATGATATGGAGCCTAAGAGTATACCATAATGTTATAGTACCTACTACCTCATATCCATATTTTAAGTGTCTACAACAATCATATACAAATAGAGAAGATAAGATGTAATTTCACACAGATAAATATGCCATTTTCATCAGAGTCCTATTACTTGGTTCTATAAGAAAGCCTTCAAGGTATGCTCTGTCCCTTCTTATCATGCATTTTTCATGTCAGTTTTGTCAACTTCTTTTCTTTTTTTCCCATTTTTTATTGGACATATTCTTTATTTACATTTCAAGGGGCTTAGTTCCATTCAAAACTTCCATAACATAAGGCTCAAAAATACCTGTAACTCCAGCTGCAGGGGAACTAATATCATATTCAGGCTTCCTCAGATACCTGCATTTACATGAACACAGAAAGACAGACAGACAGACAGACAGACACCCAAAGACACTTTATCAGGTTATATTTATATATGCATATATGTGTTCATAACATTAATAAAAACTGATCATGAGCTTGACAGCAAAGAGTAGAACACAAAAGGAGTGGGAATTGAAAGAAGGGAAGGCAGAAATAATCTAAATAAAATGATTTGGTAATAATTTCTAATGTAAAAGCAATCCCCATGGGGAAAAAATGTTGGGAAGGACAAGTTTGATTTATTTTACACTTGCATACTGCTGGTAATCGTTTTAATATGTCAGGAAAGGAACTCAAACATAGAACAAGAAGGTAAGACTAATGCAGAAGCCATGGAGGAATGCTGCTTCCTGGATTTCTTCCCATGGTGCTTGCTCAGTCTGGTTTTTTTTGTTGTTGTTGTTGTTTTGTTTTTGTTTTTTTTTTTTTTTTTTTTTTTTGAGAACCCAGGAACAGGAGCCCAAGGATTCCAATACCCACAATAGGCCGGTTCCTCTTTGAACAACAACAAATTAAGAGAATTCTTTACAGCTGAATCTCATAGAAACCTTTTCTCAATTAAGGTTTTCTCCACTCAAAACTGTAGTTTATGTGTCAAGTTGAAATGAAAATGACTAGTATATACAGTACTTGAAATTCTTAAAAATCTGCACTACAGGGCTTCTCTGGCTTGACTTGAAGATACCCAGAGCTAAAAATGGAGTATATTGGGGGAATTGTTAAACAATGACTAACTGTACTTGAGTCTCGTCCCATATAGGAGAGTCAACACTCAACACTTTTAATGATACTGTGCTATCCTTTCAGATAGGAGGCTAACATAACTTTCTCCTGAGTGACTTCATGGATGGAAACAGAGATAGAAACCCACAGCAAACATTAGTCAGAGCCCAGGGAGTCTTGTGGAAGAGTGGGGAAAGAATTGATGGAGCTGAGGGGTTAAGGACACCACAAGAAGTCCTAAGGAGTCAACTAACCTGGGCACATGGGGTTCACAGAGACTGAACTATCAACCAAAGAACATGCGGGGATTGGACCTAGGCCCCCTACACATTTGTAATGGATGTGCAGCTTGTTCTTCATGTGGGGCCTCTAAACATTGGAGCTGAAGCTGTAAATATGTTGCCTGGCATTGGATGCCCTTACTCTAACTGTACTACCTGATAGGGCCTCATTAGGAAAGGAAGAAGTCAAACTATCACTATTTGCAGACGATATGATAGTATACATAAGCGACCCAAAGAACTCCACCAGAGAACTCCTACAGCTGATAAACGACTTCAGCAAAGTGGCCGGATATAAAATCAACTCAAGCAAGTCAGAAGCCTTCCTATACTCAAAGGATAAGCAGGCTGAGAAAGAAGTAAGAGAAATAATACCCTTTACGATAGCCACAAACCATATTAAGTATCTTGGCGTGACGCTAACCAAACAAGTGAAAGATCTGTATGACAAGAACTTCAAGTCTCTGAAGAAAGAAATTGAAGAAGACCTCGGAAGATGGAAAAATCTGCCATGCTCATGGATTGGCAGGATTAATATAGTAAAAATGAGCATCTTACCAAAAGTAATACACAGATTCAATGCAATCCCCATCAAAATCCCAACTCAATTCTTCATAGAGTTAGAAAGAGCAATTCAAAAATTCATCTGGAATAACAGAAAACCCAGAATAGCTAAAACTATTCTCAAGAGTAAAAGAACCTCTGGGGGAATCAGTATCCCGGACCTCAAGCTGTACTACAGAGCAATAGTGTTAAAAACTGCATGGTATTGGTACAGTAACAGACATGTAGATCAATGGAACAGAATTGAAGACCCAGAAATGAATCCACACTCCTATGGTCACTTGATCTTTGACAAAGGAGCTAAAACCATCCAGTGGAAAAAAGATAGCCTTTTCAACAAATGGTGCTGGCTCAGCTGGAGGTCAACATGCAGAAGAATGCAAATTGACCCATCCTTATCTCCTTGCACTAAGCTCAATTCTAAGTGGATCAAAGATCTCCACATAAAACCAGACACACTGAAACTAATAGAAGGGAAACTAGGGAAGAACCTTGAACATTTGGGCACAGGGGAGAATTTCCTGAACAGAACTCCAATAGCTTATACTCTAAGATCAAGAATAGACAAATGGGACCTCATTAAATTACAAAGTTTTTGCAAGGCAAAAGACACCGTCAAAAAGACAAAGCGGCAACCAACTAACTGGGAAATGATCTTTACCAACCTTACATCCGACAGAGGGCTAATATCCAAGATATACAAAGAACTCAAGAAGTTAAACTCCAGAGAGGCAAGTAACCCTATTAAAAAATGGGGTACAGAGCTCCACAAAGAGTTCTCACCTGAAGAATATCTAATGGCTGAGAAGCACCTAAAGAGATGTTCATCATCCTTAGTCATTAGGGAAATGCAAATCAAAACAACCCTGAGATTCCATCTCACACCAGTCAGGATGGCTAAGATCAAAAACACAGGAGACAGCAGTTGTTGGCGAGGATGTGGAGAAAGAGGAACACTCCTCCACTGCTGGTGGAATTGCAGGCTGGTACAACCACTCTGGAAAGCAGTCTGGCGGCTCCTCAGAAAACTGGGCATGACACTTCCGGAGGATCCGGCTATACCACTCCTGGGCATATACCCAGAGACTTTACCTGCATGCAATAAGGACACATGCTCCACTATATTCATAGCAGCCTTATTTATAATAGCCAGAAGCTGGAAAGAACCCAGATGTCCCTCAACGGAGGAATGGATTCAGAAGATGTGGTATATTTACACAATGGAATACTACTCTGCAATTAAAAACAATGAATTCACGAAATTCCTAGGCAAATGGTCAGAACTTGAAAATATCATCCTTAGTGAGGTAACCCAATCACAAAAGATCACACATGGTATGAAGTCACTGATAAGGGGATATTGACCCAGAATCTCAGAATACCCTAGACACAATCAGCATATCAATAGATTTCTAAAAAGATGGAAGGAGAGACCCCTGGTCCTGGAAAGACTGGATGTAGGGGAACGCCAGGACAGAGTAATGAGAGGGGGTTGAACGGAGAAAAGAGGGAGGGAAGGGGGCTTATGGGACTTTCGGGGAGGGAGGAAACGGGAAAGGGTAAGTGATTTGGAATGTAAATTAAAAAAATAAAATAAAATTAAATTAAAAAAAAAAAAGGAAAGAATGTACTTGGTCCTGATGCAACTGGATGTTCCAGGGTAGGGTGGTATGCAAGGCAAGCTTTTATTTTTCAGGGGAGAATGGAAACTGACAATAGGGAGAGAGATTTCTAGGGATTAGGACTTGGAGGATGGAGGGCTGCAATAAGAATGTAAAGTGAATAAAAAATAAATATATCTCAAATAACCTTATATTCATGTCTATATCATGAACCTTATAAGTCTATATTCCAATCTGGACTAATACACTGGCCAGGACTCAGTAAAGTGGGGTACGTGGAGAAGTCGTTATATTCTATTTCATCTCATAATGAATAGCATGGTTTGTGAGTTTTCCTTACTCCTATATATGCAAGAATTGAGGCCTGTGTGAGATGTATATAAAAAGAAAGAAGTGAGCTAGCACACTGCCTTGAGTTCTTGTTATGACACTCCATGTTTCCTGTTTTGTTTTGTTTTTTTTAACCTGCTTAGAAGTTTAGAGAAAACAGCTTCTCAGAAAGAAAAAAAATAGTTCTTTGGAAAAATTTTAAGTAGAAACATCCCAGGCCAGATGAGAAAACAAAATTTTTCTCCAAGAACAAATTAGTTGTAATCATAATCATATGTACTTGCTACTGGTTTCTTGTTTGTTTAATACCATCAGTGCAAAAACACACTGCAGATTAGTACTTTATTCATTATTTATCTGGAGGTCACAAAAGCATGTTTATATTGTCTTCTTTTGTGCCTGTTATTTAAAGATGTTATGTGGGCTGAGAATGACTGACATTACAAAGGCTATGCGAAAAAGCAACTCTGTTGCTTCCCTTCTTCTCATGAACTCTCTTCTTCCCCAGGAATATTCATAGACTTCTTTGGTATATGTGTTTTTTGCACTACAATCAAACAATTGAATTGAGGGTTATCTAAAATTTAAACTTAAAATTAGACTCAGTATTTACTTTCTAGACAAATTTGTCAATAATAGATTTATTTCAATAGTGATAGATTGTACCTACACTAACTGATTCCTGGGGACAAAGACCATGAGACTAGACAGCCCAGGACATAGAAGGAAAATACTACTCTTCAACTAAATGAACATAGCTATAACATGACTCCTAAGGACGTTTTGCTATACTTATAGATTTGTGCCTTTCTTGACTATCATCTGAGAAACTTCCTCCAACAGCAGATGGAAACAAGCAATAATGCCCACAGAGTATTAAAGACACATGGGATGGAGGACACCAAGGAAGCAGGACCAACACATATATGAAAGTACAGAGACTGAGGCAGTATGTACTGAGCCTGCACAGGTCTTCACCAGTAAGTTCCTAGAGCTGAAAGCAGGAGTAAGAACATGACCCATTCATAACTCATACACTATCTTCAATTGGAAACCACGTACAAATGAAGATTTGGTTTTCTCAATGGAAGTCCCTCAAAGGAAATGAACTACTGATGCCAAATAGTATATGACCAATAGAAAACAAAAAAACCACATGGTCATCTCATTAGATGCTGAGAAAGCATTTGACAAAATTCAGCATCCTTTCATGCTAAAGGTCTTGGAAAGATCAGGAATTCAAGGCCCATATCTAAACATAGTAAAAGCAATTTACAGCAAACCAGTAGCCAGCATCAATCTAAATGGAGAGAAACTTGAAGCAATCCCACTAAAATCAGGGACTAGACAAGGCTGCCCTCTCTCTCCATATCTTTTCAATATAGTACTTGAAGTTCTAGCTAGAGCAATTAGACAAGAAAAAGAGGTCAAAGGGATACAAATTGGAAAGGAAGAAGTCAAACTATCACTATTTGCAGACGATATGATAGTATACATAAGCGACCCAAAGAACTCCACCAGAGAACTCCTACAACTGATAAACGACTTCAGCAAAGTGGCCGGATATAAAATCAACTCAAGCAAGTCAGAAGCCTTCCTATACTCAAAGGATAAGCAGGCTGAGAAAGAAGTAAGAGAAATAATACCCTTTACGATAGCCACAAACCATATTAAGTATCTTGGCGTGACGCTAACCAAACAAGTGAAAGATCTGTATGACAAGAACTTCAAGTCTCTGAAGAAAGAAATTGAAGAAGACCTCGGAAGATGGAAAAATCTGCCATGCTCATGGATTGGCAGGATTAATATAGTAAAAATGAGCATCTTACCAAAAGTAATACACAGATTCAATGCAATCCCCATCAAAATCCCAACTCAATTCTTCATAGAGTTAGAAAGAGCAATTCAAAAATTCATCTGGAATAACAGAAAACCCAGAATAGCTAAAACTATTCTCAAGAGTAAAAGAACCTCTGGGGGAATCAGTATCCCGGACCTCAAGCTGTACTACAGAGCAATAGTGTTAAAAACTGCATGGTATTGGTACAGTAACAGACATGTAGATCAATGGAACAGAATTGAAGACCCAGAAATGAATCCACACTCCTATGGTCACTTGATCTTTGACAAAGGAGCTAAAACCATCCAGTGGAAAAAAGATAGCCTTTTCAACAAATGGTGCTGGCTCAGCTGGAGGTCAACATGCAGAAGAATGCAAATTGACCCATCCTTATCTCCTTGCACTAAGCTCAATTCTAAGTGGATCAAAGATCTCCACATAAAACCAGACACACTGAAACTAATAGAAGGGAAACTAGGGAAGAACCTTGAACATTTGGGCACAGGGGAGAATTTCCTGAACAGAACTCCAATAGCTTATACTCTAAGATCAAGAATAGACAAATGGGACCTCATTAAATTACAAAGTTTTTGCAAGGCAAAAGACACCGTCAAAAAGACAAAGCGGCAACCAACTAACTGGGAAATGATCTTTACCAACCTTACATCCGACAGAGGGCTAATATCCAAGATATACAAAGAACTCAAGAAGTTAAACTCCAGAGAGGCAAGTAACCCTATTAAAAAATGGGGTACAGAGCTCCACAAAGAGTTCTCACCTGAAGAATATCTAATGGCTGAGAAGCACCTAAAGAGATGTTCATCATCCTTAGTCATTAGGGAAATGCAAATCAAAACAACCCTGAGATTCCATCTCACACCAGTCAGGATGGCTAAGATCAAAAACACAGGAGACAGCAGTTGTTGGCGAGGATGTGGAGAAAGAGGAACACTCCTCCACTGCTGGTGGAATTGCAGGCTGGTACAACCACTCTGGAAAGCAGTCTGGCGGCTCCTCAGAAAACTGGGCATGACACTTCCGGAGGATCCGGCTATACCACTCCTGGGCATATACCCAGAGACTTTACCTGCATGCAATAAGGACACATGCTCCACTATATTCATAGCAGCCTTATTTATAATAGCCAGAAGCTGGAAAGAACCCAGATGTCCCTCAACGGAGGAATGGATTCAGAAGATGTGGTATATTTACACAATGGAATACTACTCTGCAATTAAAAACAATGAATTCACGAAATTCCTAGGCAAATGGTCAGAACTTGAAAATATCATCCTTAGTGAGGTAACCCAATCACAAAAGATCACACATGGTATGAAGTCACTGATAAGGGGATATTGACCCAGAATCTCAGAATACCCTAGACACAATCAGCATATCAATAGATTTCTAAAAAGATGGAAGGAGAGACCCCTGGTCCTGGAAAGACTGGATGTAGGGGAACGCCAGGACAGAGTAATGAGAGGGGGTTGAACGGAGAAAAGAGGGAGGGAAGGGGGCTTATTGGACTTTCGGGGAGGGAGGAAACGGGAAAGGGGAAGTGATTTGGAATGTAAATTAAAAAAATAAAATAAAATAAAATTAAAAAAAAAAGATAAAATTGAACAACCCCCCAAAAAAAAAAAAGAAAACAAACTAAAGAATAAATTTAGAGGTTTCTTGTCTCATAATGACAAGTCAGTGTTTTATCTTATCTCTCTATCATCTATCTATCTATCTATCTATCTATCTATCTATCTATCTATCTATCTATCTATCTATCTATCTATCATCTATCTCTGTTTTTTATTATTATTTCATTTTTCACCAGTATTATCAATGCTTGCTTAAGTATATGGGGATGTATTCACCTGAGTTTTCCATTACAGCAGGATCAATACAGTACATGTATAATAGGAAAAGTAGTTTTATTCAATTGTATTATAAGTTTGGAGTTACATGGTAGTACAGAGGGTGCCTTGTGAGTCCAAAAGCTGGAGAACCCAGAAGATTCTTCATCCAATAACTGGAAATGTCTATGGAAATTGCACCCTAGTTATTAGCTGAGAGAGCTCATGTGTTGTAAAAAGTCACAGTTGTAAGCCTAGAGTGAAGGCAGAGGATGCTGAAATCCTATACAAAGTGTGGAACTGTTAATATAAAAGCTCATCTGATCAATGAGAATCTGCTAGCACATTGTGCAAAAGTCTCCATTTGCTTTTAGCTCCATTGTGACCTGTAGCATTTTAGATCTTGCCTTTTTCATAGAACTTACTCCCTTTACCTGCAATACTATTTTGAAAACTCAGACACTGCAATCTTCTTGAAGTCTCCTTAGTTTAGCCAAACTGATAGACATAGACATGAAGATTGAATTAATTGTATCTGGGATAGCTAGAAATTATATTTTAATGGAGTTTGAATGTGCTACTAAAATTAAATTTAAAATATAATGTTTTAAATTGATTCATTGAGTTTTGTAACCCCAATTGCTACCCCTTCTACTTTTCTGCAAACAACATAACTAATGATCCTCTTCAAATTAGATGGTGTTTTGTTTTGTTTGTTTGTTTGTTTATATGACTCCCTGAATCCAACTAGACTTTCCTCTAGACACATGGGTAGGAGGCCATCCCTGTGAAATATAATTAAACTTCCAGAGAGCATACCTCTAGGAAAAAAAATGTATTTTCTTCACTTAACAGCCATCAAAGTTCAATAGATCCTCAGGTAGGGATAAAATGATGTGCCCCCGCCCCCATCCATGTTGTAAGTTGACTGGTTTGATTTGCTACAGCCAAGTACAGCTGCTGTGATTTCATGAAGTCAGTGAGTCTCTCCTGTGCAGAAGATATTGTTTTACTTTGTCCTCCTGGACCTCTGGCTCTAAAATATTTTTCTTTCCATCTTCTATTATGTTTCCTGTGTATTGGGAGAAAGGAGTGTAATAGAATATTCACAAATGGTACATATATTGTTCTGTTCGCACTGTTCTTATACAAGGCCCTCATTAAATTGCTTCCCAGTGCACAAAGATGATTCTCTGGTGCATCTGAGAGCTTTACTAAGAGGCATTAACCAAAAAGTGATTTTTGCCTGGCTTTGAACTGTAGCCTTCCCCCTTGGGTTTTTGTTCTTGTTTGGTATTTTGCTTGCTTTTGTTTTGTATGTTTCAGAATATCCAATTCTGAACAATAATATAAAGCATCTACTGGAAAGTTACTAGTGACATATCTTTCCTTCTGGATGACCTATAATATGTCATAATAAATCTCATCTTAGTTGTGGTTTTGCATTCTGTCCTACTGCTGGGTTATGGGAATGGCCTCTTGGGCTGGCAAATACTGAATGCTAGACTGCATTTACACTGTGCCAACGATGTTAGGTGCTGACTCAAGAGAAGTACAAATACACTCTTCAGGGGGTGGAAAATCCCAGCCTAGGATGTGTGTGGGGGGGCTTAATCTGGGTTCACAAGCTCTCAGGCATCCTGTCACTGTTGGAAACTTCATAGAGTCAGGAAAAAAGGGTCAGAGGTTCAAGGGCTACAATAAGGAGCCCAGACCCGGGGGCTCCAGATCTTCTGGATATCCAGGTGCCATTGGGTCACAGGGAGTTGGGAACAGAGTGTACCTGAGGACTGAGGATGAGACTCTGCCTGGGGTTTCTCAGACTCTTGGATATCCAGACACTGCTGGAAGTCATGAAAGAGCCATGAACGGAGGAGGCGGCCAGTAGCCTGAGGATAATCCTGGGGTCAGTGGGAAGGGAGCTCCTCTGGCTTAGCTCTTTGGTGAAAGTCCTTAGATTAGCTTTGATTGTCTGGGAGCAAGAGAGACCTTCTGCAGGAGGTTTAGGGAACTCATCTCTGTAGACTAAGGCCTTCTCCCTGCTCCCCATAGTGGTTCTTGATGAAAACAACAGTCTTTGGTTCCAAACTGTTTTTTTTTTGGTTTTTTTTTTTTTTGCAATCACATAATTTTTTTTTCTTTTTTTTATTTATTTTATTTTATTTTTTTAATTTACATTCCAAATCACTTCCCCTTTCCCGTTTCCTCCCTCCCCGAAAGTCCCATAAGCCCCCTTCCCTCCCTCTTTTCTCCATTCAACCCCTTCTCGTTACTCTGTCCTGGCGTTCCCCTACATCCAGTCTTTCCAGGACCAGGGGTCTCTCCTTCCATCTTCTTAGAAATCTATTGATATGCGGATTGTGTCTAGGGTATTCTGAGATTCTGGGTCAATATCCCCTTATCAGTGACTGCATACCATGTGTGTTCTTTTGTGATTGGGCTACCTCACTAAGGATGATATTTTCAAGATCTGACCATTTGCCTAGGAATTTCGTGAATTCATTGTTTTTAATTGCAGAGTAGTATTCCATTGTGTAGATATACCACATCTTCTGAATCCATTCCTCCGTTGAGGGACATCTGGGTTCTTTCCAGCTTCTGGCTATTATAAATAAGGCTGCTATGAACATAGTGGAGCATGTGTCCTTATTGCATGCAGGTAAAGTCTCTGGGTATATGCCCAGGAGTGGTATAGCCGGATCCTCCGGGAGTGTCATGCCCAGTTTTCTGAGGAACCGCCAGACTGCTTTCCAGAGTGGTTGTACCAGCCTGCAATTCCACCAGCAGTGGAGGAGTGTTCCTCTTTCTCCACATCCTCGCCAACAACTGCTGTCTCCTGTGTTTTTGATCTCAGCCATCCTGACTGCTCTAAGATCAAGAATAGACAAATGGGACCTCATTAAATTACAAAGTTTTTGCAAGGCAAAAGACACTGTCAAAAAGACAAAGCGGCAACCAACTAACTGGGAAAGGATCTTTACCAACCTTACATCCGACAGAGGGCTAATATCCAATATATACAAAGAACTCAAGAAGTTAAACTCCAGAGAGGCAAGTAACCCTATTAAAAAATGGGGTACAGTGCTACACAAAGAGTTCTCACCTGAAGAATATCTAATGGCTGAGAAGCACCTAAAGAGATGTTCATCATCCTTAGTCATTAGGGAAATGCAAATCAAAACAACCCTGAGATTCCATCTCACACCAGTCCAAACTGTTTACTGACTATTCATTGTAGAAAATTGATACATACCACCTCATCAGGGTGAGCCAGAGATTAAATACCGTTTTCAGGAAGAAATGTCCAGGAAGGAAAGCTTATTGGCTAAACTTTCAGGAACACTAGATACTTCAATATCATGAGAACTCTGTTCTGGGCTACCTGATCACAGGTCATATTTCCTATGTGGGAAGTATAGACCGTGTTCCAGGCCAGGAATCTAGTAGGGAGCAGGGAGTGGCCTACTGTCTCAGGTGAGTGTCTGGGTCCTCTGAACCCACTCAAACTTCCCATGTTCCCTGGCATGGTTCATTGTCCCACAATTAGTGACAAGGACAAAAAGCAGCTTCATGGCTAAGAATCATCATTTTTATGCTGCCACCTTGGCCTCTTCTGTTCCCATACTTGTTTATCAGGAGATTTCTTCATGTGGCCCAACTATCAATAAATCAAGAATCTTTGTTAGTATTTGATGCAATTCCCAGGACTGTCATCTGGATAAACAGTGTTCATAGCAGCTTCTAAGCCCTGATTTGAAAACATATTTACTGGCAAGTTGGGAGAATCAAAAATTAATATATGAGCTAATAGTTCAGGCTTGATAAATTTCCAAATTACTAGTTGGATTAGATGGAAAGGTTCATACTGTGTCTGGAAATATGCCTCAGTAGGATACTGTGCTTGCTGTGATAAACCTGAGGAACTATGTTTAAATCCCCAGAATCCACATAGAAATATGAGTATGGTCACATGTCTAATTGTAACCTCTGCAGTATATAAAGGAGAGGCAGGTTGAGCTTGTGTGATTTCTGACTTACAGAATCACTCTAAGTTCAGAGACAGTCCATGTCTTTAGGGAAGAAGATGGAAGTAACTGAATAAACTCCTGATATCCTCCTACAGCCTCCATTCATAAATACTCACATGTACAACCACATATGCAGTATATGCATTTATATATACAATACAATAAATAAAACCTCATCTTATGAGGGTGTGGTAGTTTGAATATGCTTGTAATATATAGTGGTACTATTAGCATGTATGGTCTTGTTGAAGTAGGCATGGCCTTGTTTAAGTAGGTGTGGCCTTGTTGGTAGAAGTGTGTAATTGTGGTAGTAGGCTTTAAGATTTTCCTCTGAGCTCTGTAAAGAAAGTCTGCTTCTGGATTCTTCTGAATCCCAAAGTCCCACAGCTGCCACTGGGAGCCCAGTGGACTTAGGACCCATCACTCCCCCAAAACAATTTCCCACAGAATACCACTCACCTTCCATCTGGCCCTTTCTTCTAGGGCAGTATGCTAGCTAGTTTGCTCCCCTGAAAACACCATATCCTGAGCCATCCCAGGAAATCTGCTGCACTCAGGGCATCTGACACCATACCATGAGACATCCCAAGAGATCTACTGCACTCAGAGTAACTGACACCACAACCTGAGGCTTCCCAGGAGATCTTCTGCCCACAAGGCAACTGACTCCACAGCCTGAGGATCTCTGGAGATCTGCTGCACCCAGAGCAACTGAGCAACTGATCACCAGCTTGTCTGCTCCCCTGAAGGCACCACAGGTTGAAGGCATCCCAGGAGATCCTCTGTATACAGAACAACTGGGCAACAGACCCCATCATCTGAAGACCTCCCAGGGGCTCTGTGGAATGCAGGGCAACTGACACAACAGAGTGAAAGCCTCTCTGGATTTCTGCTGCACACAGGGGAAACAGAAACTACACTCCCCTTAGGACCCCCTGGAGAACAGCTTCATACAGGACAATAGCTTGAGTGCTTTTCTGAAGACCCAAAAGTCTGAAGGCCTCCCAGAAGATCTTTTGAAGCCAGGGCAACAGATCAGAAGTTTCTCTGCCCCCTGAAGAACACCTAGTTGGAAGGCCCCACAGGTGGTCTGCTACAACCAGGGCCACAGGCCTACCAGGAGACCTGAAGCAATCCAGGGACAAAAGATGCAAACTCCAGACAGTGTCTCCCAGACCAGCAAACACCAGGGATAACCAGAGGATGAGATAAAAGCACAAGACTAATAGCAAAAGAAACCAAACTAGGTTTGCCTCATCAGAACCCAATTCTCCAACCACAGCAAGACCTGAATATACCAACTCACCTGAAAATCAGAAAGCTGACCTAAAATCCTATTTCATGAAGATAATAGAGTCCATTAAGGAAGATATAAATAACTCACTGAAAGAAATACAGTAAAACACGGGTAAACAGGGAGAAGCCCTTAAAGAGGAAACAAATAAATCCTTTAAAGAAATAGAGAAAAACACAATCAAATAGGAAAGAATTGAATAAAGCAGTCCAAGACCTAAAAGTGGAATTAGAAACAATAAAGACAACACAAATGAGGACAATGGAAAACCCAGGAAAGAGGTCAGGAATTACAGATGCAAGCATCATCAACAGAATTAAAGAGATAGAAGAGAGAATCTCAGGTACAGAAAATACCATAGAAGATACCAACACAACTGTCAAAGAAAATTCAAAACATAAAAAATTCCTAACCATCTCCCCCAACTCTGCCCTCTCCCCCACCCCATCTATTTTCCCTCCCAGATCCCTCACTCCCTCTATACTTGTGATTGCTTTCTTCTCCATCCCAAGTGGGACTAAGGTGTCCTCACTTGGGCCCTTCAGCTTTTTAACCTTTTTGAGTTCTGTGGACTGTATCTCAGGTATTCTATAATTTGTATTTTTTTTGGCTAATATCCACATATGTGTGAGTATATACCATGCATGTCTTTTTGGATCTGAGTTACCACACTCAGGATGATATTTTCTAGTTCCATCCATTTGCTTGCAAAACTTGGGATGTTCTCATTCTTAATAGGCAAGTAGTATTCCATTGTTTAAATGAACCATATTTTCTGTATTCATTCTTCTGTTGTGAGATATCTAGGTTGTTTACAACGTCTGGATGTGACAAATAAGGCTGCTATGAACATAGTGGAACATGTGCCCCTGTGGCATGGTAGGGCATTTTGGGAGTATATACCCAAGAGTGGTATAACTGGGTCTTCAGGAAGATCTGGTTTAAATTTTCTGAGGAACCTCCAGATTTATTTCCAGAGTGGTTGTACAAGTTTCAATCCCACCAGCAATGGAGGAGTGTTCCTCTTTTTCCATATCCTCTCCAACATGTGTTGTCATCTGAGGTTTTGATCTTAGCCATTCTGATTGGTGTAAAGTGGAATCTCAGGGTTATTTTGATTTGCATTTCTCTGACACTAAGGACTTTGAACATTTTTTTTAGGTGCTTCTCAGCCGTTCGAGATTCCTCAGTTGTGAAATCTCAGTTTAGTTTTATACCCCATGTTTTAATTGGGTTGTTTGGGTTTTTTGGTAGTTAGCTTCCTGAGATGTTTATAAATTTTTGACATTAGTCCTCTATTTCATGTGGGGTTAGTGAAGATTTTTTTCCCATCCTGTATGTTGCCGATTTGTCTTATTGATTATGTCCTTTGCCTTACAGAAGCTTTCCAGAAAAGGACTGAAACCACATAGGCTAGCAGAAAGAATGGAAACAGGCAACTTGGAGAGATAGGAGGTTGGGAGAACCCTCCGTAATATACCAGAGACCTGGGAGGTGACAAAGTCACAGGACTAAATGGGAGGGACCTTAGATGAAATGTTTGACATTAGGGATAGGGAACCTATAGAGCCTACCTCCAGCAGGAAAACAGCTTTGAATGAGGGAGAGGTGTGTCACCTCACAGCCATAAGTCTGACCCATAATTGTTGCTGGGAATGTCAGGTGAAGCTGTTATCCTTTGCATAACAGATAATCTCTAACTATGGCACCAGACCTGTAGGATCTAGGTTTGAAGTTTAAGCCTTCTACCAACGTATCACTCCCACTTTAGATTAAAATTTCCTGTTATAGTTCTTCAATTACTTATGTAAATGACACCCTGACTACTTTGATTCACCTTAGAATTGACAGTCTTGTCTGCAGTGGCAAATCAGTCACCTTGCTTATGACTGTCAGTTATATCTGGGAGCACTGAGCACTGGGAACATAAAACTGCAGCTGACATCCTTGCACCTTGTTTACATATGATTATTCCTCTCTCCTTCTCTCTCTCTCTCTCTCTCTCTCTCTCTCTCTCTCTCTCTCTCTCTCTCTCTCTCTTTCTCTCTCTCCTCTGTCTTCTTTTTCATGTCTTTTTTCTCTTTCTTCTTACCTCTGCTCCAAGTGTTACCTCCAATTGTGAATATTTGTGAGACTATTGGACCTTTCCTCTTTGTAATATACATGTTTGTTGGAAGCACAAATGTCTTTACACTCATAGACAAACTCTAGAAATTCCATTCATTTTAAATGCACATGGTTGTCTTTGCAGTTGGAGATATATAACCTTTTATTCCACACAGATGGCTAGGGATGGAGTGTTTATTAGCCTAGTGATTTAAGCTATCTGCAGAGCCAGGCCAAATCAAGCTCCATAAGCAGAACTGTAGATGCGTAATAGGTTAGGTGAACTTTGCATTATGTATGTCCAAGGGCTCCCCCAAGCTGGTTCAAACAAGGTTTTAGGTGGTTGTTATCTTAAATGACCTTTATGCTATCAGTATTATGGAGAACACTCCAGATTATTTTCTAGGCACTTAAGATAATACATGTAGCCTATCTCTAGAACCTTTATTCTTGTGGCCTGTGACATACACTTTGAGTTGAATTTCTGTTATTATGATTCATTGTGCACAGATGATTTAATTATACCAGGAACCCATCACCCAACTATACAGTGCTTAAATATGCTAAGAATAAACTGCTCAGGGTCAGACTCTAGAAGTTTGAACTACCAGAAGTTTACTAAGTCCTGCTGAACTGTACTTCCTTCTTACCTCTGACCCATTGTTCCTCTAGCAATAGCGTTCTTTGAAGAAATCCCACACATCTTCAAATGGGGATGAATTCCCTTTATGACAACATGCTAACCTACTTCTTGATTCCAGAAAATCATCATTCCCTTCATCATTTGGGCTTCATTACAACAGTTTATGTGGGCCTCCCTGTGGGATTACTTTTTGGGTTTTTCTCATTGATACGTTTGACAGTAACCATTTCTCATCTGAGGTTAGATGAGCATTTACAAGCATTTGAATGTACGTCTGTGTTCCTGCTGGGTGGCAAAAAGAATGACATTAGCCAGCAACCGTTCTTTCCATATCCTCCCTATATAGCGAATTAGTGTTTCTATTTTATCAGATATGAGTTGGAAAAGAAACTATGTTTTCAGTAATATTCTATAGGCTGAAAACCTACTGGCTGAAATGCTTTGGAGGATGTCATATTGCCCCCAAATGGAGTTATATCTAGCAAAACATATTTTCCTCTCATGTCTTAAACAGGCTTCATCTCTTTCCTAATTTGCTATTGCTCAGAAAGTGCAGTTTTGATGTCTTCATTGTTCTCCACAGGAATCTACTTTAGTAAATAGGAAATTTAAAGTATTGAAGGATTCCATGCACCAACCTTGATTTGATCAATAATTTGAATATATTGAAGGGAGTACTTTATTTTCTTCTATTGTGAAAAAATAATGCAGTGCCTGTCTTAGTATAGTAATTATTATGCATATGATCTCCACATTTTAATTTCATCCCTTTTACTTATCATTTAATAATATTAAGTATAGAATATTTAAAAAAATTGGAGATGGGATATATGGACATCTTTCATATGTGAAATCATATGTAAGATTCACATATGTAACCAGTAGCCAATATCAATCTATATGGAGTGAAACTTGAAGAATTCCCACGAAAATCAGAGACTAAAGTTTACAAGGCTGTCTACTCTCTCCCTACATACTCAATATAGTACTCGAAGTCCTAGCCAGAACAATTAGAAAACAAAAGGAGATCAAAGAGATATAAACTGAAAAGGAAGAAGTCAAAATATCACTATTTGCAGATGATATGATAGTATATTTAAGTGACACCAAAATTCCATAGAGAATTCCTAAATCTGATAAACAACTTCAGCAAAGTAGCTGGATATAAAATTAACTCAAACAAATCAGTAGCCTTCCTCTACTCAAAGGATAAACAGGCTGAGAATGAAATTAGGGAAATGACACCCTTCACAATAGTCACAAATAATATAAAATACATTGGTGTAACTCTAACCAAGCATGTGAAAGATCTGTATGACAAGAATGTGAACCCTCTGAAGAAAGAAATTGAAGATTTTAGATGGAATAATCCTGCACTCTCATAGACTGTCAAAATTAATATAATAAAAAATTACCATCTTATTGAAAGCAATCTACATATTCAATGCAATCCCCATCAAAATTCAAACTTATTTCTTCATATACTTAGAGAAATTTGAAAATTCATTTGGAATAACAAAAAACCCAGGATAGTGAAACAATAAAAGAACTTCTTGGGAAATCACTATCCCTGACCTCAAGCTGAATTACAGAGCAATAGCCATAAAAACTGTATGGTATTGGTACAGAGACATGTAGGTAGATCAATGGAATAGTACTAAAGACTCAGAAATGAACTCACACAGCTATGGTCACTTGATCTTTGATAAAGGAGATAAAACCACCCAGTGGATAAGAGACAGCATTTGTAACAAATGGTACTGGTTCAACTGGCAGTTAGCATGTAGAAGAAAGCAAATCATTCCATTCTTATCTCTTTTTAAGAAGCTCAAGTCCAAGTGGATCAAGGACATTCAAATAAAACTAGATGAACTGAAATTAATAAATGAGAAAGTGGGGAAACTCTTTGAACACGTGGGCATAGGGCAAATTTTCATTATAAGAATACCCAATGGTTTATGCTCTAATATCAGCAACAGACAAATGGAACCTTATAAAATTGAAAAGCTTCTGTAAGACAAAGGACACTGTCAATAGGACAAAACAGCGACCAACAGATTGGGAAAAGTCTTTACTAATCTTATATCTGATAGAAGGCACATATTCAATATATGCAAAGAACTCAAGATGTTAGACTACAGAGAACCAAATAACTCTATTAAAAATTGGGCACAGACTAAACAGATAATTGTCACCTGAGGATTATTGAATGGACAAGAAGCACCTAAAGAAATATTCAACATATTTAGTCATCAAGAAAATCCAAATCAAAACAAGACTGAACTTCACACCAGTCAGAATGGTTAAGATCAAAAACTGACATGACAGTAGATGCTGGTAAGGATCTGGAGAAATGGGAACACTCCTCCATTGAAAATGGGATTGCAAGTTGGTACAACAACTCTGGAAATCTGTCTGGTGGTTCCTCAGAAAATTGGACATAATACTTCCTGAGGACCCAGCTATACCACTCCTGAGTATATAACCAAAAGATACTCCAACATATAACAAAGACACATGCTTTACTATGTTCACAGCGGCCTTATTTATGATAGTCAGAAACTGGAAAGAACCAAGATGTCTTTCAACAGAGGAATGGATACAGAAGATGTGGTACATTTACACAATGGAGCACTACTCAACTGTTGAAAAAATGACTTCATGCAATTCTTAGGCCAATGGATGGAACTAGAAAATATCATCCTGAGTAAGGTATCCCAAATTACAAAGCAACACATATGGTATATACTCACTAATAAGTGGATATTAGCCCAAAAAGCTTGGAATACCAAAGATATGTTCACAGAACACATGAAGCTTAAGAAGAAGGAAGACCAAAGTGTGGGTTCTTCAGTCGTTCTTAGAAGGGGTAATAAAATACTCATAGATGTAAATACAGAGACTAAGTATGGAGGAGAGACTGAAGGAAAGACCATCCAGAGACTGCCCTAAACTGGGGAGGCATTCCATATACAGACAACATACCCAGATACTATTGATGATGCCAAGAGGTGCTTGCTGACAGAAACTTGATATAGCTGTCCCCTCTGTGCCTCTGCCAGAACCTGACAAATACAGAGGCTCACAGCCAACCATTGGACTGAGTACAGGGTCCCCAGTGGAGGAATTAGAGAAAGGATTGAAGGGGCTAAAGGGGTTTGCAACCCCACAGGAAGAACAAAAATATCAAGCAACCAGATCACCCAGAGCTCCCAGGGACTAAACCACTAACCAAATAATACAAATGGAGGGGCCCATGGCTCCATCCTCATATGTAGTAGAGGATCACCTTGTCAGGCATCAGTGGGAAGAGAGGTCCTTGGTTCTCTGAAGGCTGTATCCTCCATTGTGGAGGAATGCCAGACTGGGGAGGCAGGCGTGAGTGCGTGGGTAGGGGAGTACCCTCAAAGAAGCAGTGGGGAGGCAGAAGTAATGGGGGTTTCCAGAGGTAACACCTGGAAAGTGGATAATATTTGAAATGTAAATAAATAAAATATCCAGTAAAAATAGATAGATTAGTAAATAAATAAATAAATATTTGAAATGGGTAACTTGAATAAAGGCTAATACCAAACTGCAATTAGTCAAGCTGCAATATAAATTTCTACTCTATTTCTTGCTATAACATATTGCTATAACCAACTAAGATTGGTTACCCTTCTCAAAAGAAAACTTCCGAATGATTATAAAACTCATTTTGTATGCAAAAATTAAACACATTTACATTTATAGAGTACTTAGAGTACTGTTTTGATTACTATATGGATATAAATTAAATTACAATTAATATTACTCATTAATAGTAAAATTGATTCCTAATGTAATAACAGTACATGTGTGAGGTCCAAGCTGTCTATAAACAGCTACTCTAGAATATGTTATGTACCCTGTAGAATTTTATCTTCTGTATCAGAACACATGACAATGGTACAACTCTCCAGGCAATTTGGGAGCTCTGGACATCATAGATCTCCTCCTCCAACCCTGTTCCGGGATACCACCTTTGCAACTATTTTTCTTTCATTTACATTTATCTTTTCTGTTTTCAATTATTTGACACAAGTTCTCACTATATTGCCAAGGCTAGATTATACTTCCTAGGCTTAAGTGAGCTTCCTGCCTCATCATGTCATATGTTGGAGATTCATATTGGGCACAACCACAAGCACATTAACAACATCTCTATTCAGAACTGTGATTCCTCCTGAAGTATTTAACACTCAATTTTAAGTATAAAACAATAAAAAAAGTCCAAATGTTCTCAAAAGGTCAATACAATTAATATAAGGTAATACAATTAATATAGGGTAATACAATATAGTATAACTTTATGTGGAACATTCATTAACCTGATTCTACCAAGGTAACTTGAATTATACCAAAGCATGAATATATTTGGAAGAAAGGGGCATAAACTTTAAGTTTTATAAGAAATCTGAAGTCACAAACATCTCAGTTCAATGCAGAAAAGAAAAATGGTCTCTGTTTGTGTGTGTGTAGAGATAAATGAATATATATTATATGTGTTATTCTTAGCTCTTGTTCTTCTCAACTACTTATTTGACACAGTATATGTTTATTTTTTATATATTTTAATGCAGATATAACTTCTAAGTGTGCTAAAACTCTAAAAATACTTACTGATTAATCTCTAATATACCTCCAGTACTTAGAAATAGCAAGCTATAAAAAGGTTTTCCACAAATAACTGTTGTCCATTAAAAAAATCATATATATATATATATATATATATATATATATATATATATATATTCTTACAGAAATATATGTCATACACTATTTACAAAGCAAAGCATTGCATTTTAATTCTTGGCCTTAATTTTCTGCTACTCTGTAGTGTAAAGGCTTTCAGATAATGAAAGAGATGAGCTGCCCATGTTGAAAGGTAAACAGTTAAATTGAGAAAAAAAGGTCAAATAAGACAAACCAAATAAACTTCAAACAAATACAAAAAAAATTTCCTTGAAAGAAAAGTTCAAAGCATTAACTTGTTTAGTATTCCCTCAAACAGCCAGCACTGCAAACATGCTAAACAAAATTCTAATGGCAGGTTAAGTCCCTAGAAGGGAAGATTTGGAAATCCTAACTGCTGTGTTATGTGACCTACTGATATTCTTATCCAGAAATTCACCCAAATGATCTAAGGGCTCCTTTCCTCTACTAGCAGTATAAATAAGAAGCTGTATTATAGGGAGGAGTGGAAGAAAGCCCTGAAAAATGAGACTCATGAAATTACTTGCTTAAGTATTTCTCATTTGCTTTCATGGTTATTCTTGCTGCACTGGTAGAATCAGAGACAGACTCAGTAAATAGAGTGCATCATTCCCTGGCAGAATTGTCAAGTTTGTTCAGTAGGCACAGCTAGGCACCCAAGAATAGAATTTTAAAAAATAGTTTATCTATATGCTTGGGCATAGTTTTCTGTATATACCATGTGCATGCCTGATGCCCATGGAAGCTGAAAGAGTTGTCATATTTTCCAGGAATTAAGATATTGTTGTGGGCTGGCACGTGCTAACTCAACCATTTACTTAATCAGTGAGCAATCTTTTTGGTAGCTAGATGGGAGTCTTATTTTGTTTGTTTTCATATTTTATTAGTTATTTTATTTATTTACATTTCAAATGTTATCCCCCTTCCCAGATTCCCCTCTATAAGCCCCTTATTACCTCCTCCCTCTCCCTGCCTCTTTGAGGGTGCTTCCCCAATGGCCCACCCATTCCTGCCTCAGGGGCCTAGCATTCCCTTATCCTGGGTCATCAAGCCTCCACAGGACCAAGGGCATCCCCTCCCAGTGATACCATAAAAGGCAATCTTCTGATACATATCCAGATTGAGCCACGTGTAACCCTTGTGTATGCTGGATGGTGGTTTAGTTCATAGGAGTTTTGGAGAAACTGGTTGGTTGATATTGTTGTTCTTCCTATGACATTTCTTCAGCTCCTATATCCCTTCCTCTGACTTCTACATTGGGGTCCCTGTACTCAGTCTAATGTTTGGCTATGTACATCTGCATCTGTATTGGTCCAGTTCTGACAGAGCCTCTCTGCGGACAGCTATTCTGGGCTCCTTTCAGTAAGCACTTCTTGAATTCAATAACTGTGTCTGGTTTTGGTGTCAGCAGATGAGATGAATGCCAAGGTGGGGTAGTCTCTGGGTCACCTTTCCTTCAGTCTTTGCTCCACTCTTTTTTCCACGAATTTCATTTTGGCAGGAGGAATTCAGGATTAATATTTTTGAGGTGGGTGGGTGGCCCCATACCTCAACTGGGGCCATGTCTATCTACTGGATATGGTCTCTACAGGTTCTATCTCCCCTTTGTTGGGTATTTTGGCTAAAGTCCTCCCTGTTGAATGTGCTAAATTGCATTGTGTTCTGTAGCTTATGTACTTGCATTTGCCTCTTGACATCTGTCTGTCTCTGGTGGTAAGTGTCTGGACTTCTCTAACTGGAGCTGCCCTCCTTGGAGGCAGGTAGACCTCTTTGCCCTGGGTTGGGACTGGTCTCCTTGTAGGCTGTCTCTAGTTAGGGTGGGTCTCCTGTGTTTCTGATTAAAACAGGCCTCTTGTGTCCCTAGTTACTGTAGAACTCCCATATTTCTTATTATTACAGACTTCCTTGGAGAAAGACAGGCTGTACGGTGTGGGTAGATATTGGGATACTGGTGTAGGTCGGGTGGGGCAGCAGACCTGAAAGAAGGTGGGGCTTTGGAGGGTGGGTTGGTCCTGCATTAGCTGGGCTCTGTGGAAGATTTAGGTGTGATTCTCCCCTGTGTTCTTGGTTACTGAGGACCAACTGAGAAGCAGACAGTCTATAGGGTCTGGGAGAGAATCAGTATCAGGATTTCTTATTTTTTGTTTTGTTAGGGTTTCACTTTGATCCCTAAGTTCTCCAGTAACTTGAAACATCTCATACTCAGTTTACTTAGGAACTTGGATTTCTGGTTTATGAGAATGTGCCAAGTTATGTTAATGAATTTAAGTCATTTTAGCAAAATAAGAGTGACTAACTTCTTTTGAGACTGCCCTAAACCCTCTCGATTTTTCCAAAACTAGTTAGAGTAAAAAAAGACATAGTTAAGAATAGATTTTGCAGACAGGACAAATGTCTCAAAAGTCTAAGAATTCTGCAATAAATAATTTCCCAGATCAAAGTGAAATAATAGTGCCATGAAAAGAGAGGGAGGTTTAATATGAAAATAACTGTTTTCTAAGAACTTTGTTAGAAAAATATTATAGGTTCTGTGGGTAAAACAATGCAAAGACTAAGTTTATGTTCATAACACATAGTTTTCTGCAGTATTAAGGAAAATGCTAAGGCAGGCTTACAACTAAATGTTTGTATTTACACAAATAAATATTCTTGTGCATGATAATTGTCAATTATGTCCACTTGTCTTCCAGTGCTAATGATTAGATTCAAACTTTATGTCAACATTTGAGTTTAGTTTATAAACTATAGGTCAACCTACCCACCACCCCTTCCTCTAAAAGACATCCTCCCCCACCCTATTTAACCTTCAATATTTGCCCCTATTCTTTCACTCCACATGTGATATTCTATCCCTCCAATCGAATTTTTAATTGGATTTTGAAATAGTGGGCTTTTATATAGGTTTCTGTCCTTCCTGTTTTTGATTTAAGATCCCCCAACTTCCTCCATATTCCCATTGAAACAAATGTATTGCTTCTGGACCCCCATCCAAGAATAAGTTTTCAACACATAGAAGATTTATTTGTTGCTGAGTGAAAGATGGTAGGAAATAATAGTCAGAGAGAATATAGAGGTTAGGAAGATGGGGAAGGGAAAAAAGAAGAGGGCGAAAGTGTTTTCATCCCAGAGGACAAAAGACTGTCTCTAGGTAGAGAGAAGATATATGTAACCAATAGGAAAATGACAGCTTATAGAGGTACAAGGGGAAACCCCATGTTAGTGTGAGGTGTTTAATTGAATTGGACATGTTAACTAGGTAAGCCAATGGATGCTTTAAAAAACTGGACTTCAATATTTTGATAACTATACCGTGATAGCTTCAGGAAAAAATAAGTAGACAAATAAGGTAAAAGAATTTAGTGACTAACTTTAAAAATATAATATAATGGTTTTGTATAATGTCAGAAGGATTGAGAGAGGGCAAGGACTCTCAGATTCATGCTTGCCATGCTAGAGCTGGCCAGAGTTTCTTCACCAATGTCCTTCAGTGCTTAAGAATTTCTACTACTACTAAGTATTCAAACACTCTACTACTGGATATTCTAATATCCATCTTCTTTTATGGTTTCCTAGCAAATGTTTCTTTCCCATGCTATGGCATTTACTTGTACGACAAGTTAAACATGCCAAAAAACATTTCAAGCTAGGATCAACATCTTATTATTTATCTTTCTGGGTATAACATTTCTTACTCGGTATAATTGTTCTAGTTCCATTAATTGCCCTGAAAATCACATGATTCCATTTTTCATTATGCCTAAGTAAATATGTTATTTGTCTGAACCACATTTGTATATTCTCTTTTTGTGATGATCAATGTTGAGGCTGACTCCATATCTTAGCTATTGTTACAGTAACTGTAAGGAATTCATATGTGCAAATATCTCTGCCAAGGGCATATAATATCCTTTTGGTGTATATTCAGGAGTAGTATAAGTGGGAAAAATGGTAGTTCAATTTCTTTTTCTCTCTTCCTTTTTTTAAGGAAACCTCCAGAATGATTTATCAACTTGGCTGTACTACTCTACATCCCTGTGAGCAGTGTTCCCCTTTTGTGTTACATTCAGCATTTGTCATTATTTGTATTCCAGATGACAGTCCTTCTGATTGAGGTTAAATGAACTCATGAAGTATTGTAATCTAAAGTTTACTGGTGGCTAAGTATGTAGAGAATTTCTTAAAGTGTTTCCTAGGTATTTCTTTTTCTTGGTTTAATAATTTTCAATTCAGTTCTACATCCCCCCTTTATAATTGAATTGCTTGTATTTTTACTGATTACTCTTGCAGGATATATGATCACCCTGTGAACCCAAGATTATATTATTTACTGAAAAAATCTAGTTGTGGTAGTGATTATCCCTTTAGTACATCTGGCTAAAGTATAGATACATCTTTATTATACAGCTTTAAGCACAAGCAGTGAAGGTGAAATTAGTTTGAAGAAGGAAACACCAAAAGATTATGATGAAGTGGTTTTTATATGAACCATAAAATGTCATGTTACTAATAGCATATCTCGGTGCCCCATTTAATGTAGAATATTGAATACATTTATATTTGGGCATTATTCCCTATAAGAAATATTTTAAAGCTATTACACAGACAATTTTTTGCCTTTCTCAGACAACGCTGAATTTTTTATGACAATGCTCTGATTGGCAATCTTATCTCTTAACTGACTTATTGCTCTCTTACAGTCTATATCAACCACCCTTGTTCTTACCATCTTTTGCCTGCTTTCTGAAAATCTATTTCTGGATCCATATTGGTAGAGTGACAGGCAGGTACATCAATGGAATAGAATTGAAGACCCAGAAATGGACCCACACACTGAAAGTCACTTGATCTTTGACAAAGTAGCTTAATCCATCCAGTGGAGAAAAAGAAAGCCTTTTCAACAAATGGTGCTGGCTCAACTGGTGGTTAGCATGCAGAAGAACGGAAATCAATACATTATTATTTCCTTGTACTAAGCTCAAGTCCAAGTGGGTCAAAGACCTTCACATAAAACCAGACACACTGAAACTAATAGAAAAGGAACTGGGTGAGAGTCTTGAATATATGGGCACAGGAGAAAATTTCCTGAACAGAACACAAATGGCCTATGCCCTAAGATCAAGAATTGATAAATGGGACCTCATTGAATTAAAAGTTTCTATAAGGCAAAGGATACTGTCAATAGGACAAAATGGCAACCAACAAATTTGGAAAAGAACTTTACCAACCCTACATCTGACAGAGGGCTGATATACAAAGAACTCAAGAAGTTAAACTCCAGGGAACCAAATAACCCTATTAAAAATGGGATACAGAGCTAAACAAAGAATTTTCACCTGAGGAATATCAAATGGCTGAGAAGAAACTAAAGAAATGTTCAACATCCTTAGTCATCAGGGAAATGCAAATCAAAACAACCCTGAGATTTCACCTCACACAGGTCAGAGTGGTTCAGATAAAAAAATCAGGAGAAAGCAGGTACTGGAGTGGTTGTGGAGAAAAAGGAACACTCCTCCACTACTGGTGGGATTGCAAGCTGGTACAACCACTCTGGAAATCAGTTTGGCAGTTCCTCAGAAAACTGGGCATAATACTACTGGAGGATCTTGCTATACCACTCCTGGGCATATACCCACAGGATTCTCCAGCATGTAATAAGGACACATGCTCCACTATGTTCATAGCAGCTCTATTTATAATAGCCAGAAGCTGGAAAGAACCCAGATGTCCCTCAACAGAGGAGTGGATATAGAAAATGTGGTATATATACACAATGGAGTACTATTCAGCCATTAAAGACAATGGATTCATGCAACTCTTAGACAAATAGATGGAACTGTAGAACATCATCCTGAGTAAGGTGACCCAGTCACAAAAGAACACACATGGAATGCACACACTGATAAGTGGATATTAGCCTAGAAGCTTGGAATACCAAACAATTCACATATCTATTGATGCCCAAGAGGAGGAAGAACAAAGTATGGATCCTTGGGTCCTTGGTAGAAGGGGGAATAATATCCACAGAAGGAGATACAAAGACAAATGTTTGATCAGAGTCTGAGGGAAAGTCCATCCAGAGACTACCCCACCCTGGGAAACATCCTATGTACAGTTACAAAACCCAGACACTATGATGGATGCCCACAAGCACTGATTGACCAAAGCCAGACATAGCTATCACCTGGGAGGCTCTTTTAATGCAAAACAAATGCAGAGGGGGACACTCTCAGTCAGCCATTGAACTAAGCACAGGGTCCCCAATGGAGGAGCAGGAGAAATGACCCAAGGAGCCAAAGGAGTTTTCAGCACCACAGGAGGAACAACAATATGAGTCACCCAGTAGTCCCAGAGCTCCCAGGGACAAAACCATCAACCAATGAATACACATAGAATTACGCATGGCTCCAGACACATCAGCAGCAGATGATGGTATGGTTAGACACCAAAGGGAGGAGAGTCACTTGTTCCTGGGAAGACTTGATGCCATACTGTAGAGGAATACCAGGACAGGGAAGCGTGGGAGGGTGGATTGGGGAACGGGAAATGGCTTATGGGATTTTTAGGGGAGGGGGAAACCAGGAAAGGGGACAACATTTGAAATGTAAATAAAGAACATTACTAATAAAAGAAAATAAAATCTAAAGAACAGGTATGTTTTATTCTTCAAATGTTTTGGATTGCCCTGGTGCTGTTTGTATTTTGATGCTAATCCTGCTTCCTCAAAAGGGGCTGCCAGGACAAGGAGTAGATCACAAACTCAGTTGATTTCGGGTGAACCTTCTTCCCATTTTAACTGTTCAAAGGCAAGAGCCTGTGACTGGGCAGTGGAAGGAAAAGGTGGCCTGGGAGTTTTAGAGAGGGTAACAGAGGAAGGAGGAGAGAAGAAGATGAAAGGAGGTGGAATGAAGATGGAGCAGAACCACGTGTAATAAAGGTGCTACATATAGCAAGTGATCTCATAACTAGGGAATATAGTGTTGTGGTATATCTACCCAATCTATGAGTACAGCTTATAAATATTATAACTGAGTTGTTTGTTCTTTGTAATGGCTTATTTGGGTTGGAGATTTACCACAACAAATTGGCACTCATATCGATTAAAACAAAACATGAGATACAAGTTCATTACTCATCCCCCATTCCTGAATACACTTCTAGGGCACCAATCTAGGGTGCCTTCAGAGAGCTGTAGATTGATTTTCAAGCCCCAGGCAGACAGCTACAGCTAAAGGCAGTACCCCAACCAGGAGCTGGACTTGGGCAGTTCCATATAGGATTCCGAGGGAGGGACAAGGGACCCTGGAGAAGAACTGCCTGCGGGGTAGAGGTAGTTTTTAGGCAGAAACAGTAAACTGATCAGGGCATCTATGACCAAGAGAACCTTTCTGTGCTCACAATCCCCACTCCCTGATCCCCTACGAATCCCCCATGTTGATACAAGACACAGACCAGCCAGACTGGCTCTCCTGACTGCTTGAACTTCAGGCTGCATGAGACCAGCACATAAGCACATGCTGCCAGCTGTAACCTAAACAGAGAAGCATGGAACCCACAGGTCTTCCTACATTCTCCCTGTATGAATAAAATAATTGGAGAGGAGTGCAGTGTTCTGAATCGAACAGCAGAGGGAGACAAAGGCACAAAGTGCTCCAGAACAGGTGAAAAGAATCATATGTCTAATATATATAATTTTTTGATAGTTAAAGTTGGCAAACACAATAAATACCCTTTTGCCTTTATGGAAGAATATTTTGAATGGCTCAACAGGAATGGATTTAAAGGAAATATACATTGTCATTTACTGGTACTGCAATATTTATTCTCTTGATTTACTATGAATTCTCAAAAGGCAGAGCCCTAGATAAAAAATTCTGTGCCTTAGTAAGGAGATTAGAAGCAACACTAGAAGGGAAGGCACAGGATTCTATAGCTCAATGTAAGCAACAGAAAGGGGAGACAGTTGTGGAAAGAGGTTCTAGAACAGAAATTACAGAAGTTCATAGATGAGACTGACCAACAATGAGTAAGCTTAAAACTTGGCAACACAACCTAGATTAAACACTATAATGAATGGTTCAGGAATTTATTGGTCAAAATAAGCAAGAGGAAGAGGAGAACAAAGGCTGGAGGCAATTTGGAAGACACAATAGAAAAAAGGATTAGTAATTTCCAGATCAGACTGAACAGCAAAGAGATGGAGATAAAATTTGGAAGCAAAGTCTAGAGAATAATTTACTAAAGTTAGTAAATCAAAATAAGGAAGATGCTGCAATATCAGAATTACATTAAAAGAAGCTAATATTATGGAAGAAGGGCCTAGAACAGAAGATACAAAAAGTTATAGAGCAGTATGTACAACCGAAAGAGAAACTTAAGACTTGGCAATATGACCTAAAGGAAATACTAGAATTGAAGACATAAGTTATAGATTAGAATAAGAGACAGAAAGATGAGAGACAGGAACTGGAAAAGATGCTGGGAAAAAAAGGATACAATAACTCACAGAATGAACTGAGCAGCAAAGAGAAAATAATGAGGATTGGATTCAAGATTTGGAAAATTACCTTTTAAAAATAGATAATCAAAATAAAATTGATAGCATGAATATCAGAACTGCAATATAAAGAAAAATTTAAAATGTGGAGGTACAAAGTTGAACAGAGAATACAGGAACTCAGGGAACAGGAGGAGTGGCAAAAGGAGAAATATGAAGCATGGACACAGACCTTAAGGAAGGAATCTAAAATTTCTATTAAGGAAAATACTCAGGTAGAGACAGAAGATAAAGAAAGTCAACCACAGTTTATTAGAAAACAAACTTTAGTTTATCTAGTTAGTATACAACAAAAACCTCCAGATGATGATCATACACAGAGTTACCAGGAATTCAAATGGCAAACCATGGATGCTTTAGAACTGAGGAAAACAAACTTTAGTTTATCTAGTTAGTATACAACAAAAACCTCCAGATGATGATCATACACAGAGTTACCAGGAATTCAAATGGCAAACCATGGATGCTTTAGAACTGATGGAAATTTAGAACTCAGGAAATTGACACTAATTTTGGAATGTATTCACCATTTGAAAAAACAAATCCTGATTACTTTTTCCTTTTTGTTTTATTGAATATATTCTTCATTTACATTTCAAATGTTATACCCCTTTCCGTTTTCTCCCCCTCCCCGAAAACCCCCAACCCATCCTCCTACTTCCTGCCTCCAAGAATATGCTCCTTCACCCAACTCATGACCCCACTCGATTTCCCCACTCTGGGACCTCTATTGAGCCTTCACAGGACAAAAGACCTCTCCTCCCACTGATGCCCATCAAGGCCTTCCTCTGCCAATCTTTTGACTGGAACCACATGTACACCTTGGTTGATGGCTTTCCCTGGGAGCCCTGGGGTGTCTGGTTGGCCCACATAGTCGTTCTTCCCATGGGGCTGCAACCCCCCCTCCAACTCCTCCAGCTTGCTCTCCAACTCCTCCATAGTGAACCCTACACTCAGACCAATGGTTGGCTGCTACTATTCACCTCTGTATCTGTAAGGGTCTGGCAGGGCCTCTCCAAAAGACAGCCACAAATGACTCCTTTCGGGACACACTTCTTGTCATCCATAGTAGTTTCAGGGTTTGGTGACTGTTTATAGGATGAATCCACAGGTAGGACAGCCTCTGGGTGGTCTTTCCTTCAGTCTCTGCTCCACTCTTTGTCTCCATAGGTGTTCCTGCAAATATTTTGTTCCCTTTCTCAGAGGAACCAAATCACGCCCACTTTGGTCTACCTTCTTCGTGATCTCCCTGTTGTCTGCTAATTGTAACATGTTTATTTTGAGCTTTTGGGCTAATATCCACTTATCAGTGAGTGCATACCATGTGTGATCTTTTGTTATTGGTTTGCTTCACTCAGGATGTTACTTTCTAGTTCCATCTATTTGCCTAAGAATTTCATGAGTTCATTATTTTTAATAGCTGAATAGTACTCCATTGTGTATATATACACCACAATTTCTGTATCCATTCTTCAGTTGAAAGACATCTGGGTTCTTTCCAGCTTCAGGCTATCATAAATAAGTCTACTATGAACATAGTGGAACATATGTCCTTATTGCATGTGGGAGCATCTTCTGGGTATAAGCCCAGGAGTGGTATAGCTGGATCCTCAGGTAGTACTATGTCCAATTTTCTGAGGAACCTTCACACTGATTTCCAGAGAAGTTTTACTAGCTTGCAATCCCACCAGCAATGGAGAAGTGTTCCTCTTTCTCCACATCCTCTCCAGCATCTGCTGTCCCCTGAGTTTTTCATCTTAGCCATTCTGACTGGTGTGAGATGGAATCTCAGGGTTGTTTTGATTTTTGCATTTCCCTAATAACTAAGGATGTTGAACATTTCTTTAGGTGCTTCAGGGCCATTCAAGTTTCCTCAGTTGAAAATTCCCTGTCTAGCTCTGTACTCCATTTTTTTAATAGGATTATTTGACCCTCTGGAGTCTAACTTCTTGAGTTCTTTGTATACATTGGATACTAGCCCTCTATTGGATGTAGGATTGGTAAAGATCTTTTCCCAATCTATTGGTTGATGTTTTGTCCTATTGACAGCATCCTTTGCCTTACAGAAGCTTTGCAGTTTTATGAGGTCCCATTTGTCGATTCTTGTTCTTAGTGCATATGCTATTGGTATTCTATTCAGAAAATTTTCCCCTGTGCCCATGTGTTCAAGATTCTTCCCCACTTTCTCCTCTATAAGCTTCAGTGTTTCTGGTTTTATGTGAAAATCCTTGATTCACTTGGACTTGAGCTTTGTACAAAGAGATAAGAATGGATTGATTTGCATTTTTCTGCATGCTGACCTCCAGTTTATACAGCACTATTTGTTAAAAATGCTGTCTTTTGTCCACTGGGTGTTTTTAGCTCTTTTGTCAAATATCAAGTGACCGTAGGTGTGTGGGTTCATTTCTAGGTCTTCAATTCTATTTCATTGATCTTCCGCCTGTCTCCATAACAGTACCACACAGTTTTTTTATCACTATTGCTCTGTAGTAGAGCTTGAGGTCAGGGATGGTGATTTCTCCAGCTGATCTTTTGTTTTGGAGAATAGTTTTTGCTATCCTGGGTTTTTTGTTATTCCAAATAAATTTTCTGATTGCTCTTTCTAGCTGTATAAAGAAGTGATTTGGAATTTTGATGGGGATTGCATTGAATCTGTAGATTGCTTTTGGCAAGATGACCATTTTTACTATGTTAATTCTTCCAATCCATGAGCATGGGGACCCTTTTATTATTAGATATTTTCTTTATTTACATTTCTTTTTCACTGAATATATTCTTTATTTACATTTCAAAAGGTATCCCCTTTCCCAGATCCCCCCTTCCTTAATAGCCCTTATCCCATCCTTCATCCCCGTACTTCTATTAGAGTGTTCCTCCACCTACCACCTCCCTAGCCTTGATTCCCCTACACTGGGACATCTATCAAGCCTTCATAGATGAAGGACTTCTCCTCTCTTTGATGCCTGGCAAGGCAATCCTCTGCTACATAAGCAGCTGGAGCCATGTGTACATCTTGGTTGATGGCTTTTTCCATGGGAGCTCTGGTTGTTGATATTGTTGTTCTTCCCCTTCAGCCTCAAATGTTATCCTCTTTCCTCACTTCCCTTCTGAACCCTCCATTGCATCCTCCCTCCCCCTGCTCACCAACCCACCCTATCCTGTCCCAACCCACAGGACAGTCCACGGGGGGGGGCAGTGTCACCTGAGGGAGAATGGGGAACAAGAGACACAGAAAATGGACAACAAGACAGGAGTTTTGATCAAGCTGCAAATATTATTTTTCTCACACAGGGTTATATAGGGTAGCAAGTAGGAAATGGGGAGGGGGGAATGTTTGAGGCATCAGAAGACTATGTTCTGACTTGTTCTTGAAACTCCAAGTGACCTAGCAACAGCTGCAGAATGTTGGGAGGGGGTAGACATTGTCTCAGGAGTCTTACTTTGACTTGTTCTCAGAACCTTAGAAGGAAGTTGGCCGCAGCTGCAGGATATTGGGTAGCTAAAAATCAAGGTGTAAGTTGTATCACTATGCAACCCAACTGCAAGAGAGCTATGTTTGTTCTGTAAGCATGTATCCTGTTTGACTAAGGCTTGTAGCAGTAATTTTCCATTTTAGCAAGTATGTAAGTCAAGGGAAGGGGCTATGGGTTGCAAAGAGAGTGGCTCATGGCACTCTCCCACTTCTCTGTCCTGACATTCCCCTCCACTGGTGGACATTGAGCCTTCACAGGACCAAGAATCTCTCCTCTCATTGATGCCCAACAAGGCCATCTTCTGCTACATATGAAGCTGGATCCACAGATCCCTCTATGTGTACTCTTTGGATGGTGGTTTAGTCCCTTGGATTTCTGGGAGTACTTGTTGGTTCATATTGTTGTTCCTCACATGGGACTGCAAACCCATTCAGTTCCTTGGGTCCTTTCTCTAGCTCCTCCATTTAGAACCCTGTGCTCAGTCCATTAGTTGGCTGTGAGTGTTCACTTCTGTATTTGTCAGATGCTGGCAGAGCCTAACAGACAACAGCTGCATCAGGCTTCTGTCAGCATTCACTTGTTGGCATTCACAATAGTGTCTGGGTTTGGTAACTGTATATGGGATGAATCACCAGGTGGACTATCCAGAGATAAATCCTGACTTCTTGTGCTACTAAAATTAGAATCCCCCAAGACTGGAAGGATATGGCAAAAGCAATACTAGACCTTGCCACATATTTACAATGGTTTTCATGGTGGAGATAAGTGGGCAGGAAGATAGCATGACAAAATAGAGCCAGGTGTAGAGAGATTTCCAAAGATCAGGGCAGGCAGATAGTATGAGAAAATGGAGTCAGTGGTAGAGCGATTTCCATTGATCAGTAGCTTATTTGCTAAGGTAGAGGTGTAGGCTGTATAAGATGAAGAAATTCTGGAACTGTGTAAATTGGCAGCCTTAATTGCCTGGGAGAAAGTCAGAGAATTAGAGGAAAGACTTAAACAATTTCCTCAAGTCATGTAAGGTCAAAAGGAAAACTTCCCTGATTTTTTGCAAAGGCTAGCCTCAGCTGTGGAAAGGAGTATATCAGATCCAGCAAAAAAGAAAAGCTGTAGAGCGCCTTATTGGGGTGCCATGCCACCTGGCAGGAATTTGACATCAACCAATATGAAGTTCCTCTCTCAGCCTTTGAACAGGAACTCCTGTGTTAACCATAATCCCCTCCAACTGGGGTGGAGTACTCAGACCAAGGTGAAGCCCTATGGTTTTTCAAGCACCTACAATTTCCTGAAAAACACTAGCCACCTGTGGAGAAGCTTCCAGTCTTTGGGTGAAGGGTTTCCCCTGCCTATATATTTGGAGTTCTCCATTAAACATTGAGACCTTGAATAGCAGGTGTTATCTTGGTCTCCATCTCTTTTTGTCGCCTTCCCATACATCCCCAGCTTCCCTTTCACGTAATCCATTCAGTGTAACTGCAGGCAATTACAGATTGTTGCCCAATGTGGGGCTGGACACAGGAAGGACTCCTGAGGTGACCTTGTCTTGGTAAAGCTTCTCAGAAAATGGAAAAAGATGGTATACTGCACAGTGAGCAACTACAGGAGCTAAATACTAGCACTAGAATAAAATTTCATCATTTTGAAGCTGTTGTTGTAGGTGCTGAAGAATACGGGCTAGGTGACACAGTGTCAACCGAATGCTGAACTCGCTTAGGGATTGGCAGTGGAAAATGGGATAGGAAATTCTAAACAGGTTTTTGTCCACAGCCTTTAAGAGCTGCTTCAGGCAAAAGGAGAAGTATTTGAAGAATAATAGTTAGAAGGTTTCTTAGATCAGATAGATTCTTGTTTCCCATGATTACAAAAAAAAGAACTTTAGATAAGAGAAACGGAAAAAATTGAAAAAGCATTAAGAGCCACCAAGGCAGATAATACTACTCTCTGCCTCTCGATGCTTATAAAAGATGCTATTGATGAAAAGAACTCACAGGCATTGGATAGGACACAGGGAGAACTTGAGGAATCTCAAGAAGGAAGCCTGCCAGAGAAGAATTTCTCAGAAAAGGGTCCTCTCAATGCTAAACTAAAAAGATATAGAGATAATACTGATGAGCTAACATTAGAGGAAAAAGCTCATTCAGATGAAAGAGCTGCCAAATATTATGGTGAAGATTGGCCTCCTAGTGCACCTTCTACTCCACCTATGGCATCTACTGTACAAGATGATACCCAGATGGATATGCAACCACTTAAATTGGAGTTTGAAATTAAGTTGCAGAAACTGACTAATGAGCTACAGGAGCTAAAGGGCGTATCAAGTGCAGGAAGTAGCAGTGATCCTGAGATGCACTAATGGCTGGTAGAAAGAACTGTAAGTCAGTCTCACAGGGAAGTACAGGATACATCTGACCTGCTGGTTTACCCTGTTTTTGATATAATAGACCAGCAGAATAGAGTTAGACAATATCAGACCTTGGAATTCAAAGTGATAAAAGAATTAAAGACAGCTGTGGCACAGTATGGCCCTATAGATCCTTTTACACAAATTTTATTGGATACTGTGATGGAGTCAAATTTAACACCACAAGATTGGAAGATTCTATGTAAGGCTACTTTGTCAGGAGGAAATTTCTTGCTAAATATCAGTCTGCAGTGGATTACCACTGGCATCCAGTCACTTTCAATTCTCATGCCATGGTTAAATGGCAGGACCTTTTAACTAATACATGGAATGGTCCTGACCCTGTTTTAATTTGGGGAAGAGGTTCTGTTTGAATTTTTTCACAAAAAGAAGATGGAGCCCGATGACTTCCAGAAAACTTGGCTCATCAATTGGACATAGTTCCTGGATTCTGTAGCAAGTATGATTCCAAAAAAGAAATCAAAAACCAAAAACAAACAAACAAACGAACAAACAAAACCCTTTATCAGCCAGTTTATTTGGTCCTTACCTGAAAAAAAAAACAGTTTCTCTGTTGATTCTCAAAGCAACTTTCCATACACTGGAAAACCAGACTTTGTGTCTGAAAGTTGCTAATTTGCAAGTTAATTCTGTTTTGCTTCTAAATCTTGACCTTATATTTTAAGTAGACCGGTTGTCTCCACCTAGGCTCACCTGGATTAAAAACTGGCATGTCTATTAAAGACACTTGCAGGGTGTGTGGCAACAAATTGACTCCCTGACATCAAAACCTATACAAGTGTATCTCTTACGAGAGCTACATAGAACTAAGATCTATGAGTCTGCTTACAAGCAGACGTGGGCACTAGTGGGAGGTGCAAGGCAAAGCACTGCAAGGGGAGGAACAGGTTTTCTGCCTCTCAGTCCCCTGTGAAGCACACCTGATTGCATAGAGGTTGGTGTTTAAAGGCATGCCTTAGAAAATGTACAAGGAAGCCTAGACGCTCTCCTCCATAAAAAGACATCATAAAGTATTTAGTAGGACCAGATCAATACCTCCCCTCTCTGGTTAATATCCACAGTCCTTTGATGGATGATTTGATTGTTACCTTTTCATCTTTTTTTTCTTTTTTTAATTTATTTTCTAAGTTTTTTTATTTACATTCCAAATCATTTCCCCTTTCCCGTTTCCTCCCTCCCCAAAATTCCCATAGCCACCTTCCTTCCCTCTTTTCCCCTTTCAACCTGATTATGATGCTGTAGATGTTGCCAACAAGATTGGGATCATCTAAACTGAGTCCAGATGGCTAATTCTAAATATACACTTTTTTTCACCTTTTCATCTTAATCTAATAAAAAGGAAGAAGATGTATAGTGCCTTATTGGGGTGCCATGACCCCTGGCAGAAATTTAATATTGACCAATGTGAAGTTCCTCTCTCAGCCTTTGAGCAGGAACTCCTCTGTTAGCCATAATCCCCTCCACCTGGGGTGGAGCACTCAGACCAAGATGAAGCCCATGGTTTTTCAAGTACCTGCAGTTTCCTGAAAAAACACTAGCCACATGTGAAGCAGCTTCTAGCCTTTGGGAGAAGGGTTTTCCCCTGCTCATATATTTGGAGTTCTCCATTAAACTTTGAGACCTTGAATAGCAGGTGTTATCTTGGTCTCCATCTCTTTTTGCCGCCTTCCCATATGTTCCCGGCTTCCCTTCCAGGTAACCCGTTCAACGTAACTGCAGGCAGTTATAAAAGGCAATAATTTAGTCTTTAATAGTAAATAATTTAATAATCAATATTTACCAATATTGATTTAATTAATTGTTAATTAAATTATTATTTTAATTTATTAATAATTTAATATTTAAAGTCTTTAGCCTTTGAAAATTTGAATTCTGAGTGCAAAGACGTAATCAGTCACTAAGGGAAAGTTCAGCATCAATAGATGAGTGGATTAGACATGGCGTTGGTGTTAGAGCTCACTCGCAGGTTATGACCTTAATAGGAGAAACTTCCTCTAGAAACCTAGAGATGATCCAAGATTTCAAATGTTTTAATTGTTGTATGCAGGGTCATTTCAGAAATAACTGTAGGAAAAACCAAAGTAATCCCTAAAGGGGGCCTAGGCATTCTAGAATATGTCAAAGATATGTGAAAAATGCAGACATTTGGCTAAGGAATGTAGAGAAACAACAGACAAATGGTGCAACACCTTACCAAAAATCTCCCAGGAAGGCCTCTTCCAGGACCCAGTGACCTGCAGGGAGAGTACTCTTCCTCGGGACAATTAAAAACCTTACTACTTAAAAAACAGGTGTTAGGAAAACAGATAAGGAGACTGGGAAAAATTTTATTGACAACTCAGAAAATATAAAAGAGGGCCAAAAATGAATTTATTGGGAAACTTCTATAGAATGTTAAAGGCCAAAATTAAGAATACTAGTAAACACTATTGAGATTAAAGGAATTGTCAAAACTAGTGCAGATGGCACTATTATCTCTCCAAAATCTTGGCCTGCAAGTTGGCCACTTCAAGTAGTAGACATCCAATTTCAAGGAGTTGTGACCTTATTCCAAATAAAGCAAAGCACAAGATGGCTTAAATGTACAGAACCTGAAGGTCAGGTAGGAAAATTTGAGGCCATATGTGGCTAATATAGCCATTAAGTTATGGGAAAGAGATCTGCTACAGCACTGGAAATCACAAATTAATATTCCCTCCATTTCAGTGTCTGTCCATGAAACTGTTCAGACTCCTTATAAAAAATTAAATTTGTTAGAGAATATTATCAAAGGTAGTTACAAATTGTCCAGGCTGTTCATAAACAAGATACAGCAGGAATTGACAATTTAACTGTAACCCAAATAGCCACTGCTGATGACATCAACAACCCTAACCCTAAGGTGGTTAACTGATCAACCCATTGGAATTGATCATTGGTCTTTGACAAAAAAAAAAAAAAAATACAAGCATTAGAACAGCTATGAAATTCTTAGGCAAATGTTCAGAACTGAAAAATATCATCCTTAGTGAGGTAACCTAATCACAAAAGAACACACATGGTATGCAGTCACTTGTAAGTGGATATTAACCCAGAAGCTCGGAATACCCAAGACACAATTCACATATCAATTGATTTCCAAGAAAAAGGAAGGAGACACCCCTGGTCCTGGAAAGACTGCATGTAGCAGTGTAGGGGAATACCAGGACAGAGAAGCAGGAGGGGGTTGACTGGGGAACAGGGGAGAGAAGAGCACTTATGGGACTTTCAGGGAGGGGAAAACCAGGAAAAGGGGAAATCATTGGGAATGTAAATAAAAAATATAGAAAATAAAAAATAAAAAAAAGAACAGCTAGTCTGGGAACGGCTGGAGACTCAGCATATACTGGATTCCATTAGCCCTTAGAATTCTCCAGTATTTATCATTAAAAAAATATCTGGGAAATGGAAGTTGGTGACAGAGCAATTAATAAGATTATTCAGCCTTTGAAGCCTGGAATCCCTGATGCCTTCCTGGTTGTCTAAGGAATGGTCTGTCATAGTGATTGATCTAAAAGATTGTGTTTCTTTTTCACAATTCCTCTACATGAACTTGATAAGGAAGTGTTTGCTTTCTCAGTATCTACCTTCAACAGAGGTCACCAAATAAAAAGATATTATCGGAAAGTCCTAGCACAAGGAGTATTAAATAGCCCAAACTTGTGTCAATGTTTTGTGTAACAGCCATTGGAGATGATTTACAATTTCCCCAATCCATTATTTATAATTATATGGATGGCATCCTATTGCCTGATCCAAATATAAATATGCTGGAAGTAATGTTCGATGAAGAAAAAAAAAACTTGCTTTGCTGGGAATTGAAAATTTCCCCTGAAAAAAAATATGAAAAGGGGATTCCATTAATTATCTAGGATATAGAATCAGTCTGCAAAAGTTTAGGCCACAAAAAGGTTCAAATCGGAAGAAACCAATTAAGGACTCTTAATGTTTTACAGAAGCTACTGGAGGATTTTAATTGGCTGCATCCTGTGACTGGCTTGGCCTATGAAGAGCTAAGCAATTTATTTTAGACATTACAAGGTGATAAAGATTTAAATATCCCAAGGAAATTATCTGCAGAGGCTGAAAAGGAGTTAGCTCTGGTAAAAAGGATATTGTAGGATACACATCTAGATCATATTGATTCAAATCTTTCCTTCTACTCAGTTCCCTCCAGAAATTCTCATGCAGAGGGAAGATTATATCTTAGAATGGATATTTTTCGCACATAAACAGAGTAAGAAATTAAAAATCTACAATGAGAAGGTTTCTGAATTTATACTAAAAGGAAAAATGAGACTTGAACAATTAGTTGGAATGGATCCAGGTGAAATTTGTCATATCTTTTACTAAGGCAGAGATTACCTGTAATGGAAATGAGATAAACATTGGCAAAGAGCATGCAGTAATTTCTCGGGAGAAATTAACAACATACTCTAAAAGCAAGCAATTTCAGGTCATAAAATGAACTAATTGGATTCTCCCTCATATAGTAAAGGGAACTCCAATATTTGGAGCCCCTACATTTTCCACTGATGCCAATAAATCAGAAAAGGCAGGATAAAAATCAGAAGATGTAAGTAAAGTAACTGAGAGTCCCAATAAGTCAGTTCAAAAATCTGAATTATATACAATGCTCATGGTTTGAGATTTGCAAGAGTCTCTTAATATAGGAGCTGACTATATGCAGAAAGGGTTGTTTTGCACATAGAGATTGCTGAAATTATTCAGGATGATTCTGAATTGACTTCAGTATCTATTTAGCTACAACAAAAGATCAGAAATAGGAGCTATCCACTAAATATAACACACATAAGATCCCATACAGGTCTGCCAGGCCCTCTATTGCAATGTAATAATGAAATTGTCCAGCTATTGATAGAAAGTATACTAAAGGCTTCAGAATTCCATTAAAAACAATATGTTAACAGCAATTGTTTAAAGAAAGAGTTCTGTATTACTTGGCAACAAGTCAAGGAAATTCTGAGGCAATGTCCTACTTGCTCACTATATAACCAAACTCCATTACTCATGTAAACTAACATTAAGGGTACCCAAAATAAATGATATTTGGCAAATGAATGCCTTCAGTTTTTACAGAGTTTGGTAAACTGAAACATGTGTACCATACTATAGATACATATTCAGGAATTCGATGGGTTGAATCTGTAATTACACATATTTTAGAAGTTATGGCCATTATAAGAATACCCATGCAAATTAAACCAGACAATTGTCCAGCATATGTCTCTAATATGATGAATCAGATTTTTACATATTATAACACATGTTACAGGCATAAGACATAATCCTACAGGACAAGTGATTGTGGAGAGATCTAATCAAACTCTAAAGGAGATGCTTAACAAGCCAAAGGGGACAACTAAACCACCCAGAGATAGATTATATAATGTTTTATTAACCTTAATTTTTTAAATGCTAACAAACAAAACACTACAGCTGCTGAAAGATAGTGAAATGTGGGAAATAAAACCACTGAACTAAACCAGCCTGTTTATAATAAGGATATTCTGACACTAGAATGGAACACACAAAATATGTTACGCTGGGGGAGGTGTTTTACCTATATTTCCATAGGAAAAGAAAAAACTATGGGTTTCTTCCCAGTTGATTAAGATCAGGCATGACAAAGGGAGACTTTCTGAAGACCTTGGCGATGGAGAAGAAAAGGGAGGCTAACACAATCAACAAAATAGGTGATGTATATGTGGTCATGTTTATTTCTTTGTGTACGGAGACAGCTCTAGAACCTGCTGAGATTAAAATATCTATACACAGCCAATAACACCTATTGGGTACAAACTTTAAGATGGCATGTATAGAAATGTATATAGCAGTTAGTTGCAGGAAATACTAAAAAAATAATTAGAACCAGCACATTCCCACGCTTGTGCCTCTGCCCCTGTGGTCTGGCCTGACATGCCCTAGCAGGCAATGCCCAACCTAGTTTTATTTCAAGGAGATTCAGTGGCCCAGCACCCACAACATCTCCACCCAGCTCACTAGGTTCCCAGTGATGGGTCCCAACCAGGGCAACCCCTGGCTTCAAATTCCCCAAAGCCTTTATGGAGCACCTCAGGTAAACTCACACTTAGCCTACTGTACCTTTCTCTCTTGAAACCAGATGAGCTGCCACTTGAAGGAAAACACAACACAAACTTAATTCAGAAAGAATAGTACCTCAATCTCTGGGCACAAGAACTAAAACCTAATCTTGCAAGGCTTATTAAAATCTGATCCATCTGGTGGTAGAGCCACAAGAATCCACCACGATACTAGGAAACTATAGCAGCTACATCTTACTCCTCTGCTGTCCCAACTCCAAAGGGTTGAAACTCCCTCTTTCTTACTGCCCAGTGATTGACATCTTTATTCGTTAGGGGACTGGTTCACAAGTACAGCACCATGCCCATCCACAACAGCAGTTTTATTATGTGATTAAACTAACCTCTGAAGAAAGTCAGTTATCTTTACTAATCTTCATTACCCAATTTGTGTATCTGGCATGCTCTGTATGAATGTCTTTATAGAACTATATGTTGCTTGTGTTGGATACTGTAGAATGAAATAAGAGGAAGACAGCCCCAACAAGATTGACACTCCAGGATGATGAGATTCTTGGACCTTTCATTCATGCTCCTTGTTTGATTCTACCTCAACTACATCAAAACTGTTTCTTCCAAAGACGTGCTTCCAGAACTATTTCAGAACATCTAGCTCACCTATCCAGCCTATCAGATTGTCAAAGTCAAGATGCCAGCTATGCAATGAACTTTCTCAGCATGTAGTGACTGGAAGGCAAATGATGCCAGCTAGTTTTCTCTTGACAAAACCAATTTTCCTGTTTACCTTTGGACCCCAAAAAGGGAATTCTTTGCCCCAATTCAGCTGGAAGCAGGCAAAAGAAGATCATCATCCCAGTCTCTTGTGTTGTGGTGGATGTGTAACTGCCCACAGTTACATCGAATGGGTTACCTGGAAGGGAAGCTGGGGATGTATGGGAAGGTTGCAAAAAGAGATGGAGACCAAGACAACACCTGCTATTCAAGGTCTCAACGTTTAATGGAGAACTCCAAATATATAGGCAGAGGAAAACCCTTACCCCAAAGGCTGGAAGTTTCTCCACAGGTGACTAGTGTTTTTCAGGAAACTGCAGGTGCTTGAAAAACTATGGCCTTCACCTTGGTCTGAGCGTTCCATTCCAGGTGGAGGGGATTATGGCTAACACAGGAGTTCCTGCTCAAAGACTGAGAGAGGAACTTCACATTGGTCAATGTCAAATTTCTTCCAGGTGGCATGGCACCTCAATAAGGCACTCTACATGAATGGTTCAGGTTATTTTGTGAATTATAGGTATGTTGTCATTTTAAGGGATACTTTACAAATATTATAGCTTTGGATGCGTTGGGAACTGGAGAGCATAAACTCAGGGATTTATACTTTTCCTTTTTTTTTCTCTGTGCTTCCTTCATAGGTGATAGAGAGTGGGGTGGAAGAAAAAAGGGGGTTTTTAGTGACATCATAGAAATTAGAGAAATAGACTAACAGTGATAGGTTATCAAATTTACTCTTAAACAAAACATTGCATAGCCATATCTTACAATGGTAGAGATCTTTATAATTGATGCAAAGTTGAAGGTATAATTTCTTATGCTGGTGCAGAACTTATTTTGATACAGATTTAAGGTTTTCAATGCTATGAATTTCTTATGTTGATATAAAAATTGGGATTAATATTGTTACTCTTATATAGACATTGTCCCTAAGCAACGCATTTAAGAACACAAATGTTAGACCTTTTTTTTTTTTGGTTTCTCCAGACAGGGTTTCTCTGTGTAGGCCTGGCTGTCCTGGAACTCACTTTGTAGACCAGGCTGGCCTTGAACTGAAATTTGTCTGCCTCTGCCTCCCATGTGCTGGTATTAAAGGCATGTGCCACCACTGCCTGGCAGACCCAGTCCTTCTATAACTACTATTACAAACTCTTTTTAGATAATTAAGCAATATGAGTTAAGGACCAGATAGCAATCTCATTGTTCTGAGATAATTAAAAGGGTTTTCAAGATATTTCAATTAGAAATGGCTGAGAGTAGTCAAGACTTTGCAGTTCAGAAAGACTTTACATAGATCGTCTTCAAAGGTGTCAGAAGTGCACAGAATACAACATTTTTGGCCATTTCTTTATTGAAGATTATTTGGCTAGAGACATGTCTTCTCCAGACAGTATCCCTTTCTTGGATTCAAAGAAGAAATTGAGCATCAGTGGAGTTCCTCCAGTTGTGGTGACACAGACTCTGGGCAAAATTTGCTTCAATTCATCTACAGAAAAAATACTGTACAGGAAAAGGGCATATTATATGAAATAGTCAACTGATAATCTCTGGAAGACAGGGTATGGAGTCCTTCACAGTCCTATATTACAAAGGTCTGTCAGATGATCCTGGGCCAGAAGGCAGAAGACCCCTACTCCAATGTTTTGAGGCATGAGACAATTCAAGTGAGCAGTTGTCTCTATAAATTCATTAATTTTTGGAAACTATGTTTTGTGTTCTTTATATTTCCAGGTAATATTTAAGTAATTCTCAGATTTCTGATGAGGTTGAATACTGGTCATAGTCCCATAGACAACCAAAGCTGTTTAGCATTGAGAAAGATGATATAGGTTTGACAGGATGAATTTCAGATGGTATACTATCTGAAACCATGACACAATTCAAGGTAGAATTGTAAGCCTTTCAAATCAGGATAGATAGTATGGTGTTTTATCTGATTGACAAAAATGTTGGAATGAGTGTTGTTTCTTGCACTTTATAAATTGAAGAATGTTAATAGTTCTGCTCAATTTATATCTGAGAAAAAGAGCCTTTTAATTGGACAGAAAGGGGTAAATGTTGTGGATTGCCCTGGTACTGTTTGTATTTTGAAGCTAATCATGCTTCCTTGAGAGGGGCTGCCAAGACAAAGATTAGATCACATACTCAGATGATTTAAAGTGAACCATCTACCCATTTTAACTGGTCAAAAAAAGGCTAGAGCCTGGAATTTGACAGTGGAAGGAAAGGTGGAGCTGAGAGTTTGATAGAGGTTGAGAGAAGAAGGAGGAGGGGGAGACAGAAGAGAGAGTGGAAATGGAGGAAGAGTAGGTTCAAGGAGATGGAGAAGAACCATGTGGCCTGGAGAAGCCACAAGTAACAAGTGATCTCATAGCTGGGGAATAGAGAAGTGTAAGCATTTCTACAATCTAGGCATGCAGCTTATAAATATTATAGCTGAGTTGTGTGTTCTTTGCACGGGCTTATTGGAGTTGGAGATTTACTGCAACATTTGAATATTTGTTTTGCTATTCTATGTTGTTTACTTGTGACAAGGGCTTCAATGTATTATCTAGGCTGGCCTCAAAATGGCAACATCCTTCCTCAATGCCCTACTAGTGAGACATGAGATATATTTTTCTATTCCTTACCAATACTGTTTAATTTTTAAGCAGTGATTGGTAGCAAAATATTGTTTGATAGTAGATTTCACTATTGTCAGGTTTCCTTGTTTGTTTTTTTCTAAATCTGTTCTTTATTCTACATAAGATTCAGATGGTTAACCTGTACTGTTTCCTCCTTCCATGAAAAGAATATTTTACCTTTGACAAGGCTTGTATCACTATTTTATGTTCTTATGGGCCTGGTGGACATTTGAAGAAAATTTTTAAAATGTTAAAGGTTGGATTATGAGACTATGTAAATTATAAGACAAACCTCATATTCAATCTGCACACTAGATTAATGCTGGTGTATGATTGTCAGTTCTGATTCTTTTTGAGTGAAAATATAGAAGATTATAGGAAACCCACATAATTGTGTTTTGCTACAGATGATATGAAATCAGATGGGTCACCAGGCTGATAAACTTATTTCAGTAATTTTAGATATATTCTAAAGAAGGACAGTTTTGGCACTTAGTGTTACTCTCTGGATAGGAACAATCAAAAATATTTTCCTATGACTCATGGTACTTATGGATTCAAATGCATAGAACAATTGCCTGTTCCATGTACATTCCTCTATTTGTTTTCATGGTTCTGTCAACCTTAGATGGAAGGAACTGGAGATGAGTGACTCTGCCTCAGTGCATTAATGCAGAATTTTATTAACAGTTCAGAGACAAAGAGCATATAGGAGATGTAAGAATAAGTCACAGTTTTCATGGATGTCACCTTTTATTTTTTCTTGTTGCATCATGGATCACTGCAGCATGTTATGTAAGGAATCCACTAGTGTGGAACCCCTTTCCTTGCTCTCCACCATTGTCAGTGACATGAGAAAGAAACTGTTTTGGTTTGGTTTGAAAAGAAATGTTTATAGAAACTCACAAGGTACAATACCAGCAAATTATGGATGAGCCACAGGGAAGACTCAGTTACAGAGATGTTAAGCAATTAACAGGTCTCAGAAGGTACTTTTTTATGATCCCAATGGGTGCTAAAGCCCACAGCTAATTCCCTTGCCTTTACTATGGACTTTGCAATTATTATTCTCATATGATTAATGATTTTCCCTTTCTCCTCTAAGCTTATTTCATATTTCTTTTCTTGAACTTCCAAATATTCAAAAAAGGAATCACAGATTAATTTAGTCACAGATCGTTATTTTCACATAGACTCTGATGGTACAAGACCACAGTTAGTATTCCACAGGTACATTTGAATCAGCAAATCCTTTCTTTGGATTTCAGGGAGTGACATCTTTGGCATCTTCTCACATGGACGTACATTCTGTGAAAAAAATAATTGTGTCACCAATGTTTTCAATGTCCTTTCCTCTGAGAATGCCTAGCATTTTCAATTGGATTGTGTCTGAAGAGATTCATTTTGCTTTAGTAAGCTTCTATAAAAAAAAACAAAAACAAACAAAAAAACCCCAATTCTTTCTCAGTCTCCAAATATGGCCATATTCTATGATAATAGGGCTAGACACTCTATATGAGAACAGGATGTTTGGGAAAAATCAGAGCTCATAACACTTCACACTGATTTTTTTCACAAATGCCCAGACTATGCCATTTTTTATTTTCTGTCCATGTGATACAACCTCCTATGTAGTCCAATTGTCTGTACCTTCCAAATACATCTCAAAAGTAACAGTACACTCAATCTCCCCTAGCCAGGACCAGTCCACAATCCTTCCTCTCAAGCCCTTAATATTCCATAAATGCATACTGGTGGAGGCAGAGTACAATAGAGAATATATACTCAACATCTTTATTTCCTACTAGCCTTTATAATAATTGTTTTGGGAGTGATTTGAAATATTCTCCTTTGACTGAAGTGATGATGTAAGTATAAACCAAGGCAGGTGCAAGGAAGTGGCGGTATAGCAAGAAGCCAAATATGAAGTTAGTAACAAAGACCCAAGTCCTTCCACCTATTTATTTGCTTAGGAATTCAAGAGAAGTATTTTGCTTGGGATAAATTTTAAGTGAAATGTTTCTGGTATACTTCTATTGAATTGAAATTTCAGCTTTCTTAGAAAAGTATATTTGTATAATATGAGATTTTTTACATTATGCTGATACAATATGCTGTCCTTCTTACAAGGATACCACTGTGGATGAATTGCCTGTTGCTGATTTTGAAATAAAAATAAATGGACAAAGCTAAAGTTATGAGGTTTCTCTTCTGTGGTAGATTCTTCAATATACTGAATAATTAGGGTGTTACTGCTATGAACACACACTATGACCAAACCAACTCTTATAAAAACCAATATGTAAATAGGAGCTTGCTTACAGTTCAGAAGTTTATTTCATTGTCAAAATGGTGGGTAGCATGACAGCCTCCAGACAGGCATGGCTCTGGAGAAAGAGGTGAAAGTTCTAAATCACAATCTAAAAGCAGATAGGAGAAGGCAAACTCTTCCAGACAGCCTGGTGAATCATATCCAAGTCCAACCCTAAAGTGACATAGTTCTTATAACAAGGCCACTCATACACCAACAAGACCACTCTTCCTAATAGTGCCACTCCCTGGGCCAACCATTTTAAACCACCACATTCTGCTCCCCAGTCTCCATAGGCTTGTTCAAACACATGAGTATATGGAAGCCATACATAGACATAGCATAATGCAAAATACATTCAATCCTGCTTCAAAAGTCCCATAGTCTGTAATAGTCTCAACAATTTAAAAAATCTGATTTTTAATGTCTTTTCTGAGATTAATCCAATCTCTTAACAGTAATCCCATATAAAAATCAATATCAAAAAAGCAGATTACATACCTATACCATAGCATGATATACATTACCTTTCCTAAACATCATACAGAGGAAATACTGGACCAAAGCAATGCCAAAAACTAGCTGGGCAAACTTCAAATTCTGTACCTCCATGTCTTATGTCAAAGCAGTCTTCAGGTCTACAATTAATTTCATCTTTGATGACTGTAGCAAACTTCTTTTTCTTGGACTTATTTTACTCCCTTTTAGCAGATTTCCTTGGCTGGTATCCCATGTCTCTGACATTTCTAATGTCTTCGGGCACCCAAGGCAACTTCAAATTTCCAGCTTCTTCATCCAGTGTCTACAGTCTACACGTGATCATCTGGCCTCCTTCAAAGAGACTGGGTCACTTCTCCAGTCCTGCCCTCTGTAGCATTCTAGAATTGTAAAGGGCATATAGATGTTCTGTTTCTGGGTTTGAAAGTAAATGGAAGAATTTCTTTTTTTTTTCAGTTGAGTTTGAATTAGTGCCAGGAAATTATGAGTAAATCTTGCTTCATCTATGTTGTTTCATTTCAATGATCATGGATGTCTTCAAGGATATTGAGTACCCATTATAAAGTTGGATTATTGTACCCTAAATTTAAATTTGTGTTTTGAAGAGAAGGAACTCTACATTTGGAGGCCAAAAGAAAAGCTAAGGAGTTGATACACTTCTTCCTTTAACTGGTCTCTGGGACCCAGATTTGGGTCACTGGCAAACATGCTTACCCTTTTGAGTGATCTTGCCACCTAAATATAAATTACCACAAAAATTGAAGTCTATATTGGAATCCATGAAGACAAATCTGCCAACCTAATTCTTCTTTGAGATTCTTGCTAACTAAACTTTTTCACAACTGATGAAGCCTACCTCTGCAGTTTTGCAACAGCACTTCCATTTGTGCCTCTCAGATGCATGTTCCATTTCATAGTGTAAGGTCTATTATCTAAAAACTTGAAATCTCATTTCCATATGTAAGAGAAGACATTAAATATTTTGTTACTTCCCGTTTTATTTTATGTTTGTTCTTCCTCCATTGTCCTACTTAGTGCTATGACTTGCATACAGATGTTAAAATCAGATTCTGAGAATGTTAGCATGTATGTAATGTTTGCCATTCTGGGTCTTGCTTTTATTTATTTTTTTTAATTTGATCATTTTTATCTTTACCTGTTTTCCTAAAGATAGCAAATTTTCTTTTGTTTTCACAGAACACTAAATCGCAACTTTTGTTTGTTTCTCATGTTAACCAATTAATGGACACATATTCTGGACCCAATCTTGGTTACTGAAAATAACACATATTTCTGTGAGCATTCACATAATTAGGCAGGTATCTCTGGGGTATGTTGAAATGGTACAGGTAACATCTAGTCTTGGATTTTGAGGAACTTATATACTAATTTGCATAGGGACTGTTTCATAAAATTTACAATCACATAATTACTCTCTCTAGCATATGCTATTCATATACTTCATGGTAGGCATTCTGACTGATGTAGGAGTATTGTAGGCATGTGGAGAGGCATGCATTTATTATCTACATATACATTTTCATGTAACCCAAGAGACATTATGTCTGAATTTATAGTTGGCCTTAGAAAAAAAATCCCAAATAGAAAAGGTAAATAATATGTTTCTTTATATATACTTAGGATTCTATACATTAATGCCACATTTATAATTTGGCCGGGAGGTATAGCTAGGCAATCAGAAGAAAATGATAACTGGATTTCATTATGAATGTATGTCTTTATTCTTCTAAATTTCTTCCTTTTTAAGTTCTTTGTTTTTCTTACTGACTAAAAAATTGTATTTATTCTTCTTATATAGGTGTATGATGCTAACAAATTTTCTAGTATTCCTTTATGTCTTATTTGTCTATCCTTTTTATTCCTCAAAAGTAAGTTTACTGTACTGGCTGGTTTTGTGTTGTCAACATGACACAGGTTGGAGTTATCACAGAGAAAGGGGCTTCAGTTGGGGAAGTGTCTCCATGAGTTCCAGTTGTGGGGCATTTTCTCAATTAGTGATCAAGGGAGTAGGGCCCCTTGTGGGTTGTATCATCTCTGGACTGGTAGTCTTAGATTCTTTAAGAGAGCAGACTGAGCAAGCCAGGGGAAGCAAGCCAGTAGGAAACATCCCTCCATGGCCTCTGCATCAGCTCCTGCTTCCTGACCTGCTTGAGTTCCAGTCCTGATTTCCTTTAGTAATGAACGGCAGTGTGGAAGTGTAAGCTGAATAAACCCTTTCTTTCCCAACTTGCTTCTTGGTCATTGTGTTTGTGCAGGAATAGAAACCCTGACTAAGACATTTACCAAAGAACAAAATCTGGCTAGCCAAATCATTGACATATATATGTGGTGCTGCTTTCTTTTGGATTTCAAGTGTTTTTGGTAGCTGGTAACTTTGGTTTTCATTTGCATTGTTTTACTGTGTGCTGAAAATATTTCTGATTACACTATCATGGCTTGGTGGTCAGCAGTTTACAGCTATTTCCAGAAATTTAAATTAATCTTTCCTGGAGGGAGATAAGAGCCCTATAAGACTTAGGAGGCTTGATAAATTTAAGAGGCTTAGGAAATTCACAAATCTTATAGGATTGAGGAAGCTCAGAAATTGACACAATTCAGAATGTTACTTCTCAAATTTATAAAAATAAGAAACTATTCTGGGAGAGAGGAGACTCTTCAATGGCTTGCTTTATCCAGGGTATTCAGGGCTGAAGTTTACAAAAGTCATCATCCATATTTGGACCTAAGACCATGAGAAAAAATGATATTTACATTGATTCACAATAATAGCAAAATTATAGACATGAAATAGCAACAAAATAATTTTATGGTTGAAGGGTCATCACAACCGAAGTAAAGGGTACTCTTAGTAAAGGGTACCCTTATTAAAGGATAGCAACATTAGGATTTTTGATGGGCTTTCTACTGAAACTCCTAAAGACTGCTGCAGTAGTATGTGTAGAAGAAATTACTCTGTCTTCCTTGGGAAATGCTTTTGTCACACAGGAGACTGTGATTCGGTCCACTAAAACCTTACCCTTGTCACTTTCACACCCTGGGCTTCTGCATGGATTTGTATCACTGAATATTCTGACATCCTTCAGCTCCAATGTCCCATTACATCCATGAGTAATATCTGCTGTTTTCTCTGCCTCTCCATGTCAAAGAATATGTTTTCCATCACTTTGATGTTGTTCTAAACAAGTGTTTTTATTTTATAGAACCCACAAAACTGAACATTTAAAAGCTTTGAAGTACGCTGCCTGTAAGCTTGTTCTTTGTTCTGTTTATTTCCCTCTGATATGAATCAATAAAACATCAAGAGTACGGTACCAACCAGACTTAGATACAGGTAAATGTTATGTAGACCATATTTCAATTGAAGTTCCTTTTACCCACATGACTCTACCATGTTTCAAGTTGAAAAAAATGAACCAACATTAGTTTTTTAAAAATATGGGGCTTCTTCCAGGTTGACTGGTGTATTTCTGATATTTTCTGCTTCTGTTTCCTCTTTTAGCTAGCATAGAAAATGTGTTCTACTATATCGATTTTCAATATTTTCTATTTGTGTTTAATATCATGTAATTGACTGGGAGATATTTTGATATAATTTTCACTGAATTTCTCTTCTTAATTCTGTCAATGTTGTTCTCCCCCGAATACTTAATTTTAAACTGCAGTATCTAATTTGAGTTTATATTAAATAGTGTCTATTGCAATTCATTGACATTAGGTTGGTGTCCAAATAACAAGGATATACTTAGCTGTCTTTGCTCTCTGCCTTGTGTGCAAATAATGAGAAAATGACTTCCTACTCTATGATTCCCAATATTCAAAACTGTGAGAAGTAATTTACTTGAATGCAGTTACATAGTCAGTGGGAACATTTACTGGATGTAAATACTGTTGCAAATACCTCATTTTTTTTCCTTTAACTTGGGAACTTTTAGGTGTTATTCTTTCTCAGCTCTTTGGACTGCTTCATATTCTGCCAGTTCTGAGATCCAGATGACAAAATATTAAATCTTAAACATATCACAGGTCTTCATTTGATTATTATTTTTAATGAAAATAGAATTACATAATTTCCTTCATCTTTCTTCCTCTAACTCCTCCCATGATCCCAACCTTGCTGTCTCTCAAATTTCATGACCTCTTTTTCTTTTATTTGTTGTTACATAGGCTTTTCTGTAATATATAAATATAACCTGCTTAAGTTATATAATGTTAACTGTTTGAATATGATTTTGGTGCTGAACTCTTGGTATTGGTTAACCAACAGAGAAGTGTTATTTTTTGAATAATCATTAAATATTAGGACAATGTGAATCTTAATTTCTTGGCATCTTATTTTTCTATCAACCAAGAAGGGAAAATTATGATATCAGATGGGAATGGTTCCTTTAATCTTATCCTGAATTGAAACAGAAGGTTTTTGCATGCAAACTGATGTTTTGAGTGAGGAATAACATCGTGTGTTTTGAATGATCTGGTTTCTCAAGAGATTGGAGTGTGTATTCTTTTAATAACTTCTTCAAGAATTTTGGCATGTGAAAGAGTTTTTATGTAGATTCAATGTCTGTTATAATGCACAGAACTCGAAGAGCTCATTGGTAGACTTGTTAACCATTTATAATCTATCAGGGAATGTTTCATGTTCTTTTACCAGAGTAGTTTTTGAATGAAAAATGCTAATTTTTATGTAGCACCTCCTTGTCTAGATGCATAGTACATTTTCCTGCAACCAAATACTTTCCTTTAATCAGAGGTGAGCATAAGCCCATCCTTCACTTAAATCTTCATGTAATTTGAACACAAGTAGGTATTCTGGGACCCTAGAAACTAATAAAGATTGTCAAATTAGGGTAGAATTTGCATATGTATCTCCCTCTCCCTCTCCCCCTCCCTCCTTCCCTTCCCCCTTCCCTCCCCCCTCTTTCTCTGTGTGTAAAATATTCTCTTTATAGAAGCATTACTGTTAAAAGTTAATATTTCATTTTGGCTTGAGAGATGGATCAGCTGATAAGACTACTTGTTTTTCTTTCAGATCTGTGGATCCCAGAACCCATGTGGTGACTGACAAATCTCTGTAATTCTAGTTCCATGGCATCAATTTCTGTCCTCCATAAGCACTATATCCATGCTTTCAGGCAAAAACTCATAAACATACATTAAAATAAACAAATCTTGAAAAATGTTAGAGAACATTGTGCATTCAGAATGTGATGCATGACAACTTGCTATTCTTAAGTTGCTTTTGTCAGATACTTGATCAAAACACAAGAGAAGTATGACTTCACTGATAGTCATACTTCACAACAAACACTGATGACTGATTTTTACTGTGACATGGACTTCAAAAAAAAAGGGTATGCTGGCTTGATCTCTGCTGAAAAATAAAATAAAATTATGTTATAATACTATTATGAGAACACCAATATATTCCTTTGAATTTGAAGTAACTACTAGTAAGCAAAATTATTTGTTTCCCCCTTGGCTATTCCACTACCTGTTTATATCATCTCTGCTGGGTTACACTAATCTTCTCCCCCTGAGGTCAAACATAGCAGCCCTTTTGGGGAAGGAATTCCACAGTCAGCCAGTAGCTTTTGAGACAGCTCCTACTCTGGTTGTTGGGGTCTCATATGGGGACTGAGATGCACAAGGAGGGACAGCATTTGGGATGTAAATAATAAAAAATAACAATTAAATAAGGTATTTACTTAAAGTGCTGCAGTTCGTGAGGCTTGATAATCTCATGCAAATGCTCTAGCACAGATATGTAGCAGAGTCTTGGGGATAGCATTATTTCTAGGCTCCTCAATACAGTTACCTGGCAACAGCCAGGAATGCCTGACTTACTATGAAAGGGGTTATTTGCCCCCTCCTCTAGTTCTTACACTCTTACTTTCTTACCCTCTTACCTTCTTACTCTCTTTACTCTCTGCCTCTTCTCTCCCCAAACCCCTCCTTCCTCTCTCTCCACATATTCATGACTGGCCTCTATTCCTCTCTCCACTCCCTTCTCTCTGTCTTTCTCTGGTTCTATTCTCTCAACTCCCCTCTCCATGCCCTAAATAAACTCTCTTCCATATTATAGCCATCCTATGGCTGAATACACTCAGGAGGGAAGTGATGCTGAGGCATCACAAGGGCATTCCCTTCCACCTCACCATAATGTACCTCTACCAAATATATTCTGATTCTTTCTTCCTTTTCTTTTTATAAAACACAACACTTGGGGCTACTTTCTTAGACTCCATGTTGTCTTTCATTAGGTAATTGATTACTTAAAATGTGTCTTGTCATCTGTCAATATTCCAACAGGCACACACACACACACACACATGCATGCACACACACATGAAGGGAGGATATTAGGAGTGTGTAGTGTCTGAGTTTGTCAGGGATGTGGGAATGGATATGATTAGTGCATACCTGTATGAAATTGTCAAAGAATAAATAGCCCACTGTCAGTCACACAGATCAATTGTACACATTCAGAGCCCACTGGCAGCCACAATATACAAAACAGGCAGAGACAGACACCAAGAAGCCCACCAGTCCCATGGCATCCCCTCAGCAGCATCCACCACAATGTGCAAATGTATAGTAGACAGATGGGAGAGACAGAGAAGTAGAATAGTTTGAAGCTTATGAAGAGAGATAGAACTAGAAACATGAGGATATAGAGGCATAGCTTGCTGTGAGAATCCTGTCTTGGACCTGAGGCTATGGCAAAATCCTAGCCGATGCTGCCCCTGAGGAAAATGTCTGGTGCTGTGGCCATGCAGCAGCAGGGTTATCTGTTCATGCCTGTGGCTCTCATTACCACTAAAGATCATTTGGACATCCCTGATCTGGATTGCTACCTCGGTCCATAGTTTAAGGGCCATGGTGCAGAGCAGATCCCACCTCTCACCTGCTGCAGCCCTTTGGAGAGTGTGCCCAGCCCCTCACCTGGGCATATTAGTGGAGCTGGCCCCTGGGGTGAGGGAACATGTGAGCCAGCCAGGAGTGTGAGAGTGACAGTGAGATGATTTTTTTAATGCTTTGTTTTTTTTTTTCTTTTTTAATTTTTGTCTCTTATTTTCCATTTGGAGGGAAGGATGCAGGGGGTAAGGGTCAATACAAAAGAAAAAAGATTTGAGTGGGGATATGGTGCTAATGTGAAATTTATAAAAATTAATAAAAGTGAAAAAATACTTTTATTTAATCTATTTAGTAATAAAAGGGTAGAAGCTTTTTCTTTCTCTAATACAATAAAGGTTAAAGTTTATTTTTCATCCAGAATGAGTTCTTTCTGAGTTGGTGATTGGGTTTTTGCTTCATATGCATATGTATGTAAGTATAGGTGTGTCTAAGTATATAAATAGATTAGACAGATTGTTGGGCTCATCAAGTAAGTATGTGATGATGAATGTATATGTATGAAAATATGTGTGTTGATGCATATTTGCTTGTGTAAAAGTTTTTCCTTCTGCAAGACTGACTCTCTTCTTGTGGTTTAATAAAAGTTTATTGCCCCAAACCTCCCTCCAGCCAGGCAAGCTAGAATCCAGGCTTCTAGGCAAGATAGGAAAAGGCCCCAGAAATTAATCCTTTACTTAATCTCCTGCTATTATGCAAACATTGTTAATTACCCAAACCAGCAGTATTTAAACATAGACTAAGGAAGGATGCTTTTAGGACTATTTAGAAGGTATCAGCAAGCATTTAGTATAGTTAAAGATACATCCAGAAACCATCAGTCTTTAAAACTCCTTCCAGAGACCATCATTCCTTTAAGCAAACTCTGTGTCCAATGCTTCCCCTGATTACTGGTCAGGATTTTGTTAAAGGAACAGGGATTTAGAGAACATTCAAAGAAGAACAGCAAACTCAGATTTTAAGAATTAATCTCAAATATTTTGGAAGTTTTAAGAATACCTAAGCCTCTGGAACTTCTTTACACTTTATATTTTTCCTCTTTTTATTAAGATTCATAAAACAGAAAAACAAATAGATGGAATAATTGCAAATATCCAAAAATTAACAATGAAAGACATCTAAAGTATGCTTAAATTATTTTAAGAATTGCATTGATCTATAGGACACAGGTATATGATATTTATAAACAAGACCAAAAAATAAAAAAATAAACCAATAACAGCTTAGCCACAGCACACCACAGCATTTATTTATAGGATTATCCACATAAGAAGAATGTGAGCTGGCTCATACTAAACTGGCCACAAGAACACTAGGGGAAGGATCAGGGACCCTTAAATTGGGAACAGAAAGAGTGTTATCTATAAGAAACAAAGAAATTATCAAGGCAGCTATTCCCTGGAGTACTGACATTAAAGGCACATGACATACTAAAGACATCACTGTTTATGTAGTTTACTCTTGAAATCTACATCTTATGAGAAGACTTTGCTAAAATAACTGGTATATGGAAAATATAGCAAAACAGTGGGCAAAACTTGTGGGTAATATGGAAAGAAGGGGGTCTTTCAAGTGATAGCTAGCTGATATGTAGATGAAGGACTGCCCTTTCTGGAAATAATCATTCCCAGGCTGCAGTTCCACTCCTGCTCAGAATGAGAAACAACAAAATTATAATTATGTGCAAAATATTTATTGAAATAATTCCTCTATAGGAATGATATTGAAGGCATCTGTCTTCCATTCACCTGAAATAAATGAATAAACAATGTCTATCTGGGAAAAGAAAGGCAAAATGTGTAATTTCAACATGTTCTAAATATCTTAGTTTCCTGGAAAACTCTGTTAGAGTTAGGACATTTGACTGAGAGTGAATTTAAATCACATACACCATAGAAATATAAAGGCCATTCATGTTTTGGATGTATTCATGGTCTATGTCTTTAGGAACAGGGTGGTCATCACTGGAGTTATGAGGATAGTATGAAGGATGAGGCATTTGATTACCTTCTCTCTGCTAAGGAACCAGATGGTTATGCGAAAAATGTCCTCAGGAAACTTGACTGTTGCTGCTCTCCCTGCTGGGGTGGGCCTTGTGGGTTTCCAGGCTGAGGGGTTCTCTGAGGGCCTCCCTGTGGGAGTGGTCCTTGTGCGTTTCCAGGCTGAGGAGCTCCCTGAGGACCTCCCTGTGGGGGTGGGCCTTGTGGGTGTCCAGACTGAGGGTGTCTCTGAGGGCCTCCTTGTGGGAGTGGGTCTTGTGGGTTTCCCGGCTGAGGGGATCCCTGAGGGCTTCCCTGTGGGCGTGAGCCTTGTGGATTTTCAGGCTGAGGGACTCTCTGAGGGCCTTCCTGTGGTGGTGGTCCATGGTGGTGTCCTAGGTGAGGAGGATGTGAATGCTGAGGAGACTGGTGATTGCCTCCGTGCTGTGGTGGTCTCTCTGGTCTGTTTTTGTCTTCCCTACTGCTATCTTCATCATTGCCATCATCATCACCATCATCATTTTCATCAGTAACAGGAGGTCTTGGGCGGGATCCTACTGGTTTTGGATGATGACGACCATGTCCTTGGCTCTGCTGCTCTTTCTCTGTTTAAGTATAGATCGAAGGAGATGAGTTTATACCTTCTCTTCTTTCCAGGATCAGTGATACTCCTACTCCAACTTTATATCACTGATGCTTTATGAAACTTATTTTGTATATTTATCATATGTATTTTCTTGTATCTTAGCTCTTGGAATAAGTACTTGTGCAAAAACGGTGATTTTTATGTAACTTACAATTTCCAGGCAGAAGTGAAGAATGGTGGGAATATTCTATAAATGTTACTAGTTAGAACTTGGTAGAGTAGCAAAATTGTACAGGAAAGCTTTATTATTCTTAAATATTAAATGGTGTTCAAGGTCCTGTAAGCATGTGTAAAACAAAAAGGAAATGTAAGAAAATGTTTTCCATTCTATTTTAATGCCAAATATTTTAAGAATTAGTCAGCTGTGGATACAGAGCTGAGTACAAAAAATAAATTTGAAATTGAGGGAAGCACAGGCTCTGTGTAGTTTCATATTTTATGTACAATCATAGGATTCTAATTGGAATCACTGAAGAAAGAATAATTCTGTGGGAAAACCATAGTATCACAAAGGATTTTAAATGGGGACACCCTATGTGTGCATCATATATAATATCATATAAAATATCTTGCTTCAATCTGAGGAAGGGACAAAATGTCCATTTTGTTACCAAAGCCTAGGTTCCAATTCTTCCAGTGTATGACCCTACTATAGAGTCAATGTTAGGAAGGCCATCTCTTTACTCCTGGGGAAGCTGCCAGATATTATTTTGATAAAATATAGAAATGGTAGAAGTATTGCAGAACTGAATAATTACAGATGTAAATGGTACATTGAAGATCAATAGAGGATAGATCTGTCTTTACCTAAGAGCTGAAAAGATGAGTCTTCATAGCTGACCACTAGAAAATAAGCACAAAGAAGTTAAAAGTTACTTATGACATTTTCTAGTTGCTGAGAATCATACCAAGATGATTTCTACACTCAGTAGAAGCCACCATTTAGTTTCTTCTTAGATATATCAAACTTTACTGATACTCTTCATTAACATTCCCACCATTTCAGGGAGACATGATTCTATTCTTAATGTTTTTCTTTATGATGTTTATTTCTTTTATGTTATAGTCCCAGGTTTTTCATTCATTGAAATAAGAAAAAACTATTGTTTTCAATACTATATACAACACAATGAATATTGAATAGCTGTCATTAAGAAAAAAAGAAAGAAATTCAGTCTAGCAACATATTTCAGGGGCAAAAAGCACTTTCCTAATGACTTGTATTAAGTTCCTGAATCTATATGATAGAAAGAAAAATGCTCTTACCAATAAGTTGTCCTCTGTCAGAATCTACTTAAGCATGCAAAAACATGCAGACACATAGACAGACAGACACACACACACACACACACACACAGAGAGAGAGAGAGAGAGAGAGAGAGAGAGAGAGAGAGAGATGCATATTTGGATGCACACACACAAAATAAATATTAGTTATATTTAAAAGATATTATTACCTGATATTTATAGCTCATGTTGTACAGAGTTTTAAATTTGTGAACTTTTGCCATTTCTTAAAATCACTACCAATATGTTTTTACTTCTTTCATTTTTCTCTATCCTCTGTACACAAGGCAATCACCACCCACTATCTGTTTTTCATAACATCATAAGAACTGTGTTTCCCCTACATCCAGTCTTTCCAGGACCAGGGGTCGCCAGGACAGAGTAATGAGAGGGGGTTGAACGGAGAAAAGAGGGAGGGAAGGGGGCTTATGGGACTTTCGGGGAGGGAGGAAACGGGAAAGGGGAAGTGATTTGGAATGTAAATTAAAAAATAAAATAAAATTAAATTAAAAAAAAAAGAACTGTGTTTCCCTCTGTCAATTATAATATACTGTCATGTGTCATCTACCACCAAAAAGGTCTTTTTATAAATGCACTCATGTTATTTTGTTGCTTGAATATTTATAACTTATTCTATAATTATAGTTTAAGCTCTAGAGGTTAAACGATAACAAATGTTCTACTATTTGTTCTCATAGTTCTTTGCCTCTATCCCATTTTCATTTTCTTTCATTTATCCCAATCCTGAAGGGTGTTAATCTAATCCCTTGTCACTGTACCACTCTCTCCCCTACTTCCTACCTTCATCTGAGCTCTGAACTGAGCTCAGGACCAGCAAGGCTGCTGTCAGCAGGACCACCAGCATCTTGGAGGAGACTCTAGAGTTGCTCCCACGTTTGTGCTGGAGGAAGGAAGGTCACAGTCTTTATAAGAAAGATAGAACAAAGGCACCTTTAAAGTCCTTACTCTTGACTGTACCTGTCACAGCAGGATCCATGCATCCCTGACTCTTCATTGGGACTTTAGCCTATCAGGATGCAGTAAGGTGGAGGTTATCAAGGATTCAGGTCTAAATCATACCACATGAAATTTGTACAACAGTGTTAAAGTGATACAGTGAAATTTAAGATATTAGAAATGAAATTGTAGTTTGATATAACTGTGACTCTGCCCTTATTGTGATTCTGAGAGGATTTTCTCTATACAAACATGTATATTTGTGTCATATTCTTTCCCTCATTGAAGATAAAGATGGACAGACATTATTTCTGCTAATAAGTATGAAACTCCATATATGATGTTATGTACCTGTGTATACCCTTTGGATGACTTTCTGTTTCTGCTGGCGATTAGGACACCAAGTTGGAATACATAGTAAAGAAGGCGAACAAGACTGGCAGTTTATTTGTGCCCAGATAGGCTGTCTGAAATTCTCTAGATCTGGTTCAAATTAGAAAAACTGTGACATCATAGAACTTGAAGACTGAATACACTTTTCTTCTACTCCTTCTGTGTTAGGGAAAGAGAAGTGGCAGAAGAGAGCTCAGATAAGTGTTGAACCAGTCAATCCTATCTATCTATCTATCTATCTATCTATCTATCTATCTATCTATCTATCTATCTATCTATCTATCTATCTATCTATCATCTCTATCATCTATCTATCTATCTATCTACACATAGTTCTGACATGTACCACAGAATGATGTGCTTCACAGGTAACCTCATGTTTACACCTCTATCTATCTATCTATCTATCTATCTATCTATCTATCTATCTATCTATCTATCTATCTATCTATTTTAGAACATTGAGTTACATTTTTTCAGTATTAAATGGCCATAAACATAAACAAGATGGTCTGACATCACCTTCAAATCTCCAAGGCATTGCTTTATATGAATGATTTTCAACACAGAGAATTTAATTTTTTATGTTTATAGCCAATGCTTCAATACTGACCAATCTGACCAGCTGAGGATGATTATACTATATATCACACAGGGTCATGCTAACTATCACTGTATCACAACATCCTCTTACAGCTCCCAAAAAAGCCTTTCATTATTTTTTGTATCTGTGTTTACTTTGTTCTTTTGCTTTGTTTTGACTTGGCCTCATAGCTTCACTTGCCATTCTTCTACATAAGTTCCCTATGTTAGGACTTGAACCTTGAGGATGGCTTCATTCTAGAAGTCATGAGCATAGTTTTGTTTCTTTCCTTTCCTTTTTTTTCTTCTTTTATTCTTCCTTATTTCTTCTTTCCTTCCTTCTGTTCTTTCTTTCTTTCTTTCTTTCTTTCTTTCTTTCTTTCTTTCTTTCTTTCTTGTCTTTCTTTCTTTCTTTCTTTCTTTGCAATAATTAGCATATAGCAATGTGTGGTATCTCATACTTTAATTCTAATACTCAAAGGTGGAGGCAGAGGCAGGTGAATGTAGATGTCTAAGTGTAATATCAGAATGGTTTACAAAACTATGTACAAAACAGCTAGAGCTGTTACACAGAGAAATTCTGTCTCAAAAGACAAACAGGGAAAGAGATTGGTTGGAAGATACTGTTCTTCAATGACTTGTTTGATATAAATGTTGTTTTATTTCAAATTACTATACATTTTTTTCAGTTGCATGAGGCATCACCTCAACTTGGAAAGTGCAAAACTAAAGCAAACAGCTGCCTTTTCATCTCTGAGCTCAAATAGAGCCTTCACAATCCCTCAAGTTTTAAGTGTGGCTAGTAGAAATTTGAAGAGAATTTACATGAGGTAAAACAGAGAGGGCCATTGACTGTATATTATCCTTTATCATGTGGACCACACTGCTATGCTCTTCATATCAATATTCCAGGTGTTTTATTATGAACAGGTATAGGGATTATCTCAGAAAAATTACCTAAATTGTCCTTTGTTATAGATGATATAAAATTCTGTGGTGTTATCAGGTGGGTGGGTTGTGTTGTTGTTGTTGTTGTTGCTTTTGATGTTGTTGATTATGCTTCCACCTTAGGTGATGATAAATGCACTTTAAAGGGAGAATATGCTAGCATTTGGTAAATTTCTCTCATTTTGTGGAAATCAGAGACAATCTCAAAGGACTCATGGTGTTTAATGCAGACAAGGAAAAATTGACGTTCTGAATATGCTTATTGATAGGATGGTTTTCTAGTGTCTACAGATAGAAGATGAAAAGGATTGGGAGATGAGGGTCTGTACCAGGTGTGGTCTTTAGAGTCATTGTGCTGGGAATGTCAGATATAGAGCAGAGGAGAAATCTAGGCAGACAGGTGAGTATTGGGTTTGGTGAAGAACTGCCTGGAACTCAGCCTACTCCTGAGCTAAGTTGGTTCTGGAACACAGCAGTTGATTTTGCCAAAAATCACACAACTGGAGCCCTATTTGTGACCTTTTCCAGGATTATTAATGTGTGAAAGAAATTATTGTTGTATGAAAAAAATGTCATATGGGAACTAAAGAGTAAAAAAAAGAAAAAAAAAATCTTTGTTCAGAAAGGGACTGGGAACGTTGTCAGTTAGTAATGACTAAGGTGGCTTAAGTAATAAGTTACATGTGAAGGGCTCTTAGGGACCTGTAGAGATTTCAGCACTAAGGAGTGGAACTTCCAGATAACTCTGTTGGTTATGTATATGGATATCCCTAAGTCAACACACCACATAAACCCTTACCCATTTATCACTGTATTATTCAAATTATCCACAATGTAGAATCAGCACATATCAAAGTTCAGATTATGTTCTTCTAGAGCTTCAGTATGGATGTTCATGGGTCTGTTCCATCTCATTGCACTCTCAGAGGCTTCTGCTCTGTCCACATTCTCATCAGTGTTTATTACTTTTTATTGACACATGGTGACTGGTATTACTGGTGTCAAATGGAATAATCTCTTAGTTTTCAATTGCATTTGTATGATAAATTAAGATTGTAGATTTACAAAATATTTCTTAGACATTTGTATTTTTTCTATTGATAAATGTATATTCGTTGTTGGAGAGCTTACTCAGCCATTAAAGGCTCATAATGGAAACTGTAAGAGAAATATTTATTCAATGTTCTGTATTTACCATTTGAGACAAATGTAGATTCTGTGTATTAGGCTCTTATCTGATATAGAGGTGGCAAACATTTTTATTTTTTTGTACTGATTCTACTAAACTAATATAGCTATGACTCCTAATGACATTCTTCTATACTTATAGATGAGTGCCTTCCTCATCTATCATCAGAGAAGCTTTGTCTTGCAGCATATGGGAACAAACACAGTCACTCAGAGAAAATTTCAGAGAATGAGAGACAAAACTCAACTCTTCCCCAAATCATGAAATTATGTGGCAAAGAATGTCTAAAGAGTGTAAGAGCCAGAGGAGATGGAGGACAAGGAAGCAGATCTTGAAAACACAAAACTACCAACACATATGTGAATGCAAAGAGTTTGAGACAACATGCAATGAGCCTTAATAGGTCTCTACCAGTTATGGTCCTAGTGGTGAAAACTGAAGTGGTGAAAACATACCCCATCTCTAACAAATACACCATCTTCTATTGGTAATCACTTGCAAATGAAGATTTGATTCTATCCAAGAGAGTCCCACAGAGGAAATGAACTGCTGCATGCCCAGGAGTATATCAGCAACATTAAACAAACTCAACAATAAATTTGGAGGTTTCTTGTCTCATAAGATCACAAAACGGCTTTTTCTCCCCCTACCCCCACCAGTAATTTCATTTCCTTCACAAAGTTGTATCTCAATGCACTCTTAAGTATGTGGGAATATATTTGCCTGTGTGTTCCATGAGAGCCACATGAATACAGTGCATTTATAATTAGGAAAGGATGTTTATTCTATTGTTTTACAGGTTCAGGTGTTACACAACAGTACAATGGGTGTTTTGTGACTTAAAAAGCTGGAAACGTGGACCTTAGTTAGAAGGCAGGATCCATGAGGTATTATAGAAAGTCATAGGTATAAATCCACAGTAATGATGAGAAATATGAAGTTCCATGCACCACTGTGAGAAATTGCTACAGTAAAAGCTCTTCTTATCAATGGGTACCTGCTAGCAAAGTGTACAGAAGTCCTCCTTAGCTTTTAGCTTGGTTCTAGTATCTGGCCTTTTACTTCATGCCACACACACATATAGTGTGCAGTTTTCACGGGATTTCCTCACTTGACCTCCAATATTACTTGGAAAATAACTCACAGACACACATAAACATGTCCTGTACTAACATTCTTGATGTCTCTTTAGTTCAGAGAAATTGATAGACATAAAGAACAATTATAGGAAGATTGTAGTTTGTATAGAGAGAGATTACATTATAGTGCAGTTTGAATGAGTTATTAAAATGAAATTTTAAATATAATATTTTAGGTTGATTGATTGATAATTGTGACCACACTTGCCACCCCTTCTATTCTTCCTCAAACACCATTACTCATGGCACTCTTCAAATTAGATTATTTTGGTTTGTGTGTTTGTTTTATAACTCACTGGATCCAATTAGTCTTTCCTGTAGACACATGGGTATGAGGCCATTCTGTGAAAATTATTAACTTACCAGGGACCATACACTAGAAAAAAAATTGTTCTCTCTTTCAATCAGCAGCCATCAGATTCAATAGATCCTCAGGTAGGGGTGAAGTGCTGTGTGCCCCTCCACTATCCATGTTTTATGTTGATTGGCTTAATTTGTTATACCCAAGTACAGTTGCTGTGATTTCATGAGAGCAGTGATTCTCTCATGTCCAGAACACAAAGTATTATTCTGGTCCTCCTGGACCCTTGACTCTTAGAATGTTTCTACTCCTATTCTCTGGTATCGGACCTTGGGAGAAAGAGGTAAAATAAAACAACCATAAATGGCATATTTATTATACTTTGCACATTATTCATTTATGAATCTCTCATTTAATTGAAGCCCACTGCACAAAGATGCTTCTTTGGTGCATAATGAGAGATGTACTAAAAGGCAAGTACCTAAAAGATATTTTTACCAGGCTTTGCACTGTTACTCTCACCCTAGCCTGGGGTTTTGTTGTTCTTCTTTGTTTGATTGATTTTTTGTTTGTTTGTTTCAGAATATCCCTTTCTTGACAATGATGCAAAGCATTTATTGGATAAATAAGTGTAACATATCTTTCCTGCTTGATAACCAATAAAATATCATAAAAAATCTCATGTCAATGTTAACAAGAAGCATCTTTACAGCTAAGACTCATCATTTTTCTCATACCATGATGGTCTCCTCTGTTCCCATACCTTTTTATCAGGAGGTTTATCCATGTGGCCCAAACATCAATAAACAAAGAATCTTTGTTAGTGTCTGATGTAATTCCCAGAGCTTCCATCTGGATAAACAGTGTTAATAATAGCTCCAAGTCCTGAGCAAATATCTATATTCTGGTTTGAAGATATTTTTGCTGGCAAGATTGGAGAATCAAAAAGTAATATATGAGAAAATGTTAATTCAGGCTTCATAAACTTCCAGAAAACGGACTGGATTGAGTTGGAAAGTTCCTAATCTGTCTGGAAATAAGGCTCAGTGGGAAAGTGTGCCTGTTGTGACTAGACTGAGGAACTGTGTTCAAACCCCCAGCATACACATAAAAATTTGTATGGTCACATGTATAATTGTAGCCTCAGGAGTATAGAAAGCAGAGGCAGGATGAGCTTGTGAGAATACTGGTTTACAACATCACTCTAAGTTCAGTGAGAGTCCATGTCTTAAGGGAAGAAGATGGAAACAACAAATAAAACCCTGACATCATTTTCCAGCTTCCATCTATACAAACTCACATAATACAGGATATACTGAATTTATACATACAATGCAATAAATGAAACTTTACCTTAGGAGGATATGGTAGTTTAAATTTGCTTGTCATAAGTTGTGTTACTATTAGGAGGTGAGGCCTTGTTGGAGTGTGTCATTGTGGGGTGGACTTTGAGACTTTCCTCTTAGCCCTTTGAAGACAGTATGATCCTGGCTTCCTTTGGATGAAGATGTTGATAGAACTCTCAGTTTCTCCAGTCCCATGCCAATCTGGATGTCTCCATTCTTCCCACCATGAAGACAAGAGACTGAACTTCAGAACCTGTAAGTCAGCCCCAATTAGATGGTGTCCTTTATAAGAGTGGCCTTGGGCATTTTTTCTCTTTATAGTAATGGAAACCCTTACTAACAATGAAGGGCTTTGGAGGATACTGTTTCTTTCCTTAGTGAGTAAGCAGTATGTGCTGCTGGGTGCTTCAGGTGAAGCTGTTATCCTTTTCATGATAAATAACTTCTAACTATGGCACAAGACTTGTAGGAAATAGGTTTTAAGTTTAAGCCTCCTATTAAGTTATCTTTTCCACTTTGAATTAAAATTTTCTGTTACATTTCTCCCATTTTTTCTCCAAAGGTCACTCTAGCTAACTTGACTCCTCCTAGAATTGACAGGATAACTAGTCTTGTCTCCACTGGCAAACTAGTCATCTTCCTTATGACTGTCAGTTTTCCTTGGAAGCACTGGAAAGGTAAAACTGGAGCTGATAATCTCATATATCATTTGTATATGATTATAGGGTTGCTGCCCCCCTTTCCCCATTCAGTCTTTCTTCTTTATCTTCTTATCTCTTTTCTTACTTCCTTGTTACCCCTTCTCCATGTATTTCTTCCATGTCTGAATATTTGTGCCATTATTGGGCATCTCTCCTCTTTGAAATATATACATCATTTTTGGGAGCACAAATGTCTTTCTACTCACAGATAAGTAATAGAAAGGCAGTCAGTTTAAACACAAAAGGTTGTCTGTTTAGGGAAAGAAACATATAATCTATTTTCTTATCCATAATTCTAGGGATGGGAGTACTTATTAGACTGGTGGTTTATGCTATCTATAGAACCAGGCCATGTCAAACAGGACTAGAGATACCTAATAGTTTAGGCGACCTTTGAGTTTTATGTATAGCCAAAGGCTCCTCCAAGTTTGAACAGCTAGGTTTAGGGGTAGCTTAAATGAACTCTACAATATCTCTATTACTAAGACCACACTAGTGTTGTACCCTGGTGTGAGACAAGGCCAACTCCATAATTCTGTGGCCATCAGTCACGTGTAGCCAGATCCCTAGGTTCTGGCTGGACTCCACCTCTGCAGTTACCTGACTGCAGCCAGGCTTTCCCCACCCCTCAGTTACCTGGCAACAGCCAGTTAACCAGACTCACAATATATATGCAGTGCCCTCTCCCCCACTTCTCTCTCTCTCTCTCTCTCTCTCTCTCTCTCTCTCTCTCTCTCTCTCTCTCTCTCTCGTCTCTCTGTCTCTATTTTTTCCCTTTCCATGTGGTCATGGATATTTCTTATGTATTTTCTCCTTTTTATTTTTCTTTTTTTTATTATGTTCTAAATTTTTTATTCCAAATGATTTCCCCTTTCATGTTTCCTCCTTCCCCAAAAGTCCCATAAGCCCCTTCACTCCCCCTGTTCCCCACTCAACCCCCTCTCGCTTCTCTGTCCTGGTATTCCCCTATATCTGGTCTTTCCAGGACAAGGGTTCTCTCCTTCGATCTTCTTGGAAATATTGATATGTGAATTGCGTCTTGGATATTCTGAGATTCTGGGTTAATATCCCCCTTAGTGACTGCATACTATGTGTGTTCTTTTGTGATTGGGTTACCTCACTAAGGATGATATTTTCCAGTTCTGACCATTGGCCAAAGAATTTTGTGAATTCATTGTTTTTAATTTTAGAGTAGTATTCCACTTTGTAAATATACCATATCTTCTGAATCCATTAATCCGTTGAGGGACATCTGGGTTCTTTCCAGATTCTGACTATTATAAATAAGGCTGCTATGAACCTAGTGGAGCATGTGTCCTTATTGCATGCAGGTAAAGCCTCTGGGTATATGCCCAGGAGTGGTATAAGAGGATCCTCGGGATCTTGTGTCATGCCCAGTATTCTGAGGAACCGTCAGACTGCTTTCCAGAGTGGTTGTACCAGCTTGCAATCCCACCAGCAGTGGAGGAGTGTTCCTCTTTCTCCACATCCTCGCCAATACCTGCTGTCTCCTGGGTTTTTGATCTTAGCCATTCTGACTGGTATGAGGTGGAATCTCAGGGTTGTTTTGATTTGCATTTCCCTAATGACTAAGGATGTTGAACACCTCTTTAGGTGCTTCTCAGCCATTAAGTATTCTTCAGGTGAGAACTCTTTGTTTAGCCCTGTACCCCATTTTTAATAGGGTTATTTGGCTCTCTGGGGTCTAACTTCCTGAGTTCTTTGTATATATTGGATATTAGCCCTCTGTCGGATGTAGAGTTGGTAAAGATCTTTTCCCAGTTTGTTGGTTGCTGCTTTGTCCTTTTGACAGTGTCCTTTGCCTTACAGAAACTTTGTAATTTCATGAGGTCCCATTTGTCAATTCTTGATCTTAGAGCATAAGCAATTGGAGTTCTATTCAGGAAATTCTCCCCTGTGCCCATATGTTCTAGGTTCTTCCCTAGTTTCCTTTCTATTAGTTTCAGTGTGTCTGGTTTTATGTGGAGGTCCTTGATCCACTTGGAATTAAGCTTAGTGCAAGGAGATGAGAATGGATCAATTTGCATTCTTCTGCATGTTGACCTCCAGTTGAACTAGCACCATTTGTTGAAAAGGCTATCTTTTTTCCCCTGGATGGTTTTAGCTCCTTTGTCAAAGATCAATTGACCATAGGAATATGGATTCATTTCTGGGTATCCAATTCTGTTCCATTGATATACATGACTGTCACTGTACCAGTACCATGCTGCTTTTAACACTATTGCTCTGTAGTACAGCTTGAGGTTCGGGATACTGATTTCCCCAGAAGTTCTTTTATTCTTGAGAATAATTTAACTATCCTGGGTTTTCTGATATTCCAGATGAATTTTTGAATTGCTCTTTCTAACTCTATGAAGAATTGAGTTGGAATTTTGATGGGGACTTGAAGTTCTAGTTAAAGCAATTAGACAATAAAAGGATTTCAAAGGGATACAAATTTGAAAGGAAGAAGTCAAACTATCACTCTTTGCTGATGATATGATAGTATATTTAAGCGACCCAAAGAACTCCACCAGAGAACTCCTACAGCTGTTAAACAACTTCAGCATAGTGGCCAGATATAAAATCAACTCAAGCAAATCAGTAGCCTTCCTATACTCAAAGGATAAGCAGGTTGAGAAAGAAATAAGAGAAATGATTCCCTTCACGATAGCCACAAACAATATAAAGTATCTTGGTGTGACTCTAACCAATCAAGTGAAAGATCTGTATGACAAGAACTTCAAGTCTCTGAAGAAAGAAATCAAAGAAGACCTCAGAAGATGGAAAAATCTTCCATGCCCATGGATTGGCAGGATTAATATAGTAAAAATGACCATCTTGCCAAAAGCAATATACAGATTCAATGCAATTCCCTTTTTATTTTTCTATCTTCTTTTCTCTATCTTCTTAATAATAAAGCATCAAAGCTATGATCTGTCTCTTATTAAATTCACAGCACTCAGCTAGCCTCAGCTTTTCCAGCTACAAGCGAAGGATCTAAGCCATCACAGCCAAGCTACCTTAGCCAGGCAAACAGCCCACAGACACTGGGACAGGAGATCTACGCCAGAATGCCACCACCTTCTGAGAGGGATCTCCTGCCCACCTGCTAGCCAGACAGCCTCATGCTCTTACTCCGATGGCAACACTCACTATTGCAGCAAGGCACCTGTGTCCTGTCGGCTTCCCCAGTCCCGGCGAGGGCTCTGCCTGCCTGTGTCTCCTATGTGGGATTTGCTGCCACCTCAGCCACTCGTATGAGACCCAGCACCGCTGCTGCCACCTACATTCCTTCCTTCCTTCCTTCCTTCCTTTCTTTCTTTCTTTCTTTCTTTCTTTCTTTCTTTCTTTCTTTCTTTCTTTCTTTCTTTCTTTCTTTCTTACACACTAGATTCTGCCTTAGGTTCTTAAGATAAATCTCTAGAAGCTATATCCTTAGAAGAACTGTCATGTGACAAATACTTTGAGTTGAATTTCGAAGTTACTATGCCCCATAGTTATTTTATTACAACAGGAAATGTCTTTCTCAAGTTGTACAGTGCTAAAATCTGCTAACAATAAGCTGTTCAGTGTCAGACTCTAGATGTTTGAACTGCTACTGGCTCATGAAGTTCTGCTGAATTCAAGTTCCTTCTTGCCTCTTACCCATTATCTAGCAGCTGTGGTCTTTGCAGAAACCCTCAGGCATCTTTTGATGAGGCAGGACTCCTTTTCTGACACCATCCTATCCCACTTCTAATGACTCCATAATATCACCATTTGGGCTTCATCTAGTAGCTTGTGTGGGCCTACCTGTAGGATTATTTGGTACAGTTTCTCACTAACATGTTTGACACTAGCCATTTCTCATCTGCAGTTATAAAAATATTTAAAAGTATTTGAATGTATTATCTGGAGAGCTGCTGGATAACACAAAGAATAGCTTTAGCCATTTTCTCCATATCCTCACTATATAGAGAATCAGTGTTTCTAATTTATCAGATATGAGTTAGAGAAGAGGCTATGTTTCCATTAATATTCTGTTTGCTGGGTGTCCTGAAATCCTCATGGCTGAGATATCTTGGAGAATTTCATATTTCCTCCAAATTAAATTATTTCTGGTAAAACATATTTTTCCTCTCATGTCTTAAACAGTCATCATCTCCTTTCCACTTTACTATTGCTGAGAAGACCCAGCTCTGGTGTCCTTGTTTGCTATAGGACTCTACTCCAGCTAATGCGAGAATTATGGAAATCAAAGATCGAATGCAACACCCTTCATTTGATTAATAATTTGAACATATTGAAGGGAGACCTCTATATTCTTTCACTGTGAACCAACAGTCCAGTACCTGTCTTATTATAATATTTATTATGCATATCATCTGTACATATGAATTTTATCCCATTTATTTAACATTTAGTAATTTATATGATAAAGTATTACAAAAATGTAGAGATGGTTTATATCTTTCAAATGTGAAATTTACAGAAAAATAGTTATACAGTACTTCCCAAATAGCCTTATATTTTAATTCTTTTCCTTATGACTGTATGTCACTGTGTGTTGGCATACTTTCAGATACTGAAGCAGCTTAGTTGCCCATTTAAAGGAAACCAGTTGCAGTGAGGAAGAAATGGTCAAATAAGACAAACAGGATATAGTTCATGCAAACAATAAAATCCTTCTTTAAAGAAAAGCTTGAAAGATTGGCTTGTTTAATATTTTCTCACAGCAGCTAACACTGCAGACAAGCCAAACAAGATTCTAATGGCATCTCAAGTCCCAAGTAGTGTGGACTCTGAATTCTTCATTATTAAAGTAACTTTTATTCTCCTGTAGTTATTTCTATTTTAAAGTTTTATTGCCTCTTTCTGCAAAACTAGGCCTAGTCCTGGAAGCTTCTAGCCTCTTCACAACCTTATCAAGGTCTAAAATGTTTTCACTCTCTGAGACTTACTGTTGAATAAGCTCAGTTTTGTTTCTTGTTTTTGATCTCTCCTTGGCTGATTCAACTCAGCTGTTCTGGGTTGAATCAAACCCTCCTCAAGCTGAGTGATTCACTCTGGCTTTTTTTTTAGCTTTTCCACTAATTGTTTTGCTTGGTGTCATACTAACTTTGGCAATCTGTTCTAACCCTCTGGGTCCTTCTCATTTCCTGTCTCACTCAATCTTTACCTGTGTTTACATTGCTCTCTGTCTTTATCCTGTCTCTGTAAAACTCTTCTGGAAAAAGTCCTTTGTCTCTCCCTCTATCCTGCTCTCTTAAATAGGTTCTCATTCCTGTCTCTTTGAGTGTTGGGCATATCCCATTCTGCCAAAAATTTAATTATTTGTCACTTCACCTGACTCTCAACTAGACATCACTTTCAAACATGGATGCTTTCTTCTACAAACTAACTTTACCTTCATTGTTTTGGATTAAATGTGTGTACCAAGGACATGTCTGTACTCTAACTGACTTCTATTGTAATTGGTTTTCAAGAACATTAAAGTACAGAACATAACAGAATATGTAACAAGCACTGGCAAGAGAAATATTCCTAGTAACAATAGTTACAGCATAGGAGAATGTTTCCTTCTAACAATAGTAACAGCTGGATAGACAGACTTTAGTTTCACCGGCCTTAACATCCTCCTCAGGAAAATCTGGGTAGAGAAAGAAAAAAATTCATGAAGAAAATCATAAAAGAATGCTAGTTCATGATAGTGAAATACTCATAGTTATTAATATATTAGTAGTCAGGTTTGATAATTTAATAGAAAACAAAAACTGTGTCCTTATTTGGTAGTACAGGTGTAGAGCTAACACTCAATTCCACACCCATGAGCTTTTCAGAAGCAAGAAAAAATTCTGCTTGGTGGATATGTGAGTTATGGTTGAAAATCAGATTTTCCTGTCATGTACCTGTGTGATCTCAAAAGACATAGCAAATTTTCACTTCATCTTGCATATTTTTTAAGATCATCAATAAATATCCTTCCTTGAAGTACTTAGGTAAAGCTCAGTTAACCTCATGTTTGCCTGCTTCCCTTCCTTTGCCTCAGGAAAATTTTAGTTCTCTAATCTCAATATTATCATTATCATTATCATCATGATCAGCAGCAGCAGCAGCTTTTATGTTTATTTGGGTTTTGTTTTTTTCTATTCTTTGTTGCTTTACTATTTTATAAGTAAGGAGTGGTAGTCTGTGGAAGTGCAATGTTATGATAAACTAGATGAGCCTCATGAAGCACCAAAAAAAAAAAAAAAACTAAATCTGAACTTCCATATATGCTGGTACCATATTAAGGGTATTTTGATTAGTACAGTGATAAATGTGCAAGTATCTAAGTGGTGTGATGGCTTGTATAGATATTCATGTATGTAACAAGAAGAGGTACAGCTGAGTCATATGAAAGAGTCACCCGTTAAGTGCTTCAATAAATACAAATTCCCAAGAACCTGTTGCATAAGACTTACTACTGAACCCATCTCAGCCACTAATAACTGACAATGTCACCACTCTCTCCACAACCTGTTTGGGTTATTCGTTTGTTCGTATGTTTGTTTGTTTTGTTTTTCTTGTGCTTAGGTGACTTGTTTTTTAATACAACAATATTCTTATTCACATATTGATGACACTGGAAGAGGTCATGAAAAGGGATCAAGATGTATTATTTTTGGCAAAATTAGCAACACTTTCAGAACCCACCTAGCCCAGCAGCTCGCACATGAACATGTCTGCCTAGCTTTCTCCTCTGCTCCATATCTGATTTTCTCAGCCTAAAGTCTACCAAAACCACACCTGGTCAGGACCTCTAATCTTCTAATACTTTTTGTCTTGTAGCTGTACATACTAGAAAACCATCCTGTCAATAAACATTGGACCATATTCAGAACAGACAACTGTTCCTTGCCTTCATTAAAACCCATGAATCTGATTTTCAGAGAATGAGAGAAAATTATCAAATGCTAATATATTTCTCCTTCATAAAATATTTATTGTCACCTAAGGGGGACAGCATCATCAACAACAACAAAACCCACCCACCTGATATCACCACAGAATTTCACATCATCTGTAGCAATGAACAATTTAGGTAATGTTTCTGAGATAACCTTTATATCTGTTCATAATGAAACATATGGAATTTTAATATGCATAGCAGAGGGTACCACATTTTACAAAGCATAATATAATTCTCTAATATTGACTGTGAGATGATGAACATGACTACAACTAAGACAGCAGGAGGGCAAAGTTCTGAAGACAGCATTAACTTTTTAACTTTTCTCCACATAGAGAGATACAGCTGCAGATAATGTATATATTCGATGTGTCTTCATTTAGAATTTCTGGTGACACCATAAGATGCTCAATGAATTATTCTTTTGTTCCCTTAATTTCTTATAGATTCATATTACTATATGTGAGATAGAAAGTGTGTCTGTTTCCCCTTTATTTCTGCTTTGAAACAATCTATATATGCATAGTTGATAAAAATACTTAAACAGGTTTCCCACAAATGCTGTGTGCAACATCCTTTTTATGTTCACTATCTCATTTATTCTCTTCATAGATCAAGAACTCTTTATCCCATAATTTAAAATTAGTTTGTTCTCATAACTTTGATTAACAGTCAATTTTTAATGAGTAGTTCAGGCTTAAATTTGTGTAGACGCAACCCTACTCTTAATAATGGTTCTTAAATGCTTTAACCTCCCTTTGAGCCCACCACCCACCAAAGGTAATAAAAAAAGAAAGGTTATTGGAATATGGGGCCATGGTTCTGTTTAGAAATTGTTCTTTAGAGCAATTCCCATCTTAGTTGTCAGAAAAACAGGAGTTTAGTTCACAGGAATCATCTGTGGCAACCTGATCCAGCTGAAAACATGTCACAAATATACAAGTAGTCTGGTTTGGTAGTGATGGGATAGCAAACAGGAATTAGCAGCAGTGGCAAGGCCTAATGGAGACAGCGAGGCCACATCCAAATCTGCATGAATCAGCTGGAGGTAACAGGATGATTAGGGACACCAGGAGAAGTAGTTTGATGTGTCCTTCTCATTGAAATGAAGATCAGCAGAGGCACAAGACCAAAAAGCATTGCAAAATCGGCTATGCAAGCAAGCCACCACCCCACCCCCCACACATGCACACACATGGTTACTGCCCATTGAGTCCTGTTTATACTGCCTCTAAACATCACATGTCCTCCACAGGTCTTGCTTCACCATGTGTCTTTCCTCAGCACATCAGTCTGTCTTATCAACTCCATGAGAATCTATCAACTGACATCACTTTGCAAATTGGCTCAAGTCAGCAGAAGGGACAAGAAACTTCAGGAACCTCACAAGAAAATTTTTGGTGCCTGTCTTTCTGTGGAGTCATGACAAATGGAGCTCAACATGAGTGAGCTTATTCAGCAATAAATCTCAGAGGATGAAAACATCTTTGGCCATGATAAGGTTGTATGGAGGCTAGAAGCTTCTAGGACTAGTTCCAGGTTAGCAGAGGGAGGCAATAACCATCTGAGACAAAAACTTTCTTCTGAAGAATGAAAGCTACATTTATAGATTACTATTTTGATTTTTGAGTGTGTTCTTTTGATATAAGTCCCCTCTTAACAGTATAGATGGCAAATATTTTCTCCCATTCTGTGGCTGCTTATAAAGTTATAACTGTTTGTTTTGCTTTACAATTCCAAAAGATTTATTGATCCATTACTGGATTTCTTTTTCTACACTCCAGGACTCTTTCTCAGAATGTTCAAAAAGCAGATTTCTGCATTTCTAGAAAATAAATATTTTAGTGAAGTTATTAATATATTTTATTTATCATTTGAGATTTTCATACATAAATATAATATATGTCGATCATAGTCACATTCACTCTTTCTTGCCAAAAATTTTAAGTGAGATATTGGCTCAGATTATACCAGTTCTACATTCTTTATCAGAGAAGCTTCTTTCTGCAGTAGAATGCAGTTGATATAGAGACTCTGGTCAAAGTTCAGAGCATAAGTACCTGTCAGGTCTTCAACAATGAAGAGGACATGTTTATCACATCTCTTTTTCCCACCACAGACTCAGTGAATATCACAAGAAAGGATGAAAAAGAAAGATTGTAAAAGCCAGACATCAGAAAGAAGCAAAACTATTTCTTCTGAACATGACAACACCACTGCATCCATGCATTCATAGTAACTATGGTTACTTTCACAAGAACTGCATAAAAAGCAGTCAAATGGATCATTGGGATAGAGGACCCAGACATATGTCAAGGAAATGGCAGATACCTGTAATTTTTTAAAAAATAGCATCTTCTACAAATGATACTAAGAAAACTGGGTTTCAACATGCAGAGAAAATGTTTATTTGGATTTTAACCTGTCACCTGGCACAAAATTCAACCTCAAATTTTGTCTAACATACACTTCAATGTGAATACAGATGTGAGAGCACATACACAATTTGTTTATAACCTCATATATGAATAATTCATGGCTAAGTTTTCATTCAGTTTTAAATGATTGAAGACACTGCATATGGTTACACAGGAACTAAGATAGACAGTATGCCTATGGCTAGAAAATTGTCTGGGATTCATTAAATCTATCTCTAGTTACGAATGCATTAGAATACCTCACAAGAAATCTAAAAAATTTTCTTCTGTTCCTGTGTACTGTTAAAGAAAAAGTGAAGATCAAAAGCCTGTATGGTCATTGGATTTAGTAGTATGATGAGATGCTTCGGATAAGAATGACAAAATGTAATGTTTTTAATAGTGTATCTTGATGCCCCCATATTATATAGAATATTTAATATGGCATTATTCTCTATAAGAAAACTGGGCATGACACTCCTGGAGGATACGGCTATACCACTCCTGGGCATATACCCAGAGGCTTTACCTGCATGCAATAAGGACACATGCTCCACTATGTTCATGGCAGCCTTATTTATAATAGCCAGAAGCTGGAAAGAACCTAGATGTCCCTCAACGGAGGAATGGATTCAGAAGATGTGGTATATCTACACAATGGAATACTACTCTGCAATTAAAAACAATGAATTCACGAAATTCCTAGGCAAATGGTCAGAACTTGAAAATATCATCCTTAGTGAGGTAACCCAATCACAAAAGAACACACATGGTATGCAGTCACTGATAAGGGGATATTAACCCAGAATCTCGGAATACCCTAGACACAATTCGCATATCAATAGATTTCTAAGAAGATGGAAGGAGAGACCCCTGGTCCTGGAAAGACTGGATGTAGGGGAATGCCAGGACAGAGAGGGGGTTGAATGGAGAAAAGAGGGAGGGAAGGGGGCTTATGGGACTTTCGGGGAGGGAGGAAATGGGAAAGGGGAAATGATTTGGAATGTAAATAAAAAAAAAACTTAGAAAATAAAAAAAAAGAAATATTCTTAACCTATTACAAGGAATGCTTTTTTTCAACTTTCTCAAATAACACTGTGAATTTTTTTTCTACAGTGCTCTGATTGGTAATCTTGTCTCTCATCTGACTTATTGATGTTTTACATTCTTCAACAATCCTTGTTCTTAACATCTTGTGCCTGCTTTCATCCAAATACCAAAAAAATTATAAAAGCTATTTTCTATTTCCTCAGTCTCTGTGACACTGACTGCTAGACAATCCAACTGACTGTACCTTCCGAATATATCTCAAAATTGTTCTCCTAACCTCAGTCATTCCAAATTCCTCCCTCCCAAATCATTAATATTCCATTGTTGCCTGTGCCTTAGACAGCTCTCTACCTGACTCTACCTGCTCTAGGGCAAGTTGGTGCAGAGTCAACAACATAGAATCTGGGAGCAGGTGAGAAATGCTTCAGCAAGCTCATCTGAGTACTGCTGAATGCTCCTTTAATACCCTCCATCCATGCCTCCATTGGTCCCAATACAGTTTCTGTTCTAAACAGCAGATCCTGATTGACTGGCATTAATTGCACTAGCAATCTTTGGTCTCTCAGGCAGTCCTCAATTAGGTCCTCCTGTAGGTATGCTTCTGTCACAGGCCGTCCTCAATTAGGTCCTTCCATAGGAAATGGCTTTGTAGTTGCACTGCCCCCTGAGTTAACATAGAGGCAGCCCTACCATTCCTGCTACATATCCACCCTTTTATTTTCAGATTTTAATAGCCTAGTGGGAGCCAGGGTGCCATTGCTTCAACATTGTTGACTCCACATTGGAGGATTCCCAGTATACTGGATTGTGCCTCTCTTAGGTTGTGCTGTCTTCCAGGATCTTGCCTGTCCTTGACTATCAGCCCTCATAGAGATATCGTATGTCACAAATGGGGGAATTGAGGAATAGCCTATATGGTCATCTCATGAATCTCTGCCATCCATGCTTTAATCACTTCCTTAGGGGTCCACAATTGTGATTTTTGAGAGCCATTAGCAGTTTATGGATTGCCTTATGCATAGAAAGTTGCCTGGAGACATGCTGTTTGTGAGATACTTAAACAAAAATAATTATTAGTTTATATAACCATTCCTACAATCATAGAATAACTGACTATCCACAAGGGGTCCAAAAGCCTTTTAATATTAGCCCACACTTTTCCCAAGAATCCAGCATCTAGGGAGATCACAGATACCCTGGTCAAATTGAGGTTGGCTATGTTTTCCCTTAAAAGTACAGAATAGTTAAAGAGTTTTTTCTTACCAGATACCTTTAAGATATCGAGCCAACTGTTTTCTGGCTTCAGTGGTATTATAGGTCTGGTAAGGAGTTAGGCAGACTGAGTGAAACGTGGGGTTTCATGCCAATAGAGACATGTCCCTAACTAGGGACAACCCTTCTGCCAGTAAATCAATCTTAAGTCATAAAATGTGGATGGGTTGACAAAGACATTGATTTAATACCTCCTGTGCCTGCAATGGCTCAGCTAACTTAGAGACTACAGCAATGACAATCTCTGCTGTAGTGGCTGCCTGGGTCAAAACAATAGCATCTGTTGCCCCAGCAATGCCTGCAGTGATGGCACCTATAATACCAAAATCCCTCTTTCTCTGGTGTTGGGGTTGAAAGTGAGTCTGAGTCATCAAAGTGACAGCATGAAAGTGGGTAGTGTTTGCCACAGGAATACAAATAGTGGCTGGTTCCTTCATCAGGATAACCATTGTTGAATACCCCATCCAGCAGACAGTCAGGAGACATTGTTCATTAAAGCAGTCAAAGCTGTGTTTGTCAATGGTCAATGTAGTGACCAGAAAGAAAATGGGAGTTCACACACAGACTTTGGTGGCTTTCCAGACAACCGAGCTGCCAAGAGTAACATTTACTGTGATTGTCCCAGTCCACATTTTGCTGACCAGTTTGTGTGGAAATATGTCACATTAAAGAGATGGTCACCTTTTAGAAGAGTAAGGGGGCATAAATCAAAACAATTAGTGGGGCCACATAAATCTCTATAATGAGGTCATATCAGAATCTAATGGGATCCCTGTTAACATAGGGAGTAATATCGGAAGCATCATGTGAGGAAAAGCTCCATGTACCAAGAGTGAGGTTAGATGAAAATATCAGGTAGTCCCTGGCAAACCTTATACCTAGTGAGGCTGGCAGTGCTCCCAAAGGATAGGAAGTCCAATGAAAGTGGGCATTTGAGAAACCCTTGGACATCGAGGCAGGAGTGTACTTGATATACTTGGGGATCCTTTGGGAATTTGTAATCAGTAAGAAGAACATGAAGTTCTATGCCAAACATGGTGCCATAAGTTAGAATACCATGAAAGTCCCCTTAAATTATTCTAGGAATAAGCTGAGGGTACCTCTGATAGGGCCATAGTGGAAAGGCTAGTGAGTGTGTGAGTGACCGTGGACAGTGGTGCTAGAGGACATCTTGGAACCTGACAACTGGAGGGCTGGAGCAGAGGTGCCCTCATCCTCATCACTAAAATCAACTTATTTGCCCAGAGAAAGTAGGACAAGGACAGTAATGGAAAGGTGAATATTATCTTGATACTGGCAGTGTTTGTTATGGGCAGCCACTACTACCTCTGGAGAAGAATTCTTTTTTTTTTTTCAGAGCTTTTTATATTTGTGTTTATTCTTCATTTAACTTTTAAAACACCACTATAGTTGAATATTAAAATGAAACCAATAGCCAAGTAGTGAACATATTATGATTATAGTCCTTCCCACATTCACTACTACATACAAAATGACAAAGAGTGACTAGCTCATTAAGAGATCTGACACAGAACGCCACCTCTGGGATAATACTCATCATGCTCATATGCTTCTCCATTATAATGATGCTGTCTACCTAACTTGAATGAATGTCCACCAGTTCTATTTGATCCATTTCATCAGTCTCTACTACTTATTTCCTTTCAGAAAGGAGTTTTTCAAGTAGAGAGAGTTTATAAGGAAAGAGAAAGCCATTTTCATGAAAGTTTACCTGGGGAAGAATTCATAAGATTTGCAATGACTGCAAGGAGGATGGGGACAAAGAACAAGGGACTGTACCTCACACTTGCAGGCAAAGAAGAGAACTTGCATCGAGAAGACAGGGTCCTGCCTGCTCTCCAGGGATATCCAGGGGGCCAATATAGCAGCCTCCTTCCAAAATTGGTCCAAATCACGAGTCTTTTGTAATCATGAGCAAACAGAAGGGTTTTCAGAGCCCTAACCTGGATTTCCTTGATGATGGAGGGGAGTGAACCCATGAGGACAAGCACAAAGGAAACAAACAACTGACAGATATGGCAAATATGACAAAAGAGGCAGTAAAAGTCTTTATGTACTAAGCAAGAGACTTTCTCAGGTGCAGCTCAAAGGCCTTATGCCCAGGACAAAAAAGGTGTTCGGGAGCCAATTCCTCGGAAACCAGCCTCTACTTCAGGTACCAGGATGAATCCAGACCAAAAGTGAAAATGAGTGGACAAAGACTAAAAAAGGCAGAAAAGTTAGACACCACATGTTTATCTCAGCACACTCACCCCAAAACAAAGAAGAACAAAAATGGCTACTGCAAGCTCCCTGCACACTTACCTTATGCTCATTGCATGCTCGCTTCACATTCTCCCTCAAACTAATCTGAGACCAAAAATGAGATTACTAGGATGGACAGACATAAAAGACAAAGAATACAGAAACGAGGTCCACACACTCACCTTTGTGGACCCACGATATAAAACACTAAGGGGCCAACTCACTGAAGAAGCAATTGAAGGGGGCACAACAGCAGCACCATGAGGTGCTGAACAGATCAGGTCAAACCACTAGGACAGTCCCTGTAGCAAGAGACAAAAACAAGCCCTCAGAAAAGAAGGTTTCAAGCAGCCACAAAACTGTTTCCCCTCCGCAAACCCTCTATTCCATCCCCTGTCCCTCATGCTTCTATGAGGGTCTCCCCTATACACCTAACCACCCACCCACTCCTTCTTCATTGCCCTAGCATTCCCCTATACTGGAGCATCAAGCCTTCACAGGATCAAGGAGCTCCCTTTGCATTGATGCCAGATAAGGCCATCCTCTGCTACAAATGCAGCTGGAGCCATGGATCCCTCCAGGTGCATTATTTGGTTGGTGTTTTAGTCCCTGGAAGCTCTGAGTGTGTGTGTGTGTGTGTGTGTGTGTGTGTGTGTGTGTGTGTGTGTGTGTGGTGGGGGGAGTCTGGTTGGTTGATATCGTTGTTCTTCCTATGAGGTTGGAAACTCCTTCATCTCCTTCAGTCCTTCCCCTAATTCCCCCATTGTGGTCCCCATGCTCTGTCTGATGGTTGGTTAAAAGCATTCTCACTTGTATTGGTCAGGCTCTGGCAGAGACTTTCAGGAGACAGCTATATCAGGCTCCTGTCAGGCATCAGCAATACTGTGGGGGGTTGGTGGATATATATGGGATGGATCCCTGGGTGGGATAGTCTCTGAATGGTTTTTCCTTCAGTCTCTGCTAAGCACTTTGTCCCTAACTTCATTTAGACAGGAGCAATTCTGGGTTAGAATTTTTGAAATGGGACCTGTGCCTAACCTCTGAATATGATGCCTACAGATTCTCTCCCCCATTTCTCGGGTATTTCAACTAATGTTATCCCCTTTGGGTCCTGGGAGCCTCTTGCTTTCCTGGCATCTAGGTCTTTCTGATGACTATCCCAATTCTCCATCCCCCATTGCTAGACACCTCTGTTCAATTTCCCAGATCCCCTGTATATCTTTCCTGTCTCCTTTAAATGTTTAAATTACTAAATGGCAACAAATAATTATGAAAATGTAAGTTTTGGATTCTTTGCCAAATAAGAGATTATAAAATTGTTTGGAGTTCATGCTGAGATTCAAACTTGGTTTTTCACTACAAAATATTTCTGAAATATGTAATAGTTATATTACAGACAGGAGGAATTAATCCTTTGTGGTCTTTTTTCAGTGAATAAAAGCTGTATTTATGATATTCTACAGAATCAGACACAACACAATGCACATGTCTATGAAAAGATATTTGTGATATTTTCATCCAGACTCAGAGGTCATATCCTAAAATTGCAGGTGAACAAGTCAGAAAGCCCAAGAAAACAGAACAAGGTCTGTACCAGGAGCTGGGAACTTTAACAAAAGAGAACTGCTGTTTCAGTGTAAGTTGGAAGATCAGTTCTTTTTATTACTACTATTTAGCTATTTATTTACATCCCAAATGTTGTCCCCTCTGGCCCCCTCCAATAGTTCTTCATCCTATCCCCAATCCCTTTCACCTCTGAGATGGTGATTCCACATAACTCGCCCCTGAAGCTTTCTTCCCTCAAGCATCAAGTCTCCACAGGATTCAGTACTTCCTCTGTAACTGAGGCCAGACAAGGCAGTCCTCTGCTACATATGTGCCAGGGATGGGTCTGGGGTTTCTGACAAGTCTGCATATGCTCTTTGGTTGGTAGATTAGTCTCTGGGAGTTCCCAGAAGTCCAGGTTAGTTGACATTGCTGATCTTCCTATGGAGTTATCATTCACTTTGGAGGCTAAGTTCTTAAGTCTCTTTCAGAAACTGAGTGAATAGAGATGATACTCACTAAAAGCTTGTTCTGAATTCCTTCTCATCTTACTCCTCAATGGAGACAGTTCTGTTCTGGAATAAATTATTGATAGGCTATTGGTAGAATATTATTGGTAAGAAAGTTGTTGCAAAGTTTTGCTGGAAATCCTAGATTTATTTAAAGTTCATCTAATGATAAAGGGTATCATCTAGATGTTTTCATCTGGCTCTGAAAGGGAATGGAAGTCTTTGTTTGTTCCATTCTGTTTTGTTTTTGTTTGGTTTGTGTGTTTTCTTTTGCTCACCTTGTGGAGAGTTTAAGACAATTTGTATGGAACAAAATTAGAAGACATCTGACTCTTTTGTTTTAAATTATCTTTAATTATTTTTTACAGTCCAGTCCTTATGCCACTCTTTGTCTGTCCTCCAACTGTTCCTCATCACATTCCTCCCCCCACTCCCCTCTCCCCTAGGATGTTTCCATCCAGCCTTCCCTGATAGTCCTTCCCACTTGATGGGACCTCAAGTCTCTCCAGGCTTATATGTGTCTTCTCTCACTGTGACCACAACAGACAGACCTCAGCTGTATATGTGTCAGGAGATCTGCTAGTGTATTCTGCCTGGTTGGTGACTCAGTGTCTGAGAGATCTTGAAGGTCCAGGTCAGTTGAAACTACTGGTCTTCCTATGGGTTCACCCACCTCCACAACTTCTTCTAGCATTTCCCTAATTCAAACACAAGGGTCCCTGGCTTCTGTCCATTGGATAGTAGTAATTATCTGTCTCTGTCTCAGTCAGCTGCTTGTTGGGCAGCTATGCTAGGCTCCTGTCTGTAAGTACATCATAGCATCAGTAATAGTGTCAGTCTTTGGAACCTTCCCTTGAGATGGATCCCAAGATGGGTCAGTCACTAAAACTCCTTTCCCTTAGTCTCATCTCCAGTTTTGTCGCTGAAGTTCTTTTAGACAGGAACAGTTCTGGGTCAGAGTTTTTGACTGTGGGATGGCAACACAATCCCTCCACTTGGTGCTCAATCTTTATACTGGAGGTGTGTTAGGAGTCTGTCTAAGCCCCATCCCATATTTACCTGGCAATAGCCAGGTATGACTCTCCCTACAGTTACCTGGCAACAGTCAATAAAAGGGGGATGCTCACCCCCTCCTCTCTCTTTTACCTCTCCTGCCTCTTTTATTCTCACACTCTCCTACCCTCTCTCTTGCCCCCTCTTGGGCTCTCCTCCCCTCCCTCCTCTTTCCACATGGTCATGCCCAGCCTCTCCTTCTCTACTCTCTTCCTTTCTCTGCCTCTACTACCCTCTTACCTCCCCTCCTCATGCCCCGAATAAACTCTATTCTATACTATGCTGGTGTGTGTCTGGTCCCTCAGGGGAAGGGATGGCTCAGCCTGGGCCAGCTGAGGCACCCCTTTTCCCCATACTGCCCCATATATATTCTCTAGCTTCTCTCTCTTTTTATGATCATAACAAGGTGGACTCTACAATTTCCCTCTCCTCACTGTTGGACATTTCATCTAAGGTCTCTCATTTTGAGGCCTGAGAGTTTCTCACATCTCAATTTTTGACAGTCCCCCCACAGTCCTACATCTTGAGCTTGCCTGTTTCCATTCATTCTGCTGGTCTTTAGGGCTTCACTCCTATTCCCTCCCACCCCAACACCTGATCATGTTCCCCATTTCCCCTCCCTGTCCCTTCTTCCACCCAGATCCCTCCCTCCCTCTGACTCCTGTGCTTGCTTTCTTCTTCCTCCCAAATGGGTTTGAAGCATCCTCATTTGGGCCCTTCAGCTTCTTAACTGAAGTTCTGTGGATTGTATCCTAGATATTCTGTATTTTTAAAAATAATATCTACTTATTCATGAGTTCATATCATTTATGTCCTTTTGGATCTAGGTTACCTCAGGATGATATTTTCTAGTTCTATTCATTTGCTTGCAAAAATCATGACGTCCTCATTCTTAATAGCTGAATAGTATTCCATTGTGCAAATGAACCATATTTTCTGTATCCATTTTTCCCTTGTGAGGCATCTTGGTTTTTTTCAGCTTTTGTTATCATAAATAAGGCTACTATGAACATAGTAGAGCACACACCTCTGTGGCATAGTGGGACATCTTTTGGGTATATGCCCAAGAGTAGTATATCTGGATTTTCAGGTAGATTCATTTCAAATTTTCTAATTAACTTCCAGATTGATTTCCAGAGTGGCTGTACCAGTTTTCAGTCCCATCAGTAATGAAAGATTGTTCCTTTTTCTCCATATTCCCTACAACATGTGCTGTCACCTGAGTTTTTTTATCTTAGTCTCCCCAATTGGTGTAAGGTGGAATCTCAGGGCCATTTTGATTTCCATTTCCCTGATCACTATGAATTTTGAACATTTCTTTAAGTGCTTCTCAGTTATTTGTGATTCCTCTGTTGTGAATTATCTGTTTGCTTCCCTCACCATTAAACCAGACACACTGAATCTAATAGAAAAGAAAGTGAGAAAGAGGCTCAAACTCATTGGTAAGGGGCAGGGGTGGATTGGGGATTTATTAAATAGGATTCCAATGGCTCAGGCTTTAAGATCAAGAGTTGATAAATGGGACCTTATGAAACTGAAAAGCTTCTGTAAGGCAAAGGACATAGTCAATAGGACAAATCAGTAAACTACAGATTGGAAAACATCTTCACTAACTCCACATCATATAGAGGATTAATATCCAAAACATATAAGAACTCAAGAAGCTAACCACTGCTTCCCGCCCCCCCAAAAGAAAAACAAAGAACCAAAAAGTGAGGCATAGAACTAGGCAGAGAATTGACAACAGGATTCTTGAATGGCCAAGAAGCACTTAAAGATATCTGACTCTTAAAATGGATTCTTGTCAAGTATGGAGTTCTGCTGGGTCCTATGCTCTGCACACAAGGGCCAATTCAGCATGTCTCTGATTTATAAAGATATTACTATAAAGATAAATAGACAGTGGGTCTCTCTATAGATAATGTAACAATTACACAAAGACTAGGCTGATGATTTTTACACAATTTATCATGTATATATTCTGAGTAGAGACTATTTTAGAACTTAACATTTCTTCTCTGTTCAATTTAAAATGATAGTAATTTTCTCTGGGTTCACTTGTTTTTATAAGAAGAAATTATAGGTACTTGGTCTTTCCAGGTCCCTATATTTCTTTTCATGACTGTCTCTGTTTGCATACCATATTTGGGAAGAGAATCATATGGTAGTCATTTAGTGGGGAAGGGAAGGTGCTAGAGGAACAGAAATAGAAAAGTGTATCAAGTAAGCAATGGAGGACACTGCAGTCTTGTCGAAAGTCCATTAATCTTTAGTTTGATGAATCTGGAACAGTCTCTGATTCTTCCAAATATCTCCCAGTTGGTGCCCTTTTCCTGACCTTCTCCAGTTTCAGTAGAGTGTGAAAGAGATGTGTGTATTATGAAAGAAAAATATCACCTAGAAACTCTTCAAATACAACAAAATCCATTCTACAGGAACTGACTTGGGAGACCTTCAGGAAAGTTGGAGCAAAATTGTGCTCCCTGCAGCAGGGCAGTCAGATCTGTGCAGGTAAGACAGCTTTGTATGAATGTGTAAAATAAGTACATGTCACAGGTTCCAAATCTCAATTCCTGTTCTCATCCTTTTCAGTTTGCTATGTCTGAAATGAAATATTGAATTGGTGAAATTAACAACAGAAATTTATATTACAGTTTTCAATATCAGAAGTCTAGCCTTACTGGCCACACATTCATATTCATTTTCTTGACATGCCAATTCTTGGATTTTAGATGACAGCTTCCTTGTTAGGTCTTCACATGGGGGTTTTCTTTTGGACATGTAACCCTAGTATCTCCCTGGGAGCTCATGTATCTTATTTTTTCCCCTGTCTTGTTTTGTTCCCCTGTATAAAAAAAGTTGCCAATATAAACCAGAGAGGGAAGAAGACAGATAAGCCTGCCCTTTAGTGTAGAGAAATAGGAGATCATGAGGGTAAACCTCATAAGGAGAGGTGGGGAACTGTCATTTAAGGCTTAAAATAGTCTCTGTAAAACAATGGAGTTCCCTGCACAGCCTCACAGGAAGGCAGAGGCTGTGGGTTCAGAGATGTTCTCTCCACTGGGTATATGAAAACTGGGAAAGGCAGTCCACTCTTCTCACTCCATGTTACCTTCCTCCTTGTGTAGAGTGCTGAAGGACTCAAAAGGCAGAGATTAGTTTATGTGGATTATAGGTCAACATTTCCAAAAGCAGCTTTGCTCCAGATTCTTCCATCTGGCACTACTGACTGCCTTGGCGCTCTGGGTACAAAGGCTTCTCGAGGTAGAGATACAACTAGAGGCTAGCCATCTAGTTGTATCCCATCTGGAGGCAATCCAGTGAAATCAAAGATTTTGCGCAATTGGCCTCAGAGTTTCCACAGAAGCGAGGCTTTCAATGAAACATCTCTAGGAAGATACAGCCAACACTTCTCATGTCCATAGGTGTTGCATATATAGACTGCAGAAGAATTTCAGGAGCCCAGTATCAGACCTTAACAACCAAAGGCACGAGGGCCAGCTGGTAACTGTAGATTCTGACTAGGCCAAAATCAACCAACTTGACTGCCCCATTACTTGTCACTAGAATGTTCTCTGACTTAAGGTCCTGGTGAACAATTCAGTTTGCCTGAAGAAACTCTAGTCTGATTAGAAACTGACACATCAGATACTTGATGGTCTCAAATAGCAAGCCTGGTGGGCGTGCTTTATTCACGTATGTCCTTAGGTCCTGGTCTATATACTCAAACACTAGGGTGACCTTGATGTACCTATCAGTTTGGGAAGTAGCACAGACATCCATCAGTCATACAACATTGGGATGTTCAAAGGCCTCCAGATTCCTTAGTAAGAAAACCTTACAAACTGTGTTGATGGGAAGGCCTCCTCCATCAGGAACTCGTACATTCTTGAGGGCCACAATATGACCCCTGTGCGGATCTCAGACTTTGGTTACTGTCTAGGAGTCACCAGCACCAATTTCAGCCACTGGCTCAAATCAAGTTGTATCCATTATTGGAGCAGAGTATCTTACGTCTGGCCAAGATATGCGGAGGTGGCCCTTTACATGGAACCCCGGGAGGCTGCACCTGTGGTACCATACACCAGGGATCAGTCCATAGCAGCAAGATCCTTCAGACCATACCAAAAGCACACAAAGATCCGACAAAGAAAGAGAATCTCAGGCCAATCTCTCTTATGAATATCGATGCAAAAATACTCAATAAAATTCTTGCCAACCGAATCCAAGAACACATCAAAACGATCATTCACCACGATCAAGTAGGCTTCATCCCAGGGATGCAGGGATGGCTCAATATAAGGAAATCCATCAATGTAATCCACTACATAAACAATCTCAAAGAAAAAAACCACATGGTCATCTCATTAGATGCTGAGAAAGCATTTGACAAAATTCAGCATCCTTTCATGCTAAAGGTCTTGGAAAGATCAGGAATTCAAGGCCCATATCTAAACATAGTAAAAGCAATTTACAGCAAACCAGTAGCCAGCATCAATCTAAACGGAGAGAAACTTGAAGCAATCCCACTAAAATCAGGGACTAGACAAGGCTGCCCTCTCTCTCCATATCTTTTCAATATAGTACTTGAAGTTCTAGATAGAGCAATTAGACAAGAAAAAGAGGTCAAAGGGATACAAATTGGAAAGGAAGAAGTCAAACTATCACTATTTGCAGACGATATGATAGTATACATAAGCGACCCAAAGAACTCCACCAGAGAACTCCTACAGCTGATAAACGACTTCAGCAAAGTGGCCAGATATAAAATCAACTCAAGCAAGTCAGAAGCCTTCCTATACTCAAAGGATAAGCAGGCTGAGAAAGAAGTAAGAGAAATAATACCCTTTACGATAGCCACAAACCATATTAAGTATCTTGGCGTGACGCTAACCAAACAAGTGAAAGATCTGTATGACAAGAACTTCAAGTCTCTGAAGAAAGAAATTGAAGAAGACCTCGTAAGATGGAAAAATCTGCCATGCTCATGGATTGGCAGGATTAATATAGTAAAAATGAGCATCTTACCAAAAGTAATACACAGATTCAATGCAATCCCCATCAAAATCCCAACTCAATTCTTCATAGAGTTAGAAAGAGCAATTCAAAAATTCATCTGGAATAACAGAAAACCCAGAATAGCTAAAACTATTCTCAAGAGTAAAAGAACCTCTGGGGGAATCAGTATCCCGGACCTCAAGCTGTACTACAGAGCAATAGTGTTAAAAACTGCATGGTATTGGTACAGTAACAGACATGTAGATCAATGGAACAGAATTGAAGACCCAGAAATGAATCCACACTCCTATGGTCACTTGATCTTTGACAAAGGAGCTAAAACCATCCAGTGGAAAAAAGATAGCCTTTTCAACAAATGGTGCTGGCTCAGCTGGAGGTCAACATGCAGAAGAATGCAAATTGACCCATCCTTATCTCCTTGCACTAAGCTCAATTCTAAGTGGATCAAAGATCTCCACATAAAACCAGACACACTGAAACTAATAGAAGGGAAACTAGGGAAGAACCTTGAACATATGGGCACAGGGGAGAATTTCCTGAACAGAACTCCAATAGCTTATACTCTAAGATCAAGAATAGACAAATGGGACCTCATTAAATTACAAAGTTTTTGCAAGGCAAAAGACACCGTCAAAAAGACAAAGCGGCAACCAACTAACTGGGAAATGATCTTTACCAACCTTACATCCGACAGAGGGCTAATATCCAAGATATACAAAGAACTCAAGAAGTTAAACTCCAGAGAGGCAAGTAACCCTATTAAAAAATGGGGTACAGAGCTACACAAAGAGTTCTCACCTGAAGAATATCTAATGGCTGAGAAGCACCTAAAGAGATGTTCATCATCCTTAGTCATTAGGGAAATGCAAATCAAAACAACCCTGAGATTCCATCTCACACCAGTCAGGATGGCTAAGATCAAAAACACAGGAGACAGCAGTTGTTGGCGAGGATGTGGAGAAAGAGGAACACTCCTCCACTGCTGGTGGAATTGCAGGCTGGTACAACCACTCTGGAAAGCAGTCTGGCGGCTCCTCAGAAAACTGGGCATGACACTTCCGGAGGATCCGGCTATATCACTCCTGGGCATATACCCAGAGACTTTACCTGCATGCAATAAGGACACATGCTCCACTATATTCATAGCAGCCTTATTTATAATAGCCAGAAGCTGGAAAGAACCCAGATGTCCCTCAACGGAGGAATGGATTCAGAAGATGTGGTATATTTACACAATGGAATACTACTCTGCAATTAAAAACAATGAATTCACGAAATTCCTAGGCAAATGGTCAGAACTTGAAAATATCATCCTTAGTGAGGTAACCCAATCACAAAAGATCACACATGGTATGAAGTCACTGATAAGGGGATATTGACCCAGAATCTCAGAATACCCTAGACACAATCAGCATATCAATAGATTTCTAAAAAGATGGAAGGAGAGACCCCTGGTCCTGGAAAGACTGGATGTAGGGGAACGCCAGGACAGAGTAATGAGAGGGGGTTGAACGGAGAAAAAAGGGAGGGAAGGGGGCTTATGGGACTTTCGGGGAGGGAGGAAACGGGAAAGGGGAAGTGATTTGGAATGTAAATTAAAAAAATAAAATAAAATTAAATTAAAAAAAAAAAAAAGAAATGTTTTCTCCTAAAGAGCATTGTGTAACTACAATATTTTGATTGAAGATGTACTTTATTATATAAACAACAGTTAGGAAATTAGAATGTATGGCAGTTTCTTTATTCTAATGAGTAGTTACCAGAGTAAGGTTTATGAAAACCACTGCAAATGACTTTTAAATGAGACTTCTGGCAATATAAACTCATATTCACTCCCAAATCATTCTAACCACTACCTCTTTTAAAACCCATGTCTATGTGGACAGGAACTAGAGTTAGTTACATTCTAATTCTTAACAACATTACTTGTTTTCTTTTTTTTTCATTTTCTAAGTATTTTTATTTACATATCAAATCATTTCCCCTTTCCCCTTTCCTCCCTCCACGAAAGTCCCATTAGTCCCCTTCCCTCCCTCTTTTCCCCATTCAACCCCCTCTCGCTTCTCAGCCCTGGCATTCCACCACATCCAGTCTTTCCAGGACCAGGGGTCTCTCCTTCCATCTTCTTGGAAATCTATTGATATGAGAATTGTGTCTAGGGTATTCCAAGATTCTGGGTTAATATCCCCTTATCAGTGACTGCATACCATGGGTGTTCTTTTGTGATTGGGTTACCTCACTAAGGATGATATTTTCAAGTTCTGACCATTTGCCTAGGAATTTCATGAATTCATTGTTTTTAATTGCAGAGTAGTATTCCATTGTGTAAATACACAACATCTTCTGAATCCATTCCTCCATTGAGGGACATCTGGGTTCTTTCCAGCTTTGGGCTATTATAAATAAGGCTGCTATGAACATAGTGGAAAATGTGTCCTTATTGCATGCAGGTAAAGCCTCTGGTTATGCCCAGGAGTGATAAAGCCGGAACCTCTGGGAGTGTCATGCCCAGTTTTCTGAAGAACCGCCAGACTGCTTTCCAGAGTGGTTGTATCAGGTTGAAATCCTGCCGGCAGTGGAGGACTATTCCTCTTTCTCCACATCCTCGCCAACAACTGCTGTCTCCTGTGTTTTTGATCTTAGCCATTCTGACTGGTGTGAGATGGAATCTCAGGGTTGTTTTGATTTGCATTTCCCTAATGACTAAGGATGATGAATATCTCTTTAGGTGCTTCTCAGCCATTAGATATTCTTCAGGTGAGAACTCTTTGTTTAACTCTGTACCCCATTTTTAATAGGGTTACTTGGTTCTCTGGGGTTTAACTTCTTGAGTTCTTTGTATATATTGGATATTGGCCCGCTGTCAGATGTAGGGTTGGTAAAGATCATTTCCCAGTTAGTTGTTTGCCGCTTTGTCTTTTTGACAGTGTCTTTTGCCTTACAGAAACTTTGTAATTTCATGAGGTCCCATTTGTCAATTCTTGATCTTAGAGCATAAGCTATTGGAGTTCTATTCCGGAAATTCTCCCCTGTGCCCATATATTCAACGTTCTTCCCTAATTTCCTTCCTATTAGTTTCGGTGTGTCTGATTTTATGTGGAGATCCTTGATCCACTTGGAATTGAGCTTAGTGCAAGGAGATAAGAATGGGTCAATTTGCATTCTTCTGCATGTTGACCTCCAGTTGAACCAGCACCATTTGTTGAAAAGGCTATCTTTTTTCGACTGGATTGTTTTAGCTCCTTTGTCAAAGATCAAGTGACCATAGGGATATGGATTCATTTCTGGGTATCCAATTCTGTTCCATTGATATACATGACTGTCACTGTACCAGTACCATGCTGTTTTTAACACTATTGCTCTGTAGTACAGCTTGAGGTCCGGGATACTGATTTCTCCAGAAGTTCTTTTACTCTTGCGATTAATTTTAGCTATCCTGGGTTTTCTGTTATTCCAGATGAATTTTTGAATTGCTCTTTCTAACTCTATGAAGAATTGAGTTGGTATTTTGATGGAGATTGCATTGAATCTGTATATTGCTTTTGGCAAGATGGTCATTTTTCCTATACTAATCCTGCCAATCCTTGAGCATGGCAGATTTTTCCATCTTCTGATGTCTTCTTCAATTTCTTTCTCCAGAGACTTGAAGTTCTTGTCATACAGATCTTTCACTTGTTTTGTTATGGTCACAAGAAGATACTTTATATTGTTTGTGGCTAACGTGAAGGGTATCATTTCTCTTACTTCTTTCTCAGCCTGCTTTCAATTGAGTATAGGAAGGCTACTGACTTGCTTGAGTTGATTTTATATCTGGCCACTTTGCTGAAGTTGTTTATCAGCTGTAGGAGTTCTCTGGTGGAGTTCTTTGGGTCGCTTAAGTATACTATCATATCATGTGCAAATAATTATAGTTTGACTTCTTCCTTTCCAATTTGTATCCCTTTGACCTCCTTTTGTTGTCTAATTGCTCTAGCTAGAATATCAAGTACTATATTGAAAAGATATGGAGAGAGAGGGCAGCCTTGTCTAGTCCCTGATTTTAGTGGGATTGCTTCAAGTTTCTCTCCATTTACTGTGATGTTGGCTACTGGTTTGCTGTAAATTGCTTTTGCTATGTTTAGATATGGGTCCTGGATTCCTGATCTTTCCAAGACCTTTAACATGAAAGGATGCTGAATTTTGTCAAATGATTTCTCTGCATATAATGAAATGACAATGTGGTTTTTTCTTTGAGATTGTTTATAAAGTGGATTACATTGATGGACTTCCTTATATTGAACCATCCCTGCATCCCTGGGATGAAGCCTACTTGATCTAGGTGAATGATCATTTCGATGTGTTCGTGGATTTGGTTGGCAAGATTTTTATTGAGCATTTTTGCATCGACATTCATAAGACAGATTGGCCTGAGATTGTCTTTCTTTGTTGGATCTTTGTGTGCTTTTGGTATTAGCGTAATTTTGCCTTCATAGAATGAGTAGGGTAGAGTTCCTTCTGTTTCTATTTTGTGGAATAGTTTGAAGAGTATTGTTGTTAGGTTTTCTTTGAAGGTCTGATAGAATTCTGCACTAAAACCATCTGGACCTGTGCTTTTTTTGATTTGAAGACTTCCAATGAACACTTCCATTTCTTCAGGGATTGTAGGATGGTTTAGATGGTCGATTTGATCCTGATTAATTTTGGTATTTGGTATCTGTCTAGGAAATTGTCCATTTCATCCAGATTTTCTAGTTGTGTTGAATACAGGCTTTTGTAGTAGGATCTGTTGATTTTTTTTTTATTTTTTTTTATTTTATTTTTTTAATTTACATTCCAAATCACTTCCCCTTTCCCGTTTCCTCCCTCCCCGAAAGTCCCATAAGCCCCCTTCCCTCCCTCTTTTCTCCGATCAACCCCCTCTCATTACTCTGTCCTGGCGTTCCCCTACATCCAGTCTTTCCAGGACCAGGGGTCTCTCCTTTCATCTTTTTAGAAATCTATTGATATGCTGATTGTGTCTAGGGTATTCTGAGATTCTGGGTCAATATCCCCTTATCAGTGACTTCATACCATGTGTGATCTTTTGTGATTGGGTTACCTCACTAAGGATGATATTTTCAAGTTCTGACCATTTGCCTAGGAATTTCGTGAATTCATTGTTTTTAATTGCAGAGTAGTATTCCATTGTGTAAATATACCACATCTTCTGAATCCATTCCTCCGTTGAGGGACATCTGGGTTCTTTCCAGCTTCTGGCTATTATAAATAAGGCTGCTATGAATATAGTGGATCTGTTGATTTTTTGAATTTCCTCAATTTCTGTTGTTATCTTTCCCTTTTCATTTCTGATTTTGTTAATTTGGATACTGTCTCTGTGCCCTCTGGCTAGTATGGCTAAGATCTTTTCTATCTTGTTGATTTTCTCAAAGAACCAACTCCTAGTTTTATTGATTCATTGTATGGTTTTATTTGTTTCTACTTGATTGATTTCAGCCCTGATGTTGATGATTTCCTTCCTTCTACTCCTCTTTGGTGTATTTGCTTCTTTCTGTTCCAGGGCTTTCAGGTGTGCCATTAAGCTACTACTATATGCTGTTTCCTGTTCTTTTTTGGAGGCACTCAGTGCTATGAATTTTCCTCTTAGCACTTCTTTCATTGTGTCCCATGAATTAAGCTACTACTATATGCTGTTTCCTGTTCTTTTTTGGAGGCACTCAGTGCTATGAATTTTCCTCTTAGCACTTCTTTCATTGTGTCCCATGAATTAGGGTATATTGTGCCTTCATTTTCACTAAATTTTAAAAAGTCTTTGATTTATTTCTTTATTTCCTCCTTGACCAAGTTATCATTGAGTAGAGCATTGTTCAGCCTCCATGTGTATGTGGGTTTTCTGTTGTTTTTGTTGCCATTGAAGACCACCCTTATACCATAGTGATCTGATAGGAGGCATGGGATTAGTTCTATCTTCTTATATCTGTTGAGGTCTGATTTGTGACCAATTATATGGTCAGTTTTGGAGAAGTTACCATGAGGTGCTGAGAAGAAGGTGTATTCTTTAGCTCTAGGATGAAATGTTCTATATATATATATATATATCTGTTAGTTCCATTTGGTCCAAGGCTTCAATTAGATTCACTGTGTCCCTGTTTAGTTTCTGCTTTCCTGAATGATCCATTTCAGAGAGCGGGGTGGTGAAGTCACCCACTATTATTGTGTGAGGTGCAATGTGTGCTTTGAGTATTAGTAAAATTTCTTTTACGAATGAGGGTGCCCTTGCATTTGGAGCATAGATATTCAGAATTGAGAGTTCTTGATGGCGGATTTTTCCTTTGATCTGTATGTAGTGTCTTTCTGTGTCTTTTTTGATGACTTTAGTTTGAAAGTCAATTTTATCTGATATTAGGATGGCTACTCCGGCTTGTTTCCTGGGACCATTTGCTTGTAAAATTGTTTTCTAGCCTTTTACTCTGAGGTTGTGTTTGTCTTTGACACTGAGTTGTGTTTCCTGCATGCAGGAAAATGTTGGGTCCTGTTTACGTATCCAGTCTGTTAGTCTATGTCTTTTTATTGGGGAACTGAGACCATTGATATCAAGAGAGATTAAGGAATAGTGATTATTGCCACCTGCTATTCTTGACGCTATCTTTATGTTTGAGTGGTTACCTACTTTTGGGTTTGATGCAAGAAGGTTACTATCTCATTTTTTCCAGGGTGTTGTTTCTCTTCTTGTATTGGCGGTTTCCACCTACTATTCTTTGAAGGGCTGGGATTCTGGGAAGATATTGTGAAAATTTGGTTTTATCATGGAATATCTTGGTCTCTCCATCTATGGCGACTGAGAGTTTTGCTGGATATAGTAGTCTAGGTTGGCATTTATGTTCTCTTAGTGTCTGCATGAGATCTGCCCTGGATCTTCTGGCTTTCATAGTCTCTGGTGAGAAGTCTGATGTGATTCAGATTTGTCTTCCTTTATATGTTACTTGGCCTTTTTCTCTTACTGCTTTTAATATTCTTTCTTGGTTTAGTACATTTAGTGTTTTGATTATTATGTGACGGGGGAAATTTCTGTTCTGGTCCAGTCTGTTTGGAGTTCTGTAGGCTTCTTGTACGTTCATTGGCATCTCTCTCTTTAGGTTAGGGAAGTTTTCCTCCATAATTTTGTTGAAGATATTTACTGGCCCTTAAAGTTGCAAATCTTCACTCTCATCTACAACTGTAATCCTTAGGTTTGGTCTTGTCATTGTGTCCTGGATTTCCTGGATGTTTTGGGTTACACGTTTTTTGCATTTTGTATTTTCTTTGACTGTTGAATCGATGCTTTCTATGGTATCTTCAGCACCTGAGATTCTTTCTTCCATCTCTTGTATTCTGTTGCTGATATTTGCATCTCGACTCCTGATTTCTTCCCAAGGTTTTCTATCTCCAAAGTTGTCTCCCTTTGTCATTTCTTAGTTGTTTCTACTTCCTTTTTTTAGATCCTGGATGGATTTGCTGAGATCCTTCACTTGTTTGTTTGTATTTTCCTGTACTTTTTAAGATTTTTTGCATTTCCTCTTTCAGGATTTCTGCCTGTTGACCCAAGTTCTCCTGTATTTCTCTAAGCGATTTTTGTGTTTCCTCCTCATGGGATTCCATCTGTTGATACATATTCTCCTGCATTTCTTTAAGCAATTCTCGTGTTTCCTTTGTAAGGGCATCTACCCGTTGATTCATTTCTTTAATCGATTTTTGTGTTGCCTCCCTATGGGCCTCCACCTGTTGACCAATTTTACTCTGCGTTTCTTTATGCGATTTTTGTGATTCCTTTGAAAGGGCATCTACACGTTGATTCATTTATTATTTTTCTTTTCTTTTTTTTTAATTTATTTTCTAAGTTTTTTTTTATTTACGTTCAAAATCATTTCCCCTTTCCTTTTTCCTCCCTCCCCGAAAGTCCCATAAGCCCCCTTCCCTCCCTCTTTTTCCCTTTCAACTCCCTCTCTCTTCTCTGTCTTGGCATTCCCCTACATCCAGTCTTTCCAGGTCCAGGTGTCTCTCCTTCCATCTTCTTGGAAATCTATTGATATGATTCATTTATTTAAGAAATTTTTGTGTTGCGTCCTTATGGGCCTCCATCTGTTGACCCATGTTCTCCTGCATTTCTCTAAGCGATTTTTGTGTTTTGTTTGTAAGGGATTCTAACAGTTGATTCATGTTCTCTTCTAATTCTTTATGAGATTTATTTGTGTCCTTTTTAAAATCCTCTAATAGCATCATGAGAAGTGATTTTAAACCCAGATCATGTCTTTCGGGTGTGATGGGGTATCCAGGACTTGCTGCTTTTGGAGAGTTGGGTTCGGATGGTGCCATATTACTTTGATTTCTGTTAGTAACGTTCCTACATTTGCCTTTTGCCATCTGGTTACCTCTGGTGTTAGTTGGTCCTGCTGTCACTGATTGTTGGTTGTACCTCTTGAGAGCCTGTAAGGCTATTTCTGACCCCCCTGGATTACCGGGATTCCCCTGGCACTGATTTCTGGGGCCTGCCCTGCTCCTGGGTGACTTTGGAGCCCTGATGTGCCTTGCCCCAAGTGATGTTATATTGGGGAATCCCTGCACATCCAAAGGCTCAGCGTAGTGGATTCCTGGAGCAGAGGTCACCAAGGGGAGGCTGGTCCGCTCCTGCCCTCTGCAGGTGTGCTCTCTCCCAGAGTGGGGGGGGGTCTCTCTATATGGCAGATGTCCCACAGGAGAGCTGTTGCTGGAGCAAAGATGGTGGAGTACACTCTGCACTCTCTAGATGCAGATCATCACTCTGCAGGGCAGATGGCCCACAGCAGAGCTGGCGCCCAGGAGACCGCAGCACTGCCCTGCTCTTGGGCTCAGATGGAAGCCCAACAGCCTGTGTCCCAAGCGATATCATATTGGGGGGTCCCTGGGTACCTGTGTCTTCAGTGCAGTCAGTCCCCTGAACAGAGGTTGCCAAAGGGAGGCTGATAGGCTCCTGCCCTCCCTTAGCAACATTTCTTATCCTGCTTATCTTATGTTAAATAACAAGGTCAGTCGGAGTGTTTATTATAAATAACATATATTTGTTTGTTACATTTCAGAGCTATGAAAGCTAAAGATCATAGTGCCACAATGTACTGAGTGTCCAGTGAGAATGTTTTCTCAGAATCAGTTCTCTGACACTAGCTATTTAAATGGAATGATGGGGATGGAAGGATTGGTTTACAAGCTTCAAAAGCTTCTTGTTTTCTACTAGTTCTCAACCAGCTAAATTGTTGGCAGTCTGATAATTTGATAATAAAGAAATATATGAATATTTCCCCAATTTTAAGCCATATCAAGACATCTTCTAGAAAGATGGAGAAGGAATTAAATTTAAACTTTCAAGAATCAACCTTATTTGACTGAAAACAACTTTCACACTTATCTCTTGACCAGTATCTGATGTATGTGACCTCACACAATTACCACTGTTGGGCGTTGAGGGATTAATGCCAGTCATTCTCAGCATGTGGGACAATAAAATCAAGAAAATAAGGCTCAAATATAGCATCATAATTTGCTGTGGAGCACAGTGTCAGGACTACCGTGCTGAGATAATAAGCACAAAAATCCAATTTAGAAAAATAATTTTTAAAAAATTCTCTAAGGCACATGAACAGATGATAGAAATCAGATTATATCCAACCACAAGTAGAAAGAAAAAGAACATAGGATATAGGTGGGTCAGTCACACAAGGAAGGTGAGAAGAAATATTTCAGGATATTTCTGAAAGAATTCAGCATTACAGGACAGTTTATGAAAATAGTACAGAATATTACTGCACAGACTCAATGCACCTTGTACTTAAAAGAAGGCAACAGACCACTTGGCTCATTTGTACAATTGAGATCAATACCAGCAGTGGTTATTTAAAGAATTTCCTAGAAGAATGAGGTCAAAACAAAGTGTACAGTATGGCTCTCATAAAGGGGAGGGTACTCTGAAATATTAGACATAAAATAGTGTACTTTGAAAAGGAAAGTGTTAACCCCTTGGTGTTTTGTGTCGCTAGCTTAGTCACCATAAATCCATGAGTATCAGTGATGTCTTGGTTCTCTACAGCACTGATTGAGGACAGAGCATGAATACCTTGTATACTCTTCATGAAATAGGATAGAATGAGTGTATCTGCCTTTATTTACCACATGTTCAAGTGTCATAGCCTAATGAAATTAAGACCTGGGTTGAAATGACTGCTACATTGGTAAAAATTGTGATTGAATTTCATGTACACATGACACATACTATGTGACTGATAGAATAAGGGTTATAAAGATTGTCAGAAGTATCTGCTGTCTTCGCTTTGTGATATGAGAATACTGCTAACCAATACCCTTTCCCCCCAACCACAAATATTTAAAGAAGAGACAGTATCCTTAAAAAAGACTGAAGTTCAAATTATGCCAAGACCTTACTTTGAATATGTGTACTGATATCTTATGCAATATTCCTTTAAGTGTTCATTTCTGAAGTCACATGCCATACCTTTTATAAATAAAACTATGACAATCTTCTTAACCATCTTACATTATGGGCTAAGTCCCAAGAGAAATCAGGGATGCAAAGAATCTTGTTTGCCAGGATTGAGGTCACCCTGTAGGAAACTCAAAAGTACCATTGTTCTGAAATTCTTTATATGGAGAAGTGCCTCATGTTTCTCTCTCCTAGAAAGGATAGAGAACAACTCCAGATCCTCCTCCAGGATGTTGGTGGTTCTTCTGACAGTGGTCCTGCTGGCCCTGAGCTCAGTTCAAAGCTCAGGTGAAGGTATAAGAAAATTGGTTGTGATTGGATTTTTGTCTGTAGCTAAGAAAGCCACACTGTAGGAAAAAAAGGGAGGTGGATGGTGATTACTAATATGATTGAAGCTAGTCTTGTTGCATAATGGGTGCAGGACAGATGGAAAAGATGAACACACATCAAAATTGCTAGGAAAATTGAGAATCAGGCAGCAAGAATGACCATTTATACATAAAGATAGATATGTTAAGGCCAAATTTACATATTTTTGAATTTATAAATTGATGCAGGGATTTCATACATGAGTACTTTATTTAGATTGACTTTTTCCCTCTCCCTTCCTTCCCCCAAGTCCTCCTTTGCTGCTCTTTTACTCAAATTCATGACTTCCTTATTATTGTTGCACACCCCACACATATAGAGAGAGGGGCAATGAGGGAAGGAAGGAGGGAGGGAGGGAAAAAGAGAGTAAGAGAAAGACCTAAGTCTATCAAGTATTGCAGGTATATAGAGTGGTTTAAGGCTGATCACTTGTGTTTGGGTAGCCTATCAGGGCATTGATCCCTAGAGAAAACTCACTATTCCTTTCTCAGCAGTCATTAGTTACCTATAACTCTTCATTTACCAGTAGGCTTTTACTCTCACTCACACTCAGAAAATCAGTATACAACTGTAGTACATATGACATGATATAGATGTTTATTCTTTTATTTTCTTCTTGGAAAATCATGCAAACATAAAGATATAGTAAAAAGTGGCCTTTCAATAAACATAGCAAATACTAGTTGTAAGCTTTGCAGGATTCTAGGATGTCAAAATGTAGGCTTCATGTTTAAGCAGGTGGTTGAGATTCATTAATCACATGCTTGTTTTTCTGTATCTTCCTCTCTTGAGACATTTCAGAGTGTGACTGACAGGCTCACACAGATTAGAGAGGTAATGGATAGAAATCACATCTCCTTACCATACATTTTTGAGTTTAAAAAAAGTCTATGAATACATTTTCAATTCCTATAGCTTTATTTTCTTGACGAATCTACGATACTATTTTGAAATTAGCTATCATATGCCTATTATTTCATAGAAGTCAACTATGGTGGTACTTCCTTGTACTCTTAGGTAGAGCCAAGTTTATCTTACACTGTCATCTTTGGAGATTTTCATCTGTCCAAATAATACTATAGTTATTTAAAATTTTTTGTAACTATTGAAAGTTAAGCTTAATGATTTATGAAAATCTTCTGGGTGACACCAGTTTGAATAACAGTATGGCTTGGGTTATATTCTAGTCATAGCTTCCATGTTCCACAAAGGAGAATTGACAGCTGAGTAACAGCTTCCAGATGCAAAACCTACTCCTCCATATCAAGAGACTTGTTAAGCTATTTAACTTTTTCTCAGAATTCCCCTAAAATATTACATAGTTTAATTGTAAACACTGAACAGAAAATTCTTTCTCTGTTCCCTTTCTGTTTCTCTACAAAACTTCATTACTGGTAATAGAGAACAATATTCAGTGTGAATATTAAGAGAATCTGGTGGGGAGATATTTTGTCTTTCTCTGTTTACTTTGTGTATTTCTAGATCCTTGTAGAACTATCTTTTGTCTCAATGCACAGTTTATGCAGTGAGACTGAAGTTTATAAGAAGTCTGTTATTACCATATATAACTTTATTTCTTGGGAATTGTAATGCATTCAATTTAACATCACATGTGGAGAAATTAAAGGAAAACTACTTGTCTCAGGAGTTTAGATAAGAATCTACCCATATTATCTGCATATAGAAGAACTATCAAAACCAGGAAAAGAACATATAGTTCTAGACTGAAAATGTGTGATGAGACCAGACAAATGCAAAACAATGTCAGTCTCTTATATTCTGTTTTATATGTACACAGAAACAAAGGATCACGATGAGCACAAACTTAAGAGACTAACTCCTGCAGAACACCCATTTAGACTCTCTGATAACATTGGAAGTCAAGAGGAAACCCTTCAAGCAAGAGCACCCCTCAGTGAAGACTCACATTCATATCCTTCAGCTCACCAACCCCAACAAGTACCACCCCATAGTGGAGATAGTCACTCCCATTCTCATCATTCTCCACACCACCAGCCACACAGACCACCACATGGTGGAGCCAATCACACACAACCTTTCCCTCCTCACCCTGACCACAGTGGCAACCAGACTCAGCCTCATCCTCCTCTACCAGATCAAGGCAACCAGACTCATCCTCTTCCCCCTTACCCTGGCCAAGGCAACCAGACTCAGCCTCCTCCTCACCCTGACCATAGCAACCAGACACATCCTCATCCTCCTTATCCTGACCAAGGCAACCTCACTCAGCCCCTTCCCCCTCACCCTAGTGAAGGCAACCAGACTCAGCTTCATCCTCCTCAACCAGGTCAAGGAAATCAAACTCAACCTCATCCTCCTCACCATGGCCAAGGCAACCAAACTCAACCTGGTCCTCCTCACCCTAACCTAGGCAACCAGACTCATCCTCTTCCCCCTTACCCTAGCCAAGGCAACCAGACTCAGCCTCATCCTCCTCGACCAGGTCAAGGAAATCAAACTCAGCCTCGACCTCCTCAACCTGACCATAGCAACCAGACACAGCCGCATCCTCCTCACCATGACCAAGGCAACCAAACACAGCCTCATCCTCCTCAACCTGACCAAGGCAACCATACTCAGCCTCTTCCCCCTAACCCTGGCCAAGGCAACCAGACTCAGCCTCATCCTCCTCGACCAGGTCAAGGAAATCAAACTCAGCCTCAGCCTCCTCAACCTGACCATAGCAACCAGACACAGCCTCATCCTCCTCAACCTGACCAAGGCAACCACACTCAGCCTCTTCCCCCTCATCCTAGTGAAGGCAACCAGACTCATCCTCATCCTCCTCGACCAGGTCAAGGAAATCAAACTCAGCCTCAGCCTCCTCAACCTGACCATAGCAACCAGACACAGCCTCATCCTCCTCAACCTGACCAAGGCAACCACACTCAGCCTCTTCCCCCTCACCCTGGCCAAGGCAACCAGACTCAGCCTAGTCCTCCTCAACCAGGTCAAGGAAATCAAACTCAGCCTCGACCTCCTCAACCTGACCATAGCAACCAGACACAGCCACGTCCTCCTCAAGGCAACCAAACTCACCCTAGTCCTCCTCACCCTAACCAAGGCAACCAGACTCATCCTCTTCCCCCTCACCCTGGCCAAGGCAACCAGACTCAGCTTCATCCTCCTCGACCAGGTCAAGGCAACCAGACACAGCTTCATCCTCCTCACCCTGACCATCGACATACAGCACAGCAAGATGGAGGCAACCAGAGAGGATCTCACCCTCCTCATCCTGACTATTGACAGAGACCACCACAACAAGAGGTAATCAAATATAATCCCATCAATTTCATGCTATATGATTCCATGAAAGCACCACTTTCCCAATAAAGTCAAATGACAAAGGCAAAAAACCAGCTACTCTACTAATCTAAAATCAGTGTTTGCTAGAGTTATGCTTTATTCACTAAGCAAAGACCTTAGTTCTGACACTTCCCAAATTTACAAAGCCCTAAAGTGAACTGAATACATGCAAACCTACAGGGTCATGGAAACACAATTCTAAACAATATTGATTTTCCTGAAGTGTTGCTTAAATGCAATCTTTTTTTTTTCTAGTGATTTTTTTCCAGCATTGGTTTGGGACTCTCTTTCTACCTTAAGGTTTCTGTTTCCTTTCTCAACCTCACTGACTTTCCATCTTATGCCATCACCTCAACAACCTTAACTCTGTTCCACACAAAAAAACATTCAGATTCCATATCTCTGTTAAGACCTGTCTATATATCTTCTAGAAGATCAAATGTTAACTTCATTTACTGATGCATCCTCAAACTAAAAGTAATATAAAATAATAATCTAACATCAAAAAGTATGCTTCTAAATTTTAAATCTCTGTCTTATTTTTAATTCTTACCATCTCTTCTTAGAAACCTCATTTAGAATGACTTTTTGATACTGTAGAGAGTGTTCAAGCATCACATTTTCCCTATGAATTATCTCGTAATTTATATAAAATATTTACTGCTCATTTCAAATAATGTTTTTTTTTTAGAAAACTCCCATATCAGTTAATTTAGCCTTAAAAACTTATTTACATTTTCCTTCATTTTTCTCTTTCCACAAACTTATTTTTCTCTCCAATTATTTGTTTCTATTTTTCTTTTTCTATTGCTTTCTTCTTCATCTTCACTAATTTTTCTAATTGTACAGCATCTATTCTACAACCATGTCATAAGAATTTGGTTTTGCACTGTTCATCAATGCTTGTGGGCATTTCAATGTCTCTGTTACATTTAACAGTGACCACTCTGTAACATCACTTTTCGTTTTCAATAACAACCAAAAGATAACTTAGAATAACATGTATTTCCTCATGGCAAAAGCTACAATTGAAAGAATATAATGTGTTAGGGTATGAATACGGGCAAATGAAGCATTATTAGCAACAAAGAAGAGGCAAAGAGAGGAAAAGTCATGAAGTCAGGCTCCTTGCTACTCTTGTTGCAGCAGGAGTCAGAAACTGTCTACTATAGCAATTCATATCTATGATCTTTCTTGGCTTTGTTTTTTATTTGTATATAGGAAATGAGAAAGTACGCATCAGAAGTTATGTCCCTGGAGCTGTGCTTGTGGCTGTTTCTTTGTCATCCCAACCCTTAAAAAAGACTGAATGCAAGATTGTCCTATGCTGTACATGAAGAATTACACAAATAAAGTATATCATTGGAAGCTAAACTATACCTTCAGTTTCATAATAAACAGCCAGGATGCAATTTCTTCTTGTGTTGTTTCTTTTCTTGATGGATGGAGGCTGTGAATATAAAATTAGAGTATCCATGACTCTGTTTCATGGGTGTTTTTGAAAAACTTCTCTTCTCCTTTTACCAATTAGCCACATGTCACATGAATGTGTGGGTTATTTTCAGGCTGCTTTTCATTCTACAGAGTAAAGAAAATGGCATAAGTTATTTTCATAAATTTATTGTTTTATCATTTTGTAGTAACAAAGAATACATAATATGCAAAGCACTGATTCTTATAATTTCTAAAATAGAACCAGGTTTCAGACATGAATGTGGTTATAGGCTGATTCTCTTATAAACTTTCTGCCTGGTTCTCAGTTCTGGCTCTTTATATGCTTACAAAATTTCTTCTTGATCTTTGCTTTCATTTAGTCTCTCTCTCTCTCTCTCTCTCTCTCTCTCTCTCTCTCTCTCTCTCTCTCTTTCTCTCTCTCTCTTTCTCTCTCTCTCTTTCTCTCTCTTCTTTCTCTCTCTTCCTCTCACTCTGTGTTGTGTGTGTGTCTATACAAAAAGATATAAACAAATTCTCTCTATGTAATTCTTATGTGTTGGAATTCACTATGTAAACAAGAATGGTTTCATTCAGAGGTTGGCTGTGTCAAATCAAGTTATCTGATTTAGGTATCTGTTACTACATATGCTGCCTCCAACATTTTGTTTAAATGCAAGTAGATTCCACATAAGCATGATGGCTATTAAGATGCAGTTAATTTGGGTCCTTCTGATATAATCAAATATTTATGCATTTTTGCATCAAGTATTTGATTTAATATTTATCTATTTTATTTTGGGTGTTTATACATTTGACAGTTAATACTATGAATAAAAGAATTATACCCAGATATATTATATTTTGAGCATTTCATAAAATTTACTGAACTCATATTAATCACATATATATTTGCAATTCAATAAATGTGTGACATTATTTCTCATTTCCGTCTAACTTGTTTTTGTTTAACCTGGACTGTTTTTCAACTTGTGCAGATAAAGGACTGCTGAAGGATCACGGATAGCTACATAACCCCTTTATTTCTACTTCCCAAAATTTCTACACTGTGTTTTTGGCCTTTAACCTCTTTCCACCAACAATAATCAGGGCCTTATATAGAGAATTCCTAGTCTCTGGCTTGGTCCTTGTACAATAAAATGTCTGAGGCTATTTCTGGATTTGAAAACTCACCCAAACCCACCAATCACTGACATTAAAATCCCACTAACTCCAAGCTTGGCTTGAAATCCCACCAATCTCTACCCTGAAAGGCTCTGATCTGGAGAACCTTACACTTCAAGAAACCCTGTATAAAGTGTGTCTTCTGTTCAATTCAGTCTTTCCCACTAAATCTTTGATCTGTGATTTGTTGAGCAGTGTGACTTTATGGTATTTCTTGGCTCCCAACAGTCAGGATTCCTGTTCTTTCAGAGCTATAACACTTGCATTGGGAAAAACTCTATGTAAAACTTCCATTGGGGAAGTTTTTCCTTTCAGAACTTTAAAACAGTCCTTACCAGTAATTTTAAGTATAATCCTTTTATTATTAAAATCTTATTCGTTGTCAGGTTGGTGAATGTATAATGACCCCAGCTCCATTTCAATTTGGATACTAGCAGTCAACATGCAGGCAGACTATAGTTCTGCTCCTGATGTCTTTCAGTTTTCTCATTCTAATAAGACTCCAAGTATATATTGCTACTCACCTTCATGGTGGGTCTTTTCCTTTAGTTAATTCTATTTTGATAAATTTCTCACATATTCATTAAAAACTGCTTTACTGAACTAATATGAACTTCTCAGTCCAGTAAATTTGTTTCAGTCAAGGTCAAATATATTGGTGATTTTCATTTCTTTTTTATTTTTCATTTCATTTTGTTTCTTTTTTTTCTTTTCCTTTTTTGTTTTCAGTGTAGCCTTTGCCATCTGAGTCATCTCTCTAGCTCAAGGTGAATTCATTCTTTATATTGATTAATGAGACTGTTCTTTTCTTAGCATTGGAGAAAAGGTTCAAAAACCAGGAACTCTTTATCTGGAATTCATTTTCATAGAGACAATGTTTGATTTGAAGACATTGTGTACCTAGATGTTAATGTTGGTTTTTAAGATGTCAGAGATTTTTGCTTTTATTCCACATCAACCTCACATGATATAGACTATTCCTAGTAGAATTTTGAATAGAAACACTCCTTACAACTTTACTTTAACTTTATTTTTATAACATCTGATTTCAGAAGGGTTTGAAATACATCTTTGATCATTAAATCTGAGAGATGTAAATCAAGCAGACCTATATAAAATATGTGATGACTATTTCTCAGTGTTCCTTCCCAGGGTGTATTGTTCTATTTCTTTTGCTTAAGTGATCAGTGATTAGACAAATCACACAGAAAAGAGGTATGACTTGGCCCTGCTTTTGAGGCATAAGCTAAAATACCATATCTTCAAATGCCCTTCTGACTGACACTAACTTGAGAGAGAACAGAAATTCACAGAAAATGACTGGGAGCAAGGCTGTGTGTCTCTCATTTCTAACACTTTATATAGACACCGGTAGTGCTTATGGAGACTCTTATGTATTATCATCTAAAAATAAAATCACAATAAAATAAAACCACAGATCACTCATCTCTAAATATCATAGTCACATTTCCCAGCAAGAATTAAAGGTCAATATAAATAAACTTGTGAACCATTTAAACCATATAGTAATATTTACACCATAGAAAAAAAAATGTCCTTTCCCTAAAACATGACTTCCACAATTTGTGCATAATTTACTAATGAAATTGGGCAGACCTAGATAACACATGTATACACTGTGTTTATTATTTCTTAGTTCTCCTTCCTAAGGTTTATTGTTCTGGGGTATACAATGTCAAGTAAGAGGTACCTACCAAGGAAAGACCCTCAAAGACTTGAAATAAGGGATTCATATAAATTTGGGAAACCTGAAGTCTTTAAACATGTAATTTTCTGTACTTATGTTTGCATGCATTAAATGAATTAGTGATTAATTGTGAGTTACCAATTGATTTCAAATGAAGAAAAGAAATAACAAACATATGCCTTGAGTCATTTAATCAATTGAAAATCCAGATTTGAATTCTCTACTGTGTCCTCTCTGTGTTTTCTCTCCTTTGACTTTCTGTAGCATATATCAGAATCTGTACCTGTTGGAATCTGTCTATCCTGTCTTTGTGAATCTCTCCATGTATCTGTGTCTGTATCTATAAATGTCAATCTCTAAGTAAAGGACTCACTATTTTTTGAACATCCTAGATAGCATCACATGAGAAAACTACAGGATATATTACAGAAATCTTTAACAAGACTATACAATTGATTAAGCCTCTGGCTCCAATAGATCCAAACTAATCTAGCTAACAAATATTAGTACAAATGTCATTATTTATAATCCAATGTCCGTAAGTGGATATTAATTTTAGAAGTTATCTTTCAACCTCTGTATTTGGTGCTTTCAGCAAATAATATATAATTATTTTTCTGAGTCAAGAGAATGGAAAAATATGTAATTTGAGATTAAGTTATGTATTAGCATAAGTAGTCAAAGTTGATTACAGGTGAATTCTAAAACAAGTAAAGTTGCTTGTTGCATTGTTCTTTTAAAAGCAGGTTAAACGAGTAGACTGAGTACAGAGTATGTTATCAATCTTAAGTGACTTTAAGGTAAATTAATAACTATAGCCATGAGGCCCACCCAAAAATCCAGTCTCTAACAACATAGAAAATAATTATATCATAAGGCATTGCCACATATGGTAAAGTTATTTTATTTAGTTATTTAAGTTATTAAAGATATTTTAGAAGTATCATGCCAAAGTGAGTAAGATTTGGTATAAATAGCTTTGCTCATCTTTGGGGTTTCATAGAAACCTATTGGAATCAAGATATTATCACCAAAATGAGATGCAGTATGTCCTGACATGTAACTTATTTGATATCAAAACACCTCTAAGAAATCTTGTTTGTGTTTGTTCAAATGTGTTGTGCATGTTTGATATTTTCACAAATGAATGATTCCAAAAATTAATTGAAAACAACTCTGTTTGTCTTATAAAATCAAGAACCTATATGAGATGTTTTCATTCAGATGTATAAAAATTAACTGACCTATTTTATAGTTTGTCAAGTCCAAAGGAAGTTCCATTTCCCTAAATTTGTGACTTAAGACAGAAGAAAATATTTTTGGAACTTGAGAAACCAGTTCGTCTCTACCAAAGGATGCGTTTCTTTTATGACTGGCAGAAGGAACAGATGGCTAAATCTGGTGCCAACTAGGATAACAAAGTGTATTCTTACCTCCAGCCCTTCTAAGTATCATAAGTACAAGATTATACATTTCACAATCTATCCTGGGCTTTCTCAGCTCTTCTCATCTCCTCTTCTACTTTAAACTTCTCCAGACTAGATGCTACCCTGCCCCTACCTACTCATTTCTCCTTATGACTCTGCTATTTTGCACCCTCCCCCTCTTTGTCTGTGTTTTTGTCTCTCTCTGTATCCCTATGTCTCTGTCTCTCTCTTCTCTCTCTTTTGTTTTCCTCTTCTGGTCCTCTCTCTCCAACTTGCATTTGCTTCTACCTATCCTCTCACAGCCAAACCTATGCTGTACATTTGCAGTCTACAATTTTCTCTCTGCTCTAAACTCTACCAGATACCCCTCGGTGTTATCACCCTCATATCTATAATTTAAAAAAATCCATTTAACTATATCTTGGAATGGTCACACTGTCAGCTTATAATCTGCTTCTGAAAAAATTCAGTTTATTCTGATGATAAAATCTCCATGTGGGTCATAAATGACTCTTCAAGGGGCACTGCCTTTTCTAACCAAATTACACTGCAGATTTGACTCTCCTAAGGTATGTATGGATCATTTGTTTCTCCTGGCCTCTGCCACCTGCCTTATTTGATTCCAAATTCTAAAGTCCATCTTCTCAGCTGCTCCTTCCTTCAAACTGTCATGCTTTTCAACCCCACTATGATTCAGGACCTTTGGCTCCTGTAGCATACTACTTCTACATAAGCCACTAGTACTAGTGTGCTATGAAGTACTTGCCTTTTATACTGGACTAGCATCACGTGGAAAGGGCGGCCTTTCCTTTGTGATTTGGGACATTTGTCTCTGAAGAGTACATTGTTTTGAAAAACTAGATCATTGTGTTCAAATTCCATCTTAGGGAACCTGACCTAAAATTGAACTTGAGTTAACTATTAGGCTGCTACCTAGCACAGGTTTCCAGGTTACCACCCCCCAACAAAACTTACATCTAGCATCAGTTTCTAGGTTAATTGGCAACAAATCTGCACCTCCACATTACAAGTTTGTCCCTTACACTTTTAACAACTACCAGTCAGGAGAAAAACAAAATTAAGTTTATGGTTTGTCTCACATCACCAGCCAGTTATGTTAAATGCCATAATAGACCCCCACTCGGATGTGTGTCAGCAAGATACCCCCTTCTTATCTCTACAAATGATTGCCTGAAACTGGGCCCAGGTATGCACCCTCCCACTGGGCTACATTAGAGACTGTGTTGTGTTTGTAGTCCAAGCTTGAGCATATAAATAAAAATCATAGTTTGATTGCATTGAAGTCACCAAGACACTCTTTTGAGACTTGCAAACAGGCACAACAGTTCTGCTTAAGGATGTCCCTGATTGAATTCTTGGAATCAGGACACAACCTTTTCTCTCCCATCCTTGTTGTCTGTTTACCCATCCACTTTCTCTACTCTTGGCTACTCTCATTTCTCTCCTGAATGCTTCCTTTGGTTCCCCTTAGGAGCAGTCTATTCAGTCACTGTCTTTATTATTGTATCATTGGAGCTTGTTTACATCCTGCAGGTATAACAGGCAGCTAATTTATGCCCTACCAGACCTTTCTGATATCAGAATCCTCCTTCTGGCAGAATTCTTTTTTAGAGAGCTTGTCCTTCTTGTCTTTAACATCTCTCCTGTTGCTTATTGGAACTCTCCCTCTGGTAGAGTTTCTGGTTTTGATCCTCTCCCTCCTTCTATAATTAATCTATTTTCTTCCTTAGTCTCAGAGATTTTGGTAAAGCCTTGCTGTCTTACAAACAGCTTGGCCTCAGTATAGTTCATTTGATGGCCACAAATAACATGCTAAATTTCCAAATTCTCAGATTGTAACAACTTCTGCCACTGCTGAAGCATGTGATACCAAAAGTATCTTATCACTAAGAAATTTCATCTTTCTACCCTTGAAAACTCTTTATCTTTACACTATCTTTGCTCTCTGATCTCAAAAAAAATTCTCTTAAGAAAATATGTAAAACTTGTAACAAAAATTAGCATAAAACTTGCACAAAAGTTTACAGTTAAAAGAAAAATACACATAGGTAATCTTAATTTGCTACAGTCTGTTTGTGTGTAACCAAGATGGTTTTATTTTATTTTTTATTTTTTTATTTTTATTTATTTTTTATTTTTATTTTATTATTTATTATTTATTTTATTTATTTTTATTGAAAAAATAGATCTATTAAACCCTACCATATATGTAACTTGTACTCAATTTTTGTTTAAGAAAATAGATGTGTTAAAAAAGAGAGGAGAAGAGAAGAGAAGAGAAGAGAAGAGAAGAGAAGAGAAGAGAAGAGAAGGGAAGGGAAGGGAAGGGAAGAGAAGAGAAGAGAAGAGAAGAGAAGAGAAGAGAAGAGAAGAGAAGAGAAGAGAAGAGAAGGGAAGGGAAGGGAAGGGAAGGGAAGGGAAGGGAAGGGAAGAGAAGGGAAGAGAAGACAAGAGAAGAGAAAAGAAGAGAAGAGAAGAGACCATGTGCTGGTAGGTATAATTTGGAGTAATAGCAATCACGTGGCTTGTTGACATCTCAGCTGATGAATACATCAGAATGAACACAATACATTGGTTGGCAGACAAGTTTACTAATATTAAAGTGTAATCACGATGAAATGTCACCATAATCTTCGTTCAAATGATGTGGTATAAAATTGCATATCAGATATTCATAACAGTAGCAAAATTATAGTTATGAAGTATCAATGAAATAATTTTATGGTTGGTGATCACCACAGTGTTAAGATCTATATTAATGGGCTGCTGTATTAGAAAGGTTAAGAACCAATGATATAAAGCAACTAAGACAGCATGCAAAATGTGTTTTTGGTCCTGCTTAGTCCTCTGTGTATTAATGTATTTTTATTTCACACTACCATTGTATGTGACATTTAGATAAGATTTTCATGATATAGATCTCATTTTTATTTAGGTACGATGAAGCCCTACAACCTTAATCAATTCACAGAAAGACTTCTCCAAACTCATAATTTATATTTCTAAAGGGGAAATACTTGATGCTTTAGAGTACATAAAAATTCTATTCTGTGTTTGTGCATGTGTTTTATGCATTTGTTTACATACATGGTAAAGTGCGTGAAGGTCAGAGGATAAATTTTGCTCTTGGTCTTCTCATGCATCATTCCATCCTTTGCTTGTGACTGGATGTCACATTGGTCTCAAAATTTCACATGTAGAAAAGCTAATTGGCTTGCAAATTTGTAAAGATCCAGGTATCTCTGACTCCTATCTTACCATTGTTGGTATTTTTGCAGTGTGTCACATCAGCTAACTTTTTACTTGGGTTCTGGGGAAATGGAACTTAAGTTATCATGTTCAGCATGCTTCTAAGGGATCAGGAACTTAAGTTCTCTTGTTCAGTAGGCAAACACTTTACCTACTGAGTTATATACAGCTCTAAAATATTCTATCTCTGTTAAAATAATTCCATGAAAATTGCATTGGGAGTGCTCTAGCATTATAAGGCAAATACACAATACTTTGATATGCCCATGGTATTTCATCTTTCTGAGACGTCTTCAGGAAAATCCCTTTCTAGAATATCCAATAAATTAGACTTCTACCTTCTCACTTTTAGGAGCTCTTTTAAATTGCTGCAAATAATCAATTATTTGTCATGTTTATAATATAGAATAAAACACTAGGATTCACACCAAAAATTTCAGTCATATTATACTCCTGTTCTCACTTGTAGTCTAATCCAGTACATTTTTCTTAGAGTTGTCTTTAACACATAACATTTTTTCTGCTATATGATACTAATTCCTACCAAACATCTGTGTTAATCCAAACTATTGCTATTATAAACTGATGACCATTTTTCCTCTGTTGTTTCTTACTTTATAACTAGTCTTTGGTATATTACAGAATAATTTCTATAACACTCCAAATCAAACTCTCTTATATTCTTCAGTATCTTGCTCTATTTTTTATTAAATTTAGTAAGGAATTGTTATTACATTTCCAGCCAACTGTATTGGTTTGCTTCCTTTTACAGTGTATCTGTCACTGGGAATTTATCAAGGATCATCAACTTTCCATAGTTGTATGGAAATCTGATATGATTTGGCATCCATTAGATGTAGTATATAGTTACTTGGTCTTGGAATATCTCACAGTTTAACATACCTGTCTCTGATACTACAGATCTTGTATGACAGTAGTTGTCAGCCTTGTCAATGCTGCAATACTTTAATGAAGTTCTTCATATTTTGGGAACCATAAAATTGTTTTTGTTGCTATTTCACACATTCATGCAGTTATGAAAATATATATTTACTGATGTAAATATCTGTGTTTGATATTCTGGAAGTGGATTTGCCTGAAGACATCTCAGAAATGTGAAATAGCATGGGCATATCAAACCCTATGAAAGGGCCTTTTCACACCCAAAGGGATTTCCATTTACAGGTTGAGAATAATTGCTGTATGGGCAGAATACAAGGATATAAGTCTCACATATGGTGACTTATGGTTAAACTCCATATAAGATAAAAACAGCAGGACCGTGCTCACCTGTGAGCATAAAAGTGAAATCTTGAGGATAAGTCATCCTTTCCCTATGATAATTCTATTGAATATCAACTCACTGGTGCCCTTTCTCTGACATTCTTCACTGTCAGAAAAGTGTCAAAGAGATTAATGCATCACAATAGAAAAATATCACCATGGAACAAAGATGATGAAAGATCGAACAGCAAACAATACCAATTCTAAAGGGCTCTGTAAATCCAAAAATAAGACTGTGGCAAATCCCAAGTTAAATTATGTATGATGATATCCTAAGGTATCCACTTGTCATATAATATGGTTCCAACACGTAGCATGAATATACAGATCTTGGATTTCATACATTGAAACATTGGGTCCTCGTATTAGTTCAGAATGACTCCCAAAATAATATATAAACCAGCAGGTTTATATATTAAAGCCAACAAAAGATAGAAACTCTATCTGCCCCTTCTCTGTGGCTTCCAAAGAATAGTTTTCTGTGTGAACATCCTTCAGTAGTGTTTTCCTGTTGGTTAATAGATTTAATATTTCTGTTGTTAAATTTATTGTTTTAACATTTTTGAAAATTGACAACAGAAGTATTGGCTTTATAACATTTCTGGGTATTTGTTACTTACACAAATATCAGTCACACTTACCTCTATCTCCCTCATCTTATGTTGTTACAGGCACACTAATACAACACCCATATGACATTGGCCTCTATCAATAAAGGCTGCTTCCTAAAGACAAAGGAATATGGTAGCTCAGCTTGCAGTGAAGAAGTCTACATTCTACCTGGGGGCTAAGAAACCAGAAAACCTCTATGTGTCCTGTGCCTGCGAACTGGGAATCTTCAAATGTTATTCTTCTCCCTATCCTTAGAAACAACATTCAGCAAATAATGACCAGTTAAATGAATTATGCTTGAAATGTGTCCATGACACCAATGCTCTATCAACTGAGAAATTTAAGAAAATAAAATGAGAACATTCCTGGAAACTGTTGGACTGGGAGCATGTCATTAACTGAATGCATAAAGAAGATTCAGAGAGCAAACACATTGATTGTACCTGTTTAAGCTCTTTACAAAGTATGTTCCACAAAGAGAAAAACCTGTCCTTGAAGACTCCTTTGTGATATCCCAGTTTTAAAAATATAATATTGAATAGAGTAGGAATAATTTCATGTGGTTCCAATCTAGTAAGTTTCTTTGAAAAGAAAGAAGAGTTGAACTGGCAAAGATATTCCAAAGTCACATGGTCTATTGGCAGCTGGAAGTTATGTGATAGTGGAGATAGCTGTCTCTAACTGAGAGATAGTTACATACAAAGAAAACAATGCAAGGTGGCTGTGTTACTACAATATACCTACATTCTCTGAGAGCCTACTTTAGTCCAAACCATTTAAGTCATTGGGGAGAATATTGCTGCATTGTGTCTTCGCCACCATGAAGCAATACTTCAATGAAGCCTGAAGGGAAATATAAAATATCTTTTGAGAAACAAACTTGAATCCTCACACATTCCCAAATTATTTACCCATTTTAAAAGACATGTATGGAATATTCACTGTTGACCTTTTATAGAACCAATTGGCTAGGAATCCAGCCAGTGATTAGAATGCCTGCTGTGCCTGAGACACCTTTCTATGAATCAAATTCCTGTTGCTTCCATCAGGGAAATGTGGTGAAAAAAATAGTTCTAAATGCAAGGATCTTCAGGGCTGAAAGGAAAATGTGGAAAGGAAGTAAAACTGAGCAATTCTCATGTTTATGATGAGGCTTAGGGAACACAAGTGACTAGAAATATTCCTGTGAAATTGACCAACCAAACATGAACACCATCACAGACCCTGTATCCATGCCTAGAAGACACATGTACATATTCTCTCTCTGTCTCTGTTTCTCTCTGTCTTTGTCTTTGTCTCTGTCTCTCTCAATAGAAGATACTTTGAGAACTTCTGAAGAACTCAGCAACTGCTTTGACTCTTAAAGAAGGAAGAACAAACATGTGGGGCTTTGATAACTATGTGTCTCTCCCATAGATTCCACAGTGCCCAACCTATTTTAATGATTATACACAAAGATTGTTGTTCACATATTCATCTCAACTTATGATTTATTTCAAAATCAGCAATTACCAGACCAAAGTCTGTCAAACTGAAACATTTATAATGCTGCAAACATTGTTTAGAGGAGTAATACATGGGATACACATATACATGAATCTGAGGAAACATTTTTATAACAAATAATGATTTTTTATCTCTTTACAAATGCCTACATCAAACCTATGTGTGTGAATATTGCCTGTTTTTTCTGCAAGGTTATGTTTGTTTCATGAAAATTAAATTCTCATCAACGTTAAAGTTTTGTTCCACTATAATCTGCTCATCATTTCCATTAACTCAACCATCTTGGGACTCAAGCTGAATTTATTTTCTACTTATACAATAGAGAGTAGAGGATCCTCTGTCAATTCAATACTAGGGAAAAATCATATAACATAACCACTTATAGGAAGGCCATCTTGATTGTTTTGACATTAATTCTTATGAGGCAAATTGTTAAGTGTATTTTTAAGGCTGATGTATTAAAATATAATTAGTATGTATTTTCTATCATCATAAAATGTACTTAGTAACTGACATTCTTAAAATGCAGGTACCAGGCACAATCTCCTTGAAGGAAAATAGATGCCCAAGAGTAGTAAATGGGAAGTATTTATTCTGATATGGAAAGTATTATAATACATGCAGCCAGTTCACTCTAAAAATACCTTAACTCTTTGAAATATAAGGAAAACACTGAGTAGTATCTGAACTTCTAATGAAGAGTGGTTATAAAATTTGCATTAAGTGTCATGTTCTATTTTATTAAAGTGATGAAAGAAAAGTTTAAGAATTATTTCTATTATTTTAAAATAAATTACATCATTTCATATTTCTCTTTACTCCCTCAAATCTTGCTTTCTCATGTTCAAATGTACGGTTTTTTTAAATTACTACATATATATGTATCTATTTGAATGCATATAAAGCAGCTGTGTGACAGTAGCAAGTATGTACACCTTGGGTTCTACAGCTTTGCACACCGTTGGCTATCATAATTTAAGAGATTTTATGGGGCAGCAGCCTCACACCTTACAGTTTAGATAAGGACCATTAGCAACAATATGATCACTGTTATCCATTATCCCCATCACAGTCCCACAGAGGTCCTTTTCAAAACCAATGCCCAAAGGTAAGTAACTAACAAAAGTTTTCTATTTTAATGAATTTTGCTAAAATATATATGATGCATGTATGATATATATCAATGATTATTTCTTAATATAAATGCATGCACACATTTATATTGTAAAAATATAAATTTTAAAGAATATATATATATATATATATATATATATATGCACTCTGCCATCTTTACTCCAGCACCAGAGCAGTGGGGACCTCCAGGCGCAGGGATAATCAAGCATAATATCGCTTGGGACTCAGCCAGCTTGTGTGCTCCATGCTTCCAAGAGCTGGGCAGTTCTGTGGTCACCTATGTGCCAGCTCTGCTGTGGGACATCTGCCCTGCAGTGGGACTCGCATTGGGAGAGAGCACACCAGCCTCCCCTTGGCGACCTCTGCTCCAGGGATTGACTACGCTGAGCCTTCATATGAGCAGGGATTCCCCAATATAACATCACTTGGGGCAAAACACATCAGGGCTCCAAAGTCACTCAGGAGCAGGGCAGCCCCACAGCAATCGGGGCCAGGGGAATCCCAGTTATCTAAGGGGGGGCAGAAACAGCCATGCACACTCACAGGAGGTACAACCAACATCCAGTGACAGCAGGACCAACTAACATCAGAGGTAACCATATGGCAAAAGGCAAATGTAGGAACATTACTAACAGAAATCAAGGGAATATGGCACCATCTGAACCCAACTCTCCAACAGCAAGTCCTGGATACCCCTTCACACCCGAAAGGCAAGATCTGGATTTAAAATCACTTTTCATGATGCTATTAGAGGATTTCAAGAAGGACACAAATAAATCTCATAAAGAAATACAGGAGAACATGAATCAACATCAAAAATCAACAATAAATCAACAATCCCTTACAAAGGAAACACAAAATTGTTTAAAGAAATGCAGGAGAATATGGGTCAACTGATGGAGGCCCATAAGAAGGCAACACAAAAATCACTTAAAAAATGAATCAATGGGTAGATGCCCTTACAAAGGAAACACAAAAATCACTTAAAGAAATGCAGGAGAATATGGGTCAACAGATGGAGGCCCATAAGGAGGCAACACAAAAATCACTTAAAGAAATACAGGAGAACTTGGGTCAACAGGCAGAAATCCTGAAAGAGGATAGGTAAAAATATCTTAAAGATATACAGGAAAACACAAACAAACAAGTGAAGGATCTGAGAAAATCCATCCAGGATATAAAAAAGGAAGTAGAAACAACTAAGAAATCACAGAGGCAGACAACTTTGGAGATAGAAAACCTGGGGAAGAAATCAGGAGTCATAGATGCAAACATCAACAATAGAATACAAGAGATGGAAGAAAGAATCTCAGGTGATGAAGATACCATAGAAAGCATTGACTCAAAAGTCAAAAAAAAAAATGTAAAATGTAAAAAAATGTGTAACCCAAAACATCCAGGAAATCCAGGACACAATGAGAAGACAAAACCAAAGGATTATAGTTATAGATGAGAGTGAAGACTTGCACCTTAAAGGGCCAGTAAATATCTTCAACAAAATTATGGAGGAAAACTTCCCTAACCTAAAGTGAGAGATGCCGATGAATGTACAAGAAGCCTACAGAACTCCAACAGAGTGGACCAGAACAGAAATACCTCCCGTCACATAATAATCAAAACACCAAATGTACTAAACAAAGGAAGAATATTAAAAGCATTAAGAGAAAAAGGCCAAATAACATATAAAGGAAGACCTATCCAAATCACATCATCAGACTTCTCACCAGAGACTATGACAGACAGAAGATCCTGGGTAGATCTCATGCAGACTCTAAGATAACACAAAAGCCAGCCTAGACTATTATTCCCAGAAAAACTCTCAATCACCATAGATGGAGAGACCAAGATATTCCATGATAAAACCAAATTTATACAATATCTTTCCACAAACCCAGCCCTGCAAAGGATAATAGGTGGAAACCGCCAATAAAAGGAGAGATATGACACCCTGGAAAAAACAAGATAGTAACCTTCTTTCATCAAACCCAAAAGTAGGGAAGCACTCAAACTTAAAGATGGCATCAAGAATAGCAGGTGGCAATAATCACTATTCCTTAATCTCCCTTAATATCAATGTTCTCAACCTCCAATAAAAAGACATAAACTAACACACTGGATACGTAAACAGGACCCAGCATTTTGCTGCGCGCAGGAAACATTTCTCAGTGTCAAAGACAAACACTACCTCAGAGTAAAAGACTGAAAAACAATCTTACAAGCAAATGGTCCAAGGAAATGACCCAGAGTAGCTATCCTAATATCTGATAAAATTGACTTTCAACCTAAAGTCATCAAAAGAGACACAGAAGGACACTACATACTAGTCAAAGGAAAAATCCACCAAGAAAAACTCTCAATTCTGAACATCTATGCTCCAAATGCAAGGGTAACCTCATTCGTAAAAGAAACCTTATTAAAGCCCAAAGCACACATTGCACCTTACACAATAATAGAGGGTGACTTCAACACCCTGCTCTCTGAAATGGATTGTTCAGGAAAATAGAAACTAAACAGGGACACAGTGAAACTAATTGAAGCCTTGGACCAAATGGAACGAATATATATACATACATACATATATATATATATATATATATATATATATATATATATATATATATAAATAACACATTTCATCCTAAAGCAAAAGAATATGCCTTCTCCTCAGCACCTCATTGTACATTCTCCAAAATAGACCATATGACTGTTCACAAAACAGAACTCAACAGATATAAAAAGATCAAACTAATCCCATGCCTCCTAGCAGATCACTATGTAATAAGGGTGGTCTTCAATAGCAAAAAAACAACAGAAAGCCTACATACATGTGGAAGCTGAACAATGCTCTACTCAATGATAACTTGACCAAGGAGGAAATAAAGAAAGAAATCAAAGACTTTTTAAAATTTAATGAAAATGAAGGTGCAACATACCCTAATTTATGGCACAATATGAAAGCAGTGCTAAGAGGAAAATTCATAGCCCTGAGTGCCACCAAAAAGAAATGGGAGAGAACATACACTAGCAGCTTAATGGCACACATGAAAGTCCTGGAACAAAAAGACGCAAATGCACTCAAGAGGAGTAGAAGGCAGGAAATCATGAAACTCAGGGCTGAAATCAATCAAGGAGAAACAAATAAAACCATACAAAGAATCAACAAAACTAGGAGTTGGTTCTTAGAGAAAATCAACAAGAAAGATAAGCCCTTAGCCAGACTAGCCAGAGGGCACAGAGACAGTATCCAAATTCAGAAAATCAGAAACGAAAAAGGGGATATAACAACAGAAAATGAGGAAATTCAAAAAAATTATCAGATCCTACTACAAAAGCCTGTATTTAACACAACTAGAAAATCTGGAGGAAATGGACAATTTCCTAGACAAATACCAAATACCAAAATTAAATCATGATCTAATAGAGCATCTAAACCATCCTATAACCCCTGAAGAAATAGAAGTGGACATTGGAAATCTTCCAACCAAATAAAAGCACAGACGGTTTTAGTGCAGAATTCTATCAGACCTTCAAAGAAGACCTAACACCAATACTCTTCAAACTATTCCACAAAATAGAAAAAGAAGGAACACTGTGCAACTCATTCTATCAAGCCCCAATTATGCTAATATCAAAATCACACAAAGATTCGACAAAGAAAGAGAATCTCAGGCCAATTTCACTTATGAATATTGATGTAAAAATACTCAATAAAATACTTGCGAATGGAATCCAAGAACATATCAAAATGACCATTCCCCACGATGAAGTAGGCTTCATCCCAGGGATGCAGGGATGGCACAATATAAGGAAATCCATCACTGAAATCCACTACAAACACAATCTCAAAGAAAAAATCCACATGGTCATTTCATTATATGTTGAGAAAGCATTTGACAAAATTCTTCATCCTTTCTTGTTAAAGGCCTTGGAAAGATCAGGAATGCAAGGCCCATATCTAAAGATAATAAAAGCAATTTACAGCAAACTGATAGCCAACATCAATCTAAATGGAGAGAAACTTGAAGCAATCCCACTAAAATTAGGGACTAGACAAGGCTGCCCTCTCTCTCCATATCTTTTCAATATAGTACTTGAAGTTCTAGCTAGAGCAATTAGAAAACAAAAGGAGGTCAAAAGTATACAAACTGGAAAGGAAGAAATCAAACTATCACTATTTGCAGACAATATGATAGTAGAGAACTCCTATAGCTGATAAACAACTTCAGCAAACTGGCCAGATATAAAATCAACTCAAGCAAATCAGTAGCCTTCCTATACTCAAAGGATAAGAAGGCTGAGAAAGAAATAAGAGAAATGATACCCTTCACGATAGCCACAAACAACATAAAGTATCTTGGTGTGACTCTACCCAAGCAAGTGAAAGATCTGTATGACAAGAACTTCAAATCTCTGAAGAAAGAAATTGAAGAAGACCTCAGAAGATGAAAAAATCTTCCATGCTCATGGATTGTCAGGATTAATATAGTAAAAATGACCATCTTGCCAAAAGCAAAATACAAATTCAATGCAATCCCCATCAAAATCCCAAGTCAATTCTTCATAGAGTTAGAAAGAGCAATTCAAAAATTCATCTGGAATCACAGAAAACCCAGGATAGCTAAAACTATTCTTAAGAGTAAAAGAACTTCAGGTGGAATCAGTATCCCGGACCTCAAGCTGTACTACAGAGCAATAGTGTTAAAAACTGCATTGTATCGGTACAATGACAGGCATTTAGATCAATGGAACAGAATTGAAGACCCAGAAATGAATCCACACTCGTATGTTCACTTGATCTTTGACAAAGGAGCTAAAACCATCCAGTGGAAAAAAGATAGCCTTTTCAACAAATGGTGTTGTTTCAACTGGAGGTCAACATGAAGAAGAATGCAAATTGATTCATTCTTATCTCCTTGCACTAAGCTCAATACAAGTGGATCAAGGTCCTCCACATAAAACCAGACACACTTAAACTAATAGAAAGGAAACTTGGGAAGAACCTTGAACATATGGGCACAGGGGAAAGTTTCCTGAATAGAACACAAATAGCTTATGCTCTAAGATCAAGAATTGACAAATGAGACCTCATAAAATTAAAAAGTTTCTGTAAAGCAAAAATCACTGTCAAAGGACAAAGCGGCAACCAACGAACTGGGAAAAGATTTTTACTAACTCTACATCTGACAGAGGGCTAATATCCAATATATGCATAGAACACAAGAAGTTAGACTCTAGAGAACCAAATAACCCTATTAAAATATGGGGTAGAGAGTTAAACAAAGAGTTCTCACCTGAAGAATATCTAATGGCTGAGAAGAACCTAAAGAAATGTTCAATATCCTTAGTCATTAGGGAAATGCAAATCAAAACAACCCTGAGATTTCACTTCACACCAGTCAGAATGGCTAAGATCAAAAACACAGGAGACAGCAGGTATTGTCGTGGATGTGGAGAAAGAGGAACACTCCTCCACTGCTGGTCAGATTGCAAGCTGGTACAACCACTCTGGAAAGCAGTCTGGCAGTTCCTCAGAAAACTGAGCATGACACTCCTGGAGGATCCTGTTATATAACTGCTGGGCATATACTCAGAAGCTTCCCCTGCATGCAATCAGAACACATTCTCTACTACGTTCATAGCAGCCTTATTTATAATAACCAGAAGCTGGAAAGAACCCAGATGTCCCTCAATGGAGGAATGGATTCAGAAGATGCGGTATATTTACACAATGGAATATTACTCTGCAATTAAAAACAATGAATTCATGAAATTTTTATTCAAATGGTCATAACTGGAAAATATCATTCTCATTGAGGTAACCCCATCACAAAAGAATACACATGGTGTGCAGTCACTGATAAAGGAATATTAACCCAGAATCTTGGAATTCCCAAGACACAATTCACATATCAGTAGATTTTCAAGAAGATCGAAGGAGAGACCCCTTTTCCTGGAAAGACTGGATATAGGGGAATTCCAGTGAGAGATGTTTGAATGAGGAACAGGGGGAATGAACGGCGCTTATGGTCCTTTCGGGGAGGGGGAAAAGTGATAGGGGAAATCATTTGGAATGCAAATAAAAAATATAGAAAATAAAAAAAGTATATATATATATATATATATATATATATATATATTTACCAACATGTCAAATACATATATCAATTTAATAATCAAGGTAAATGTTCATTTTAGTCCACATTACTGCTATTAAAATTTCATAGTAAAAGTTATTCTAGAGAGATAGGCTATACAGACCCTAGAAACATTAAGTAATATTGTTTACTGAGAAAATCTGAGAGGTAGACTCTCTTCCAGAATTAGAAAGTTTAACTAATCTTTTCAAACCTTAATTTTAATGATCGTCCTTAAATGTCTTAACCTCCCAAGTAGCACACAAAACACCACAGGTGGAAGAAAGACAGGGTAAAGGGTGGGAGAAATATTCCAGTTTATAAATGTATAAATCTGGTGTTCCCAGATTGCAAAAACCCCAACAAGAGCACCAGAAACCACAATTCTGACACAAGCATATGAGAGTTTTGTTCAAGTTTAAACTTCATCCCCAAACTTCCTTATGTAATAGGATAGGAGTATTGCCCCAAGATCTAGGAAAAGGGGATTTCTAAAGAAAAAAAAATGCTAGCAGAGCATTGGGGGTGGGAGGTGTCAAAGCCTTAGAATTACATGAGAGTGTAAAGAAATATTGGCCTTGAAGCTAATTGGTTTACAACAACTGGTTAAAAAACAAAGAGGGAGCAAAATACATCAAAAAGGAACATATTGTCCTGGGAAAGACTTAGGTTTTCTTAGTCCACTCTGTTGTGATCAGCTAGCTACAGCCACTGTATCAATTTTGCTACTGCAAGAGACATTTTGTGATATTTTTCAGACCTCAAGAGTGGGGTGCAAGCCAATCTAAGGGTAAGCAAAGTTAGAATGGAGTCTTAAATACAAAATGGAGTTTATTCTGGTAACTCAGTCCCTTCACTCCCATGTGGGATTTCTGGGAATCAGCAGTTCAGTAGCAGCTCAATCTATATACACATTTTAGATGCACCAGCACTCCAATCAAGTAGGGTTGGGATAATACAAAAGAATCAACTGTGGTGATACTAATAAGCAGAGACAACCAGGTCTCAGACTCAGTTCTCATCAGCAGGGACCCAGAGGGACACCAGGAGGAGTTCTTGTATGCACGTATCATAGAGCACACTCAGACCCACAAACATTGCCTACCTAACTCTATCAGTAATCCTAGTTCACCCTACTTCATTGTGCATTGAGTCCTATTCAAAACTTCCAAACCTGCCAACCAGCCCTAGTAAATGGAAATAGCAAAAAGATGCAGGACACCACCAGAAGTTTGTTGGTACATTTCTCTCTATGGAGTCCTGACAAAAAAGCTCAACAACAAAATTTAAGGTGGGCATATACACATACTTTGTTAGTAAAGAATCCTTCATCACATGTCCTTTCATGTGTTGGCTCTAGCAGAACATCCTCATTCTTGTGCCTGGTTCAGTGAAACATTCCTTCAGGACAACTCTGCCTTAGTCTTTGACCTGTGCCCACTTCAGGAAAACACTCCTAAATGTGTTTGCCCGATCAAGATAATATCCAACACAACTGATTCTTCCAAGAGCCCTTAAGTTTCTACTTTAAAAGAAAGTGAACTTTAAAATATATATGTTAATAGGAAAATAGGAAAACAGATAGTGGAGTGGAAGTCACATAGTGTTCTGCTTCCTACTGAAAGCTGTCTGTTGAAACCAAAGGCAAAGGTAGGGGATATGGTAGACAATGTTTGTGTTATAAGCATTAGAGAGGGTCCTCAGTGGATGAACTGGAGAAAGTACCCAAGTACCTGAAGGGATTAACAGCCTCATAGGAGGAACAACAAAGTGAAACAACTTGTGTCCCCAGACCTCCCAAGGACTAAACCACCAACCAGAGAGGACATATGGAGGGACCCAGGGCTCCAGCTGCATATGTAGCAGAGAATGGCTTTGTTGGACATCAAAAGGAGGAAAGGCCCTTGGTACTGAGAAGGCTCAATGCCCCAGTATAAGGGAATGCTAGGACAGGGAAGCAGGAGAGGATGGGTTGGTGAGTAATGAAGGAGAATGAGTTAGGGGGTTTTCAGAGGTAAAAACAGGAAAGTGGATAACATTTGAAATAAATAAAGAAAATATCTAATAAAAAAGAAAAAGAAATAAAAAAGAAACACACACACAAAAGAAGACAGAGGTGAAGCAGTGAATTACTGATTTGCAAATTATTATATTGCTGTAGAACTGAACAGAGAATCATTTGCAATTGCTAGAGAAACCCTTAAGTTTCTTTCCTTTAATTTTATTTTTTTATTTTCTACGTTTTTTTTATTTCCATTCAAAATCATTTTCCCTTTCCCGTTTCCTCCCTCCCTGAAAGTCCCATAAGCCCCCTTCCCTCCCTCTTTTCCCCATTCAACCCCGTCTCGCTTCTCTGTCCTGGCATTCCCCTACATCCAGTCTTTCCAGGACCAGGACCAGGGGTCTCTCCTTCCTTCTTCTTGGAAATCTATTGATATACGAATTGTGTCTAGGGTATTCCGAGTTACTGCGTTAATATCCCCTTATCAGTGACTGCATACCATGTGTGTTCATCCTCACTAAGGATGTTATTTTCACGTTCTGACCATTTGCCTAGGAATTTCGTGATTTCATTGTTTTTAATTGCAGAGTAGTATTCCATTGTGTAGATATACCACATCTTCTGAATCCATTCCTCCGTTGAGGGACATCTAGGTTCTTTCCAGCTTCTGGCTATTATAAATAAGGCTGCTATGAACATAGTGGAAGATGTGTCCTTATTGCATGCAGGTAAAGCCTCTGGGTATATGCCCAGGAGTGGTATAGCCAGATCCTCTGGGAGTGCCATGACCAGTTTTCTGAGGAACTGCCAGACTGCTTTCCAGAGTGGTTGTACCAGCTTGCAATTCCACCAGCAGTGGAGGAGTGTTCCTCTTTCTCCACAGCCTCGCCAACAACTGCTGTCTCTTGTGTTTTTGATCTTAGCCATTCTGACTGGTGTGAGATGGAATCTCAGGGTTGTTTTGATTTGCATTTCCCTAATGACTAAGGATGATGAACATCTCTTTAGGTGCTTCTCAGCCATTAGATATTCTTTAGGTGAGAACTCTTTGTGTAGCTCTGTACCCCATTTTTTAATAGGGTTACTTGCCTCTGGAGTTTAACTTCTTGAGTTCTTTGTATATATTGGATATTAGCCCTCTGTCAGATGTAGGGTTGGTAAAGATCATTTCCCAGTTAGTTGGTTGCTGCTTTGTCTTTTTGACAGTGTCTTTTGCCTTGAAAAAACTTTGTAATTTAATGAGGTCCCATTTGTCAATTCTTGATCTTAGAGCATAAGCTATTGTTGTTCTGTTCAGGAAATTTTCCCCTGTACTGATATGTTCAAGGTTCTTCCCTAGTTTCCTTTCTATTAGTTTCAGTGTTTCTGGTTTTATGTGGAGGTCCTTGATCCACTTGGAATTGAGCTTAATGCAAGGAGATAAGAAGGGGTCAATTTGCATTTTTCTGCATGTTGACCTCCAGTTGAACCAGCACCATTTGTTGAAAAGGCTATCTTTTTTCCACTGGATGGTTTAGGCTCCTGTGTCAAAGTTCAAGTGACCATAGGAATGTGGATTCATTTCTGGGTCTTTAATTCTGTTCCATTGATCTACATGCCTGTCACTGTACCAATACCATGCTGTTTTTAACACTATTGCTCTGTATTATAGCTTGAGGTCCAGGATACTGATACCCCCAGCAGTTCTACCAAACCTACATCAAACCGAGGGCTAATATCCAATATATACAAAGAACTCAAGAAGTTAGACCCCAGAGAGCCAAATAACCCTATTAAAAATGGATTACAGAGCTAAACAAAGAGTACTCATCTGAAGAATATCTAATGGCTGAGAAGCACCTAAAGAAATGTTCAACATCCTTAGGGAATGTTCAACATCATTAGGGAAGTGCAAATCAAAACAATCCTGAGATTCCACCTCGTACCAGTCAGAATGGCTAAGATCAAAAACACAGGGGACAGCAGGTGTTGCTGATGATGTGGAGAAAGAGGAACACTCCTCCACTGCTGGTGGGATTGCAAGCTGGTATAACCACTCTGGAAAGCTGTCTGGCGGTTCATCAGAAAACTGGGCATGACACTCCCGGAGGATACTGTATACCACTCCTGGGCATATACCCAGAGGCTTTACCTGCTTGCAATAAGGACACATGCTCCACTATGTTCAAAGCAGCCTTATTTTTAATAGCCTGAAGCTGGAAAGAACCCAGATGTCCCAACGGAGGAATGAATTCAGAAGATGTGGTATATTTACACAATGGAATACTACTCTGCAATTAAAAACAATGCATTCACGAAATTCCTAGGCAAATGGTCAGAACTGGTAAATATCATTCTTAGTGAGGTAACCCACTCACAGATGAACACACATGGTATGCAGTCACTGATAAGGGGATATTAACCCAGAATCTTGGAATACCCAAGACACAATTCACATATCAATAGATTTCCAAGAAGATGGAAGGAGAGACCCCTGATCCTGGAAAAACTGGATGTAGGGGAATACCAGGACAGAAGCAAGAGGGGGTTGAATGGGGAACAAGGGGAAGGAAGAGGGCTTATGGGACTTTTGGGGAGGGGGGAAACAGGAAAGGGGAAATCATTTGGAATGTAAATTAAAAAAATATAGAAAAAAAAAACCCAATATGTGGAGTGATCAGTAGGATTGAATTAACTAAATAAGAGTATATATATATAAAATGAAATTGGGGGAAATTAATATTTTTTATTTATTATTTGGAGTAATCATGACATGTTTATTTTTTTATCTTTATCCTTACTATTCCCTTTACAGTCATTATCTCTAGATCCTCAACATATCCCTTTCCAAAAAATCATGTCCTCACATTATTATAATTTTATGTTCCACTAAGTATATTTCGTGTTGCCTATATTCTACTAGATATAAGGCCATCCAGTGGACAATAGGCAACCTACCAGTAGCCACACTACTCAAAATAACTAATATGCCCACACAAGCAAACATCAACTGCCAATAGGCGCTTGGGTAAAGTTGGCATAATGAGATCCTTCCCCCATCAATTTTGAGTGGGTGTCCTTGACCAAGTCTTTTGCAGTTAACCAATATGTATTCATTGGATACTAATGAATTTAGGAAAGAATGATCCACTGCTTTTAGATTTATATATCCTAGTAAGCTCATCAGTCTCCAATGGATATTTCTGTACACATAATCACATGACAACTCTGATGAAACTCATGTCTGGTTAACAAAAATAACATAAATACATGAACTTAAGGAAGAGTCTTGTAGGGAGGAGGGAAATTTCACAGTGGTGGGAGGAAAATAAGCAAGAGAAGGAAGTGAGCATGATTAGAGACATTATACAAATGAATCAAAAATTTACAGAACACATGTTAATGGCTAAAATTTAAAAGAAAATAAGCAATTAATAACCAGCCAAACTTAAGTCAGTGTTTCTTTATAATGAATGGATATTAGATGACATAGCCCCATAGATGCACCAAGAAAATACCATTTGATCAAAGAGAAAGGCATGAAGACAAATTTCTCTGAGGAGCTTGGTTCACACATCACATTTTTTGAGGACCTTGAAGACAGAAACTTCATGTACAAGTGTGTATTTTTTGTGCCATGCAATGGGAACCTTTCTCTTTGCATCCATATCAAATTAATAGTGAGTAGAGTAGGCTTAGGATAAAGAAATAATACATTTCATATTCATAACATCTTTATATATAAATGATATGAATTTAGAATATGTGATATAGATAAACTAATATATAATAATATATGTATGAATATATATACTAATATAGAGGAACCTCTAAAGAGAGGGTAATGGGTTCATTAAGGTGACAGGGTTCAACATTATTTATATAAAGTAAAGGAAGCTAGTGTTCTGTATAAGACATTAAACACACCCTCACCTCTGTTATATTTCCTACCACAGTTGTGCCTGTTGAGGTCATAAATGATATTTTTTTAATGATAAACCTATTCTCTTTCACACATTGTTGAAACTGAAAAGGTCAGTGAAATGTCCTGAGCTGAGTGATATTTGGAAGAATCAACAGATCTGTTTACATTCTCAAAAAGTCAAGGAAATGTTTGAATTTTCAAGTATTTGAAGAATCAGTAAATCCTAACACATTGCATGATTCTTGACTATGCTCCTTTTCTTTAACAACCTGGACAGGATAACTTATATTCAGGATCCTTTGCTATGTAGATTTTCTGGAAGTTGCAGCCCATGGTGTGTTGCTGAATAGAAACTACATTCTGGTGTAAGAAAACTGGGCTTTTCCTTAATTCCACAAAGGCAGGAAAAAGTTTGATTTTAGCACAATCAAAAGTTATTGGTGAACTTAGAGTAAATTACCCTTAAAACAGAGGTTTAATTATACCATGAATGTTTCCATGACACTGCCCATTGTTTACGGAACACATAGAATGTAGTAATCATAGTTCATCAATGAGGGAATCATTCGTCATGATTCTCTACAATCAGGTGGAAAAGACCTGCGTGACATTCACAGGCATATCACAGAACCTAGTGAACCAAAATGAACAAATTTCACAAGTCTATGTTTATCAGTTATGTGGATCACTCTAATTTTCCTATTAGAAAGCATGACAAAAATGCCACACACACTCTACTATTCCTAAGGAACATGCAAAAATTTCTACAGATATCTTGAGGTAAGAGATGTTAAAATAAAATAAAATCAAGAAAAGAAAAGAATGGAAACAAAATGTTGAGACATAACAATAAAGGCAAGATTATTTTAAGTAAGAAATATAAGGCATAAAAAAATCTTCCGGAAAGAAAGCATCTGGTGAACAATTTTTGAAATAGAAATAGAAAAAAATATTGAAATGTAAAACATAAGTATGACCAGCCCATATTTTGGATATGCATTATATTCAGATAAAAGTTAAAGAATTCTCTTCAGGTTTCTGAAAGTTGTCCAAGAATAAGAAATTCAAAAATAAAGGACTGAGTTCTAATAAAAATAAAAAGAAACTATATTCAGAAAGAGGAGCTTGGAAGCCACAATTATGCTGATACCGAAATCACACAAAGATCCAACAAAGAAAGAGAATTTCAGACCAAATTCTCTTATGAATATTGATGCAAAAATGCTCAATAAAGTTATTGCCAACTGAATACAAGAACACATCAAAATGATCATTAACCACAATCAAGTAAGCTTCATCCTAGGGATGAAGAGATGGTTCAATATAAGGAAGTCCATCAATGTAATCCTTCCACTACATAAAAATTCTCAAAGAAAAAGCCACATGGTCATTTCATTAGATGCTGAAAAAGCATTTGACAAAATTCTGCCTCCTTTCATAATAAAAGTCTTTGAAAAATCAGATATGGATAAGGTCCATATCTAAACATAATAAAGAAAATTTACAGCAAACTGGTAGCAAACATCAAACTAAATGGAGAGAAACTTGAAGCAATCCCACTAAAATCAGAGACTAGACAAGGCTGCCCTCTCTCTCCATTTCTTTTCAATATAGTACTTGAAGATCTAGCTAGAGCAATTAGACAACATACAGAGGTCAAAGGGATACAAATTGGAAAGGAAGAAGTCAAACAAGCTAGAGAGACAAATAACTCTATTAAAAAATGGGGTACACCTGACAGAGTGTTAATATCCAATATATACAAAAAACACAAGAAGTTAGACTGCAGAGAGTCAAATAACCCTATTAAAAATTTGGGAATGGAGCTAAACAAAGAGTTCTCACCTGAAGAATATCTAATGGCTGAGAAGCCCCTAAAGAGATGTTCATCATCCTTAGTCATTAGGGAAATGCAAATCAAAACAACCCTGAGATTCCATCTCACACCAGTCAGAATGGCTAAGATCAAAAACACAGGAGACAGCAGGTGTTGGCAAGGATATGGAGAAAGAGGAACACTCCTCCACTGCTGGTGGGATTGCAAGTTGGTACAACCACTCTGGAAAGCAGTCTGGCAGTTCTTCAGAAAACTGGGAATGACACTCCCGGAGGATCCTGCTATACCACTCCTGGGCATATACCCAGAGGCTTTACCTGCATGTAATAAGGACATATGCTCCACTATGTTCATAGCAGCCTTATTTATAAAAGCCAGAAGCTGGAAAGAACCCAGATGTCCCTCAACGGAGGAATAGATTCAGAAGATATGGTATATTTACACAATGGAATACTACTCTGCAATTAAAAACAATAAATTCACAAAATTCCTAGGCAAATGTTCAGAACTTGAAAATATCATCCTTAATGAGGTAACCCAATCACAAAAGAACACACATGGTATGCAGTCACTGATAACGGGATATTAACGCAGAATCTCGGAATATCCTAGACACAATTCCCATATCAATAGATTTCCAAGAAGATGGATGGAGAGACCCCTTGTCTTGGAAAGACTGGATGTAGGGGAATGCCAGGACAGAGAAACGAGATTGGTTTGAATGGGGAAAAGAGGGAGGGAAGGGGGCTTATGGGACTTTCGTGGAGGGAGGAAATGGGAAAGGGGAAATGATTTGGAATGCAAATAAAAAAACTTAGAAAAAAATGGGGTACAGAGCTAAACAAAGAATTTTCACCTGAGGAATATTGAATGGCTGAGAAGCACCTAAAGATATGTTCAGCATCCTTAACCATTAGGGAAATGCAAATCAAAACAACCCTGAGATTTCACCTCACACCAGTCAGAATAGCTAAGATAAAAAACTCAGGAGACAGCAGGTGATGGCCAGGATATGGAGAAAGAGGAACACTCCTCCACTGCTGGTGGGATTGCAAGCTGGTACAACCACTCTGGAAAGCAGTCTGGCAGTTCGTCAGAAAACTGGGCATGGCACTCTGGAAGGACCCAGGTATACCACTCCTGGGCATATACCCAGAAGATGCTCTAACATGTTATAAGGACACATGCTCCATTATGTTCATAGCAGCCTTATTTATAACAGCCAGATGCTGGAAAGAACCCAGATGTCCCTCAAAGAAGGAATGGATAAGGAAAATGTGGCATATTTACACAATGGAATATTTCTCAGCAATTAAAAACATGAATTCATGAAATTCTTTGGTAAATGGTCAGAACTGGAAAATATCATTCTTAGTGAGGTAACCCAATCACGAAAGTACACACATGGTATGCAGTCACTGATAAGTGGATATTAACCCAGAAGCTTGGAATACCCAAGACACAATTCATGTATCAGTTGATTCCCATGAAGAAGGAAGGAGATGCCCCTGTTCCTGGAAAGACTGGATGTAGCAGTGTAGGGGAATACCAGGACAGACAAGCTGGAGGGGGTTGACTGGGGAACAGGGGCAGGGAAGAGGGCTTATGGGACTGTCAAGGAGGCGGGAACCAGGAAAGGGGAAATCATTTGGAATTTAAATAAAGAATATAGAAAATAAAATTAAATAAATAAATAAATAAATATTCTAAGAAAACAAATAAAAAGAAAGAGGAGCTTGAAATGATGTCCCATCAGAAATGTGTTAAATAACATTTTGAGGCCAGAACCTATTACTGATATTGAAAACAATGATAACTATACATTTGTCCATATGAGTGAAATGACAAAGTTGCTTCCATGCTCAGCACCCTAATTCTACAGCAATTTAAATTGAACAATTTAGAAAACGGGACTGACCATGACCTTTCAAAATGTAAAATGCTCAGAAAACCCATCATCATATTACAGATTCAAGATTCAGGTAAGCGCCATATGTGTTGCGATGCCACTTTTGCTGCGAGTTTAGCAATTTAATAGGTCTCATGTTTTACTAGTCAATGTTGTTGTTATTGGGTTAGGCCAAGAGAGTAGTGGGCACTCTTATTGAGGCTTAGCATATTAGAAATTCCAAGTGTCTTGTTGTAATTGAAATTTTTATATGAATAGCCTCAGCACCATCAGTCTTACCTAACTCTAGAATATATAGGGATAAATATATGTGATAGTATTTAAGCTGTACTACTGATCAGAGAAATTTACCATATTCAATTTGGTTGAAAACAATTGCTGACAATATAATTAAATGTGTACACACAGCCGTCCTAGTTCAATGCACAGTCAAACACAGTGTCAGCAAAGAGAAGAAGATATTTATATATTGACAGTCCTTAACCTCACTATTTGGGATACTCTCTTACAAATTTTTTTCCTAATTTATACTTATTGTTGTACCATTTAGAATGGGGACACTGGCAGCTCTACCTTACCTCATCATTCTTTCTTACCTGCCCCAAAGAGTTAAAAGAGTTCAGACTTTTTCTCTGGATGAAGAGAGAGCCAATCCTAGTCAGTTAAACTTTGGTCTCTCAATAAAAAGAAAAACACTGAAAAATTTCTCTAATAACTGACTGCTGTCCCCATCAAGATCTTGACCCATTTCTTGCATCTCCTCTCAGCAAGGAGCCACCCTGACTCTTTACCTGGGCATACCACACCACGCATGACACAGCTGATAATTGGAAATTACCTAACACATTTTTCACTATAAATTGTGGTTGATAATATTAAGAAAACATATTTCATTGGTTATATGGCTTTAGCACAGAAACATTCCACATAACCTTGTAATGATGACATATGCCTATAACCACAACACTTGCATAGTGTATGAAGGAATAGAAACTCAAGGCCATCATTGAACATACAAAAATTTTGAGGTCAGACAGGTTTAATCAGATCTGACTTCCATTCTTAAAAATTTATTACAAATTATATGACAGGTGTAGGAATATAGTTACTGAGACAAGTGCTATATTAGTAAACAAACAAGCCAGCTTGAAGGTTCACTAACAAGAGGTTAAGTTAGTTAATGACAGCAGAGCCACAAAAAGGAATGGTTTACTACTGGAAAAAAACACCAAAATACTCAACACAAATTTGTTGATTCTATGAGAATTGTGGATGTCCTTCTGTTTAACAATGAAGTTTTACTTAGTATACACATAAAAATAATAGAAAATAGCCATGTGGTCTGGATAGCCTTTCCTTTAATCTCTATTCCATTCTTTGTCCCTATATTTCCTTTACAGAGGAGCAATTCTGAGTTAAAATTGTTGAGATGGGTGGGTGGCACCATCCTTCAACTGGAGGCAGAGCTTAACCTCTATATATGTTCTCTACAGGTTCTTCTTCCTCTTTGTTGGGTATTTCAGTTAATGTCATCCACATTGGGTCCTGGAAGGCTCTTGATTTCCTGTCATCTGGGACTTTCTTGTGGCTATCCATTCGTTTCCAACTCACAATGATACACACCTCTGAGTCTAATAGAACACAAAGTAGGAATGGGCCTCAACCACATTGACAAAGAGGAAATTTTTCCAGAACAGACGACAAATAGCATAGGCTCCAAGTTCATCTGTAGAAAAATAGATTTCATAAAGTCAAAAAGCTATTTTAAGGCAAAGAACACTATCATCAGGAAGAAACAGCAACCAACAGATTGGGAAAATTTCTTTAATAATCTTATATCAGAAATAGGGCTAATATCCAATACATACAAAAACTTAAGAAATTAGATACTAAGAAACAAATAAGCCTATTAAAAATGGAGTACCAAGCTAAATGAAGAATACTAAACTGAGGAATATCAAATGACTGAGAAGCATCTAAAGAAATGCTCAACCTAATTAGTTATCAGGGAAATACAAATAAAAACAACCCTGAGATTCTACCTCATCCACGTTAAAATGGCTAAGATGGAGATCTCAGGTGACAGCAGATGCTGGAAATGATGTAGAAAAAGAGGAACACTCCTCCATTGTTGGTAGGAATAGAAGCTGCTACAAGCACTCTGGAAATCAGTCTGATGGTTCCTTAGAAAATTAGACATAGTACTACCTGAGGACACTGCTATATCACTTCTGTGCATTTATCCAAATGAATCTCCAACATATAACCTGGACACATGATCCACAATGTTTGTGGATCTTTATAATAGCCAGAAGATTGAAAGAACCCAGGTTTTTTTAAACAGAGGAGTAGATACAGAAAATATGTTATATTTGTTCAATGGAGTACTACTCAGCTATTAAAAACAATGACTACATGAAATTTGCAAGCAAAAAGATGGAACTAGAGAATGCCACCCTGAGTGATATTACCCAATAATAAAAGAACACATATGGAATGCATTCAGTGATAAGTGGACGTTAGCTCAAAATCTCATAATTCCCAAGATATAATTCACATACCATATGAAACTGAAGAAGAAGAAAGAGCTAAGTAACATTCCTTAGGTCCTTCTTAGAAAGTGTAACAAACTACTCATGGGAGCAAAGTAGAAAGTATGGAGCAGAGTCTGAAGGAAAACCATCCTTTGACTGTCAATGCTGGGGATATATCACATACACGGTTGCCAAACACAGACATAATTGTAGATGCCAAGCAGTGCATGCTGACAGGAGCCTGATACAGGTGTCTCCTGAGATGCACTACTGGACCCCAATATATACAGACGCAGATGCTTGCAGCCAACCCTTGAACTGATCACATGGTCCCCAATGGAAGAGTTGGAGAAAGGACTGAAGGAGCTGAAGCAGTTTGCATCCATACAAGAACAACAACATCAGCAAACCAGAGCTCCCATAGTCTAAACCACCAACGAACGAGTTTACATGCAGAGACCCATGTCTCCAGCCATATATGTATCAGAGAATGGACTTGTTGGGCATAAATGGGAGAAGAAGTCATTGTTGTAAATATTCAATGTCACAGTGTAGTGGAATATGAGGGCATGCATGTTGGAGTGGTTGGGTGTATACTCTTATAAAGCTGGAGGAGGGCTGATGAAATATGGGTTTTCTGTGGAAGAAAATCAGAAAATGGTATAACATTTGAAATGCAAATTAATACAATAGCCAATAAAAAAGAGAATTGTGATATATATATATAAAACTTAAAAAAGGTTTAGAATGATCTTTGCATTTATTAAAATACTTTCAATATCAGAATGAACGCCTTCCATTTTCTAGGTCTAGGCATCCATTTTCCATTCATCAGATTATGTCTGTCACTGGTTATTTAAGAATGTAAAAGAGCCAGCAATATTAAGCTGATAGAAAAGTATATTACATATATTTCGGTTCATCAGCCTTAAAAATACTCTCATGAATTTGACACACAAAACTAAAGTCAAAACTATCAAGGTGGCCTTCCTCTAAATGATTATATTAGGTGTTTTTCCCTAGTATTGAGGTGACAGAGGATCCACTATTGTCTATAGTATAACTAGAAAATTATAGTTAGAAGCATTCAGCTTCAGTTCAAAGATGATTGAGTCAATAAGAATCATGAGCAGATTATAGTGTGCCATAAGGTTAACATTGGTGAGAATGTAATTTTCACCACCTTGTGGAATAAACAGGCAGTATTCCAACTCATAGGTTTGATATAAGCATTTGTACAAGAGATTATCATATTATCACAATGTTTCCTAAAATTTTTATAGATGTAGATAAAATATTTTCCTCCACTACATAATGTTTGCAACATTACAAATATTACATTTTGACACTTTTGGTCTGAGAATTGCTGATTGGGAAATAAGTGCCCAAATAAGCAGAAATAAATACAAGAACAAAAACCTGTGTATAGAATCATTAAAATAGTCATATTAGGCAGTTTGGAGGCTATGGGAGAGACACATGTTGATCAAAGTCCAGATGATTAAAGACTGAACAATTTGGTTTTTTTTAATCTTATATGGACATTTAATTAGGGTTGGTTTACAGGTTCAGAGGGTCAATACATTATCTCCAAGGTAGGAACATGGCAGCATCTAGGCAGGCATGGTGCAGGAGGAGCTGAGAGTTCTACATCTTCATCTGAAGGCTCCTGCAGAATACTAGCTTCCAGGCAGCTAGGATGAGTCTTAAAGCCTAAACCCACAGTGACACATTTGTAATCACTTCTTTAAGAGCCAAAGCAGCTACTGACTTCTTCAGAAATGCTGAAAGAATAACCCAAGTGTGTGTGTGTGTGTGTGTGTGTATGTGTGTGTGTGTGTGTGTGTGTGTGAGAGAGAGAGAGAGAGAGAGAGAGAGAGAGAGAGAGAGAGAGAGAGAGAGAGAGAGAGAGAGACAGAGAGAGAGAGAGAGAGAGAGAGAGAGAGAGAGAGAGAGAGAGAGAGAGAGAGAGAGAGAGAGAGAGAACATAAGTATATTTGTGTCTTCTTCTTAGCATGGATGCAGAGTCTCTGATGGAACTAAGGATTTATTATAGGTGATAGGACAGAAGATATAGTAGTGACTGTGTTTATCTGTACAAATAACTTCACTAATAACTTGGTTATGTTTTTCAACATTCTATGAGCCCATGGGACAGGGACAGGTGATGGATGTTAATGGATATGCATGGAACATTTTCTGTTTTGAATTTCTATTTCAATATATGATTTGATTGTTTGTACTGGTGATGAACATTTTAATGTGTGACCATTCATTCTGAAAGATATAAAAATACTGAGGACAAACAGACTAAAAAAGAGAATTTTCCCTTTCCCCTACTTAGAATCTTTTTGTTTTTTGTCTTACATAGCTTTCTCGGGAAACAGTTAACAACTTCATAAAAAAACCTATAATCACTTGAAAAAATGTCCTTTTTTGCGCTGTGATTTCCAACTACTAGGCCAAAAGTTAAGAGTCATGAAGTTTCTTCTGAGATAGTACAAACACCATTTTCTCTCTTTTTTTTAAATTTTATTTTCTAATTTTTTTATTTACATTCAAAATCATTTCCCCTTTCCCGTTTCCTCCCTCCACGAAAGTCCAATAAGTCCCCTTCCCTCCCTCCTTTCCCCATTTAACCCCCTCTCATTCTCTGTCCTGGCATTCCCCTACATCCAGTCTTTCCAGGACCAGAGGTCTCTCCTTCCATCTTCTTAGAAATCTATTGATATGCACACTGTGTCTTGGGTATTCTGAGATTCTGGATTAATATCCCCTTATCAATGACTGCATACCATGTGTGTTCTTTTGTGATTGGGTTACCTCACTAAGGATGATATTTTCAAGTTCTGACCATTTCCCTAGGAATTTTGTGAATTCATTGTTTTTAATTGCAGAGTAGTATTCCATTGTGTAAATATACCACATCTTCTGAATCCATTCCTCCGTTGAGGGACATCTGGGTTCTTTCCAGCTTCTGGCTATTATAAATAAGGCTGCTATGAACATAGTGGAGCATGTGTCCTTATTGCATGCAGGTAAAGCCTCTGGGTATATGCCCAGGAGTGGTATAGCCGGATCCTCCGGGAGTGTCATGCCCAGTTTTCTGAGGAACCGCCAGACTGCTTTCCAGAGTGGTTGTACCAGCTTGCAATTCCACCAGCAGTGGAGGAGTGTTCCTCTTTCTCCACATCCTCGCCAACAACTGCTGTCTCTTGTGTTTTTGATCTTAGCCATTCTGATTGGTGTGAGATGGAATCTCAGGGTTGTTTTGATTTGCATTACCCTAATGACTAAGGATGATGAACATCTCTTTAGGTGCTTCTCAGCCATTAGATATTCTACAGGTGAGAACTCTTTGTTTAGCTCTGTACCCCATTTTTCAATAGGGTTACTTGCCTCTCTGGTGTTTAACTTCTTGAGTTCTTTGTATATATTGGATATTAGCCCTCTGTCCAATGTAGGGTTGGTAAAGATCATTTCCCAGTTAGTTAGTTGCCACTTTGTCTTTTTTGACAGTGTTTTTGCCTTGCAAAAACTTCGTAATTTAATGAGGTCCCATTTGTCAATTCTTGATCTTAGAGCATAAGCTATTGGAGTTCTATTCAGGAAATTCTCCCCTGTGCCCATATGTTCAAGGTTCTTCCATAGTTTTCTTTCTATTAGTTTCAGTATGTCTGGTTTTATGTGGAGGTCCTTAATCCACTTGAATTGAGCTTAGTGCAAGGAAAGAAGAATGGGTCAATTTGCATTTTTCTGCATGTTGACATCCAGTTGAGCCAGCACCATTTGTTGAAAGGCTATCTTTTTTTCCACTGGATGGTTTTAGCTCCTTTGTCAAAGATCAAGTGACCATAGGAGTGTGGATTCATTTCTGGGTCTTCAATTCTGTTCCATTGATATACATGCCTGTCACTGTACAAATACCATGCGGTTTTTAACACTATTGCTCTGTAGTACAGCTTGAGGTCCATGATACTGATTCCCCCAGAGGTTCTTTTACTCTTAAGAATAGTTTTAACTATCCTGGGTTTTCTGTTATTCCAGATGAATTTTTGAATTGCTCTTTCTACCTCTATGAAGAATTGAATTGGGATTTTGATGGGAATTACATTGAATCTGTATATTGCTTTTGGCAAGATGGTCATTTTTACCGTATTAATCCTGCCAATCCATGAGCATGGCAGATTTTTCCATCTTCTGAGGACTTCTTCAATTTCTTTCTTCAGAGACTTGAAGTTCTTGTCATACAGATCTTTCACTTGTTTGGTTAGAGTCACGCCAAGATACTTCATATGGTTTGTGGCTATTGTGAAGGGTATCATTTCCCTTACTTCTTTCTCAGCCTGCTTATCCTTTGAGTATAGGAAGGCTACTGACTTGTTGGAGTTGATTTTATATCTGGCCACTTTGCTGAAGTTGTTTAGCAGCTGTAGGAGTTCTCTGGTGGAGTTCTTTGGGTCGCTTAATTATACTATAAAATCGTCTGCAAATAGTGATAGTTTGACTTCTTCCTTTCCAATTTTATCCCTTTGACCTCTTTTTGTTGTCTAATTGCTCTAGCTAGAATTTCAAGTACTATATTGAAAAGATATGGAGAGAGAGGGCAGCCTTGTCTAGTCCCTGATTTTAGTGGGATTGCTTCAAGTTTCTCTCCATATAGATTGATGCTGGCTACCGGTTTGCTGTAAATTGCTTTTACTATGTTTAGATATGGGCCTCGAATTCCTGATCTTTCCAAGACCTTTAGCATGAAAGGATGCTGAACTTTGTCAAATGCTTTCTCAGTATCTAATGAGATGACCACGTGTTTTTTTTTTCTTTGAGATTGTTTATATAGTGGATTACATTGATGGATTTCCTTATATTGAACCATCTCTGCATCCCTGGGATGAAG